>SJYT01052376.1:25013-49161 GCA_006410635.1 Cephalophus harveyi | reverse complement strand
TACTTTCTTCAATTTGAGTCTGAATTTGGCAATAAGGAGTTCATGATCTGAGCCACAGTCAGCTCCCGGCCTTGTTTTTGTTGACTGTATAGAGCTTCTCCATCTTTGGCTGCAGAGAATATAATCAATCTGATTTCGGTGTTGACCATCTGGTGATGTCCACGTGTAGAGTCTTCTCTTGTGTTGTTGGAAGAGAGTGTTTGCTATGACCAGTGCATTTTCTTGGCAAAACTCTATTAGTCTTTGCCCTGCTTCATTCCGCATTCCAAGGCCAAATTTGCCTGTTACTCCAGGTGTTTCTTGACTTCCTACTTTTACATTCCAGTCCCCTATAATGAAAAGGATATCTTTTTTGAGTGTTAGTTCTAAAAGGTCTTGTAGGTCTTCATAGAACCATTCAACTTCAGCTTCTTCAGCATTACTGGTTGGGGCATAGACTTGGATTGCTGTGATATTGAATGGTTTGCCTTGGAGACGAACAGAGATCATTCTGTTGTTTTTGAGATTGCATCCAAGTACTGCATTTCGGACTCTTTTGTTGACCATGATGGCTACTCCATTTCTTCTGAGGGATTCCTGCCTGCAGGAGTAGATATAATGGTCATCTGAGTTAAATTCACCCATTCCAGTCCATTTTAGTTCGCTGATTGCTAGAATGTCAATGTTCACCCTTGCCTTCTCTTGTTTGACCACTTCCAATTTGCCTTGATTCATGGACCTGACATTCCGGGTTCCTATGCCATATTGCTCTTTACAGCATCAGACCTTGCTTCTATCACCAGTCACATCCACAACTGGGTATTGTTTTTGCTTTGGCTCCATCCCTTCATTCTTTCTCGAGTTATTTCTCCACTGATCTCCAGTAGCGTGTTGGGTACCTACTGACCTGGGGAGTTCCTCTTTGAGTGTCCTATCATTTTGCCTTTTCATACTGTTCATGGGGTTCTCAAGGCAAGAATACTGAAGTGATTTGCCATTCCCTTCTCCAGTGGACCACGTTCTGTCAGACCTCTCCATCATGACCCGCCTGTCTTAGGTTGCCCCGCCTGTCTTAGGTTGCCCCGCAGGCATGACTTAGTTTCATTGAGTTAGACAAGGCTGTGGTCCTAGTGTGATTAGATTGACTAGTTTTCTGTGAGTATGGTTTCAGTGTGTCTGCCCTCTGATGCCCTCTTGCAACACCTACTGTCTTACTTGGGTTTCTCTTACCTTGGGTGTGGGGTATCTCTTCACAGCTGCTCCATCAAAGTGTAGCCACTGCTCCTTACCTTGGATGAAGTGTATCTCCTCGCTGCCACCCTTCCTGACCTTCAACATGGGATAGCTCCTCTAGGCCCTCCTGCGCCCGCGCAGCCACCGCTCCTTGAACGTGGGGCTGCTCTTGCTGGCGCCGCCCCTGGCCTCAGGCGTGGGGCTGCTCCTCCCGGCCGACGCCCCTGACCTCGGATGTGGGGTGGCTTCTCTTGGCCATTCCTGCGCTGTCGCAGCCTGGCACTCTCAGCCGCTGCCCCTGACCTCAGACATGGGGTAACTCCTCTTGGCTGCTGCCCTTCGGGCATGGGGTCCTCCCAGCTTCTGCCCCTGACCTCGGAGGTGGGGTAGCTCCACTCTCCCGCGCTTAGGGCGCCGGTCGCAGCCACCCGCACTTGGACGTCTGTGCTTCCCTCTATTTAAAGGGAGCCCTGACAGAACTTAGAGATGTATTAGTTGGGCCTCTGAAATCATCAAGAAAGAGCTAAATGATGAATGATTAAAAAAAGGAAGATTTATACTGATTGATAAAACATTTTTCTGGAAGAATAATTTTTAATGTTTGAATCAGCTAAATCTTCTGTGACGTATTCTGTCCAGCGTGGTGCAGTGTGTAAAGGAGTCCACACAGCAGAGAGCTCATCCTCCTGTGCTCCTTGGGAAAACTATCCTTTTTGGTTGAAACTTAATCATAAGGATCCCTCTTGGCTTCCCCCTTTTTATACTTCCCATCTCCTCCTACTGGTTGTATCCTGTGCAAAATAGGGCTTTCCTGCCACCCATCAAGAAAGGGAATGCAAATGGGCCTACACTCAAGGCAGGTTGGCAGTTGCAAGTTACATAACAGGCTCTGTTGTGCATGTGTTTCCATAATTCAGTCTGTTACAATCAGATGTATTTACGTATAGAATATTTATGAGCCCTTAGTGGGCCCCTAGCTTTCTAAGGTTACTTGAGGAAGCCCCTGTGGTTAGTTTGTATCCCTGCGTGCCCAGGGGGCGTGTGCAGGAGTTGAAAAGGTCTCTCTGTGAGCTCTCTTGGTTGTGTCTGGGGTGGGCTTTAGAGATAGCTTGCATCCTTTTTGGCTAGGCCACCCCTCATGGCTCATGTGTACCTTCCTACCTAACAAAAACATATTTCTCCAAGATTCTATTCTTTTTGCTCTCATTCACCTGACCCTGAATACACCTGTAATCCTGTGACTGAATCCTTTTACAGATTCTTATCAATGTTTTTTTCAAGTATAGCTATCTTCCAATTCATCTGTAGGTACTAGAACAGTCTCCCTCACATTTCATTTTTATCATTTTCATTCTTATGAAGAAATAGAGTAGTTTGCAGCCATTTATTTTCAAATCAGATTTCTCTGGTCTTTAAACTCTACTGTTTGCTGTCTTAACTTCATTTTCTCTTAATCTCTTTAAACCATCTCCTCTGTTTGGCATCTTCTGCACCCTCTGCTGGTCCCTGTTTCTTTGCTTTGGGAAGGAAGGACTAGTTCCTCTGTTCAGAATTTGTTCTGCTGGAAAGATCAATTAGCAGCGTATCTCTTCCTACAAGTTTTTTGGGTTTGGTATTATCAGCTCACTGGTGGGTTGTTTTTTTTTAACTGTTGCCTTCTTTTTTTTTTTTTTTTTTTTGACCTTTTAGTAATAACATGTGTACATAACTAGAGTTTTTTACATAGTAAAAAGAATATATATGTGCCCAGCATAGTTGTAAACTTTGAGACTTCTTTGTTTTGAATTCCGTTACAGCCTATGATTGTGNTTTTTCTTTTTTTTTTTTTTTTTTTTTTTTGACCTTTTAGTAATAACATGTGTACATAACTAGAGTTTTTTACATAGTAAAAAGAATATATATGTGCCCAGCATAGTTGTAAACTTTGAGACTTCTTTGTTTTGAATTCCGTTACAGCCTATGATTGTGTCCTGAAAGTCATTGGTAAACATAAAATGTCCTTGTCTTTTGTTGAGCATATTAGTATATAAGGAATATTTTCTTGAACGTGACAGTTTCATTTAGCCAATCTCTGCCTATCATTTCATGTTTTCTCGACTTTAAGAATTAGAGAAGCTTATCTTATTCTTTGTTCCTGCGTCATTTGTATTACTTTGATGGTTTATGGTTTTTGCATTATATCCCTGAAATAAGAAGCTTTTAAGAAATGTAAACACAAACCTGAAAAAACCCACAGAATTTGTATTTTTCAAATGTCTGGGGTTGATTTAAAGAAATTTAAAAATCCTACTAGTAATATTTTCAAAGCACGTCTTTGTAACAGTCTTGAGAAGAGGCTCTGTTTCTGTGGCAGGGATCACTTAGGACTGATGGGTTCTGTCTTTGCAGTTGACTGGATCATTGCTGATATTCTGGCTGTCAGGCAGAATGCTCTTGGACATGTGCGCTATGTGCTGAAAGATGGGCTCAAGTGGCTCCCGCTGTATGGCTGTTATTTTTCTCAGGTAACTTTTTTCCATGCTTCTTTCTTTCTATATGTATGGATGTTTAAGTTTTTTGGGTTTATTTTTAATGGGTTTACCAGTTCATTCTAAATTTATGTGGTTCTATTTGGCATTTTTAATGGTGTGTGTTTATATATATATATCTGATTACCCAAATTGTTAAATAAAAAGTGCAAATGTACCAAAATCATATAAAAAATTTTAAAGATAAAAAATGTGATGGACCCTTAATAAATTAAAAAGTAATTATCTGTAGGATATAAAAAAATAGTGGGCTATATATGTAAAGTACCTAGCATGAATGTCAGGTACATAATAAACAGTATATGTTATTTTATAAAAGCCCTTTAAAATCACATCATAACCATCAGGTCATGAAACTATACAACAGGTTCTTTAATATTCAGAAGGAGATTACTAGCATTTTTCTATGCCTTTTCTGAATAAATTATGCAATTTTCTGGAGGCTTCTCCAGTGGCTCAGCAGTGAAGAACTCGCCTGCAGTGCAGGAGACACAGGAGACACGAGTTTGATCCCTGGATCAGGAAGATCCCCTGGAGGCGGCTCTGGCACCCCTCCAGTGTTCTTGCCTGGAGAATCCCATGGACAGAGGAGCCTGGCGGGCTACAGTCCATGGGTGGCAAAGAGACACGACTGAGTGACTAATACAGATAGACTTGGAGTTTTATAAATATTAAGAATGAAATTTGTATGGAAGACATGCTTGATAATAAGACTTTAATACTCGATTAAAGAAGAGAGGCTAAAGTTACGGTAAGCCCTGAAAAGATAGAAATCTGGAGGTCACCCCTTGGACAGTCCACGCTGCCCACAAGTCCCATGATCAAAGTTCCTGTGGTGTTGGAGGTTAGAGTCTTGACTGTCCATTTCCTCTTTCTTTTCCTTATTTCCTTCTAAAGGAAAATAAAATCCAAATATATTTTGATGAAAAGTATTTTAAACTATTTTGTTCAGGTATAAATGGGAATAAATTAAGAAGTGGTGGACTTTGTGTTACCACTCAGTTGTGTCTGACTCTGCAACCCCATGGACTGTAGCCTACCAGGCTCCTCCGTCCATGGGATTCTCCAGGCAAGAATACTGGAGTAGGTTGCATAACTTTATGCCAGGAAGTAAGATTTTCTTTTAAGCGGACTTGTTTTTTACAGTCTGTATGAAGCAGAAATAATGCTGTTCAAAAATAGTTACTTACAAGCAAAATGTGAGGAAACAGTCAAGTTTTTTATTTATTTTATATGTGATGGTGGTCTATTTGAAATGTTTTGTTGTTGTTCAGTTGCTCTGTCATGTCTGACTCTGCAGCCCCATGGACTGCAGTACACCAGGCTTCCCTGTCCCTCACAGTCTTCTAGAGTTTGCCAAGTTCATGTCCATTGAATCGGTGATGCCATCCAACCATTTCATCCTCTGTCACCCTCTTTAATTTTAATATATAGATATTCAGAAAATTTAACATTTCTAAACCACCAGCTTGTGAACATTGACAGGTGTAGTTTACCTTTGAAATTCAGAACAGAATCCTCTCTGCTCCCTCGTCCCAACAAACGCAGATGTTGTGGGAACCTTACTGTTGTGTTTAAAAAAAAAAAATTGAAAAGGCACTAGAGAGCTTTTGCTCATTTAAGCCCTGTGAGTGTAACTAGAGATACGTGTGACAGCTGTGACTGACCTGAGTGCTCTACACTTTCTTCCACTCTGCTTTCCATTCTGGCCATCTTTATTGTAACACGTATCCATTCTCTTACATTACACTCGTATACATATTTTGCTTCATCACTAATCAGGGAGTTCCTAAGGGAAAGATAGCTGATCTTCACTTCTGTAGCTTCCATATAACTGGGAAAGAACTCAGATTTTTTTTTTTTTTTTTAATGAAAATTGAGTTTAATAAGTACATTCAGTGATTAGTAGGAAATAGTGTGTGAAGAAGAGACATAATGTCATTGAAAGCTTGGGGAAGTTTCACATTGCAGTCTGTGTTTCCTGTGGCTCTAATTCTGAAGAGTTCGTGAAGAATGACTTTATCCTCATGTGTTCTCTCAGTTTGGGGAAGTAGTACCCAAACTACTGCTTACTTACTTGGGTAAGTACCTGCACTCTTAGAGCATTCGGAATTTCTTTTCTGTACTCAGGCAAGTAAGTCAGCTGATGTGTGAAGGAACCACATCCAGAATCTAAGGCCACCCTTCCCCTCCTCTATATCCTGTCCCCTCCTTGCTTCTCTTTCTTTTCTTTTACACATATTCTTGATTAAGACAAAATCAAATTCAGCCAGTCCGTTAATTTTACGGATGAGTTCGAGTTAGCATAGAGGAAGACAAAAAAAGACTGACCTGATGCAAAGTTTCAGTGACGTGCACATATGAGGTTTAATTGAGGTTATCTTAAATTTTATGAGGACCTCCCTGGTGGCTCAGCGGTAAAGGATCTGCCTGTCAGTTCAGGAGACTTGGGTTCTATCCCTGGGTCAAGAAGATCCTTTGGAGAAGGAAATGGCAACCCACACCAGTATTCTTGCTGGGAAGCTCCATGGACAGAGGAGCCTGACAGGTTACAGTCCATAGGGGTCACAAAGAGCCAGACACAACTGAGTGATTAAACAATTTTTATGGTGGTGTTTGTATTAGCCCGCCTGGGCTCCCATAATAAAATACCACACTATGACTTAAACTACAACAGAGGTTTATTTGCTGCCAGTCTGGAGGCTGGAAGTTCAAGAGGTTTCTCTTGAGGCTTTGGTTTGCAGGTGGCTGTCTTTTCCCTGTGTCTGTCCTTTACGTGACTTTGTGTCCTAATCTCTTCTTACAAGGCACCATTCCTATTGGATCAGGGCCCACTCTTATGACCTCATTTAACCTTAATTATTTTCCTAAAAACCCCATTTCCAAATATAGTCACATTTAGGGGTTAGGGCTTCAACATAAGTCAGTGGAGTAACTGAGAGCTAAGATCCATCTGATAGAATTTTTGAATTGGAAAAAGAAAAAAGTGTTTTTAAGGTAAGAAAGCATTTTTAATTGACAGCAGAAGTAAATGTTTGTGAAGTTTCCTATGATAAGCCACACCTGGTTTTATTTGAATTGTATTGAAAACACAGAATTCAGCTAATGTTATTTAAAGGCTAATATTTAAATGTATTACATATAACTTAATTCCTAAAATTTTATTCTTCACCCCAAAGTTAACCCTTTTGATGACTGGTCATTGGACATTTTAATAGTAAATATGTTTTTGCCCTCATTTTTTTTTTTTCTTTACATGGCAGCATGGCGGAATCTATGTAAAAAGAAGTGCCAAGTTCAATGAAAATCAAATGAGGAAAAAGCTACAGCGCTACATCAATGCAGGAACTCCAGTAAGATTATGCTCATTTTTATTTTTTCTCTTATCAGCTCTCAATTTGTAATTTAAGGATTAAATCAGCATTTAAGAATTGTTTTGAAAGTCTATTATCCCATGTGTAATAAATAATTCAGAGTTTTTGAGGCAGCAAAAAACCTTCTAAATATAGGTAAGCAGTTATTTTTGGCCATCAGAAAGGTTGCTGCAGGTGATTCGATCCTTTCTAGGTGGTTGTCAATATTGACCTTAAAGAGGAGTCAGGAGAACATTTGGTGTCTTTAGTCTATAAATAGAAGCAGAACTGCCCTTGTAACGTTACACTTGAGCTACTTAAGAACTCCTCTGACTTCTTCAGCCTCAGGTGGAGTTTTAGAAGGACTGTTTTCTGTCAGTATGAATTTGGATTTCTTGTATCTACTGAGTTATTTGAAAAGTCAGAAAAAGTATGAATATCTGCAAATGAAGAACCATTGCATATAAGCATTATTTTATGAAACCTTGTTGCCCACAGAAGAAGCCTCAGCGTTCTCCTTGCAGAATGCTCATTGCTCCCCTGTGGCTCTCCACTCCCTCTGAGGGCAGGGCCGCAGGGGAGCTGTGCCTCCCTGAGCCTCGTTCCCCGGGGCCCTGCGTGGTTGTCTGTCCTGGTGCTCAGAAACTTCAGGTTCAAGTTCTCTCCTTTTTTCCTTCCTCCCCGCCTCTCCCCTCCTCCTCCCCCAAGCTGTCCTCTCTTTCCACTTCCCTCTCTCCTCTCTGGCTCATGGTGCCTCCTTTCCCTGTGTGCTAGGTAATCTTTGTTTGCTCTTGATTGTATTTGGAAAAATTATTTGCAGAAATCAGCTCGAGCATAAGATGAAAGAGAACACTGGCGTTTGTTTTAGCCCCGTCCCTGGAGGCGCCTCTCCCCTGGGCCCACCCGAGCCCATCCTGAGCTTGAGGCTACCTGGACCACCCAGGCCGTGCAGTGGGACAAGACCTTCTGAGACCTGCATGACTACCTGGCTTGCTTTTACCCCAGAAGTGTGGCTCTTTTGGTGTTCCCTTCACTTCTGTTTCACTCTTACTGTTTCTAACAGAAGATCTGTGGCCTTAGATTTTTGTTCCCTCACTTTTTGTATCTCTTAGAGCTAAATCCTTCTCTGGGCTTACTTCTGCTTTTCTGTGTTTGCTTTAGTTTTGATCTTACATCTTGTCAGCTCTTGGATGCTCTTAGGGTGATGTTACATCCAGCTTTCTAAATTGTTTTCAATAGGAAAGTCAGTGCAAAGAACCTGCTGTGTGCTGTGCTTAGTCGCTCAGTTGTATCTGACTGTTTGCAACCCCATGTCCTGCAACCTGCCAGGCTCCTCTGTCCTTGGGGATTCTTTAGGCAAGAATACTAGAGTGGGTTGCCATGCCCTCCTCCAGGGAATCTTCCCAACCCAGGGATCAAACCCAGGTTTCCTGCATTGCAGGTGAATTCTTTACCAAGAGCCACCAGGAAAACCCAAGAATACTGGAATGGGTAGTAGCCTATCCCTTCTCCGGGGAATCTTCCCAACCCAGGAATTGAACCAGGATTTCCTGCATTGTAGGTAGATTTTTTACCAGTTGAGCTACAAGGGGAGCCCTCAAATAACCTAGTCTTTCACTTTGGGCTCCCAGAGAGCATTTCTGTTTTTCAGGGGCAAGAGTCTAGTGTTTTGGTGGTCACGCAGTGATGCTGAGTGACGGATGCCAGGCTCATGAGGCAGCACAAGTGGCTGTCACTTCAGGTCACTGCGGGGATGAGGCCACTTTCATAGAATCTGGGTGGTCGCTTCACCGTTTAATATTTAAGTGCTGTGAAACAGATCCGTATTTCTCAGACTCTTTATTAGGCTCTTTTGTTTCTGAAAGTTAATCACATAATTGGCAAGGTAGAATATATTTATAAAGTCAACTTCCATGTGACTTAATAATCCTCACTGAAATCAGTGATTAATGAGTAAATCAGCCCTTATTCACCAGTAGTATTATTTGAGAGAGCTTTCCAGACGGTGCTAGTGGTAAAGAATCTGCTTGCCAGTGCAGAAGGCATAAAAGACACGAGTTCAATCCCTGGGTCGAGAAGACTCCCTGGAGTAGGAGATGGCAACCCACTCCAGTGTTCTTGCCTGGGACAAAGGAACCTGGAGGGCTATAATCCATGGGGCAACAAAGAGTCAGATACAACTTAGCACGCATGCACATTATTTGAGAGACTGTAGGATTTTTTTTTCTAAAAATTACTAAGAAATACATCTTCTGAATAAACATTGCTATGTGAATCTTTTGAAATAGGAATATCTATTGCCTTTTATATTATGGAGATTTATATATTTATATATGGTTTCCATCAGATGAGGTGTACTTAGGGACCCTGATGTCTAAAATTTACACCTTTTCAAAAGTGATTTTGCAGAATCTTAGTGGGGGGAATCTCTTTCATTAATGAATTGAGGCTTTGTATGAGTCAGCATTTCATGGCAGGCTTTTAAATTAGTGAATATTAGCATGTAATTAGAAATGTTGTTAGATTATTAATGACTGACATCTGAATAAATGTAGGACTGCATTTCAGATATATTCTATGCTATGTCATGACTTAATTGAATTTGTGCATTTTGATTGTTCTGCTTGAAATAAAGGTCATCGGTAATTGAATTGTTTTTCACCACCATGGGAAATACTCTTAGGATTAACAGGGCTATCATTGGCAAGTTAACAGCAACAACAAAAACACTCACATAAAACAAACCAAATCTTCTTTATGTCTTCACAGATGTATCTTGTGATTTTTCCAGAGGGAACAAGATATAATCCAGAACTAACAAAAGTCATTTCAGCTAGTCAAGCATTTGCTGCTCAAGAAGGTAAGTAAAAAATTAACTACATTTGAAACTATTGTTTTTAAATGTGTCTCAGAGTAAATTTAAGTGCTTGCTGTATATGTATTCTGGTACCATAGATTCAGGTAGAATCTATCCAGGGACATGATTATTTAGATGGAACCTTTGTTTGCCGTGTGGCTTCTCTGTGATGGACAGAGTTTCTGTTCTGTAGGTTGACAGACCTAGACTGGAATCCCAATTCTGACGTTTTATTAGACGTATGGGTGCAAGCTGCCTGATGTTACTGAGCATCAATTGGCCCACCTCTTAAAAAACGTAGTCAGCCTGCCAGATCTGTGGATTCTACATCCATGGATTCAGTCAACTACAGGTGGAAAATATTTTTAAAAAATTTTTTCAGAAAGTTCCAAAAAGCAAAATTTGAAATTGCCATGCTGGCAACTATTTACATAGCATTTGCATTGTATCAGTTATTATAAGTGGTCTAGAGTTGATTTAAAGCATATGGAGGTTGTGCATAGGTTATATGCAAGCACTCGGCCATATTTACATAAGGGCCTTGAGCATCTGGGGATTTTGATATCCAGGGAGTGGATGGGGATACTGGGGTGAGGGGGATTATGCTTGTTCCCATCAGTTCAGTTCAGTTCAGTCTCTCAGTCATGTCTGACTCCTTGTGACCCCATGAACTGCAGCACGCCAGGCCTCCCTGTTCATCACCAGCTCCTGGAGTTCACCCAAACTCATGTTCGTTGAGTAAGTGATGCCATCCAGCCATCTCATCCTCTGTCGTCCCCTTCTCCTCCTGCCCCCTAATCCCTCCCAGCATCAGAGTCTTTTCCAATGAGTCAACTCTTCGCATGACGTGGCCAAAGTACTGGAGTTTCAGCTTTAGCATCATTCCTTCCAAAGAAATCCCGGAGCTGATCTTCTTCAGAATGGACTGGTTGGATCTCCTTGCAGTCCAAGGGACTCTCATGAGTCTTCTCCAACACCACAGTTCAAAAGCATCAATTCTTCTGTGCTCAGCTTTCTTCACAGTCCAACTCTCACATCCATACACGACCACAGGAAAAACCATAGCCTTGACTAGACGGACCTTAGCCGGCAAAGTAATGTCTCTGCTTTTGAATATGCTATCTAGGTTGGTCATAACTTTCCTTCCAAGGAGTAAGCGTCTTTTAATTTCATGGCTGCAAACATAATCCACAGTGATTTTGGAGCCCCCCAAAATAAAGTCTGACACTGTTTCCACTGTTTCCCCATCTATTTCCCATGAAGTGATGGGACCAGAAGCCATGATCTTAGTTTTCTGAATGTTGGGTATACCTAAGTCTGTGTAAGGATTAAAGATATGTGAAGCTCCTAATGGAGAATATTACACAGTTAGTCTACAGACTTAAAGCTGTTGATGTCCTGAATAACAAGGACGTTCTTAACATCCATCTTTTAGGGACCTGGATAGCTGATATACCGGTCGGTGTACACTTTTGCCAGGTGGGCTGTGCTCCCGGAGGTGTCTGGGAGGCTGGCTGGATCACGTGCGGTCTCTCTGAGTGGGTGCGTTGTCGCAGCACTGGCCGGGGCCTCTGCGGTGCTTCTGAGGATCTGCTGTGTGTCTCTGCTCTGACTCCTATACAGTGAGCAGCTGAAATGGGCTGGTGCATCAGAGAAAGAGAGTGTTTGCTTCTAGTTGATTTTGGTTAATCTACCATGCTTGGAGGTGGAATCCTTGGTGCTTACTGAAGTTCTCTCCCGAGATTTCTGTCAGGCTCATCTCCTTTCCTCCCACCTTTCTGGCACTTCCCACTAATCTCCTCTCTGTCTTCCTCTTCTGCTTCATCTTTTCCTGTTTCCTGTGCTGTTTCCCATGTCTGACTTGGGTCTTTTTCATTTATTTCGCTTTCTGTGTTTTTCACGGTGGCCTTCCTCTAAATCCATAGCTGTCACCACCATTTATTGGACTGTTGATGCCTCACAAAAAACTGTCTCTCACCCACACATCTCTGCCCGACTCTGGACTTTCCTGTACAGCTGCCCAGTAGAGAGTTTCACTTGCTGGCTCAAAGGCATGACCCACACTGGCTGTGTCAAATGCACTGCTTCTCTTGCCATGCACACACCCTGTCAGTTGGGCCTCTCTCTGCAAGGTTCGCTCAGCTTTTCTTTATGGTGTATTTCAAGTATCCTTCTTGAACCAGTGTTTAGTCTTAGATGAACATTAGCTTTGGGCTGCATTCTCAGGCATATATTATTCATATAACCTTAGACAAGTTGGACTGTGAAGAAAGCTGAGCGCTGAAGAATTGATGCTTTTGAACTGTGGTGTTGGAGAAGACTCTTGAGAGTCCCTTGGACTGCAAGGAGATCCAACCAGTCCATTCTGAAGGAGATTAACCCTGGGGTTTCTTTGGAAGGAATGATGCTAAAGCTGAAACTCCAGTACTTTGGCCACCTCATGCGAAGAGTTGACTCATTGGAAAAGACTCTGATGCTGGGAGGGATTGGGGGCAGGAGGAGAAGGGGACGACCAAGGATGAGATGGCTGGATGGCATCACGGACTCGATGGACATGAGTCTGAGTGAACTCCGGGAGACGGTGATGAACAGGGAGGCCTGGCGTGCTGCGATTCATGGGGTCGCAAAGAGTCGGACATGACTGAGGGACTGAACTGAACTGAACTGAACTGGATAAGTTGCTATATTTTTTGGTCTGTTTTCTTATTTGTATTATCTTCATAGGGCTTTTGTGAGGTTCAGTGACATAATGTTTATAGAAAGTTTGATATATGTATATGTATATTACATATACATACATTTACTAAGTCATTGCTTCTAACTTAGAATGTGGAGATTTGCCACGGGTGAATCTATTAATAATGGCAAAAAGCTATAGCTGATCCTAAGGGATAAAACAGACTAATTCCTTTAAGAAACACTTACTTTACAAAGCAGCGGAGTCCTTATACAGATAGTGGTGAGGACACATGTTTGTGAGGTATAAAGAGGTGAGATGGGAGAAGCACCGACAGCAGTCCGTGGGAGCTGAAGGGAGAGAACCAGCTGACAGAGGGTGTCCATCGGAAAGGTAGCATTAAGACCGACACGTGTGGTGAGAGGAAGAGGTTCTAGGTGTAAGAAACAATAATAACAAAGACATGGAGTTATGAGCAAAAAGTTTGATGTCTTCAGGCCCAGGATGAGCGAAGAAGAGCTGTGTGAGTCCAGCCACTACAGGAGATTCTGAATTCTGTCTGGGCCTGGTCTGGACTTCACTCCAGAGTTGAAGCCACTGAGCAGTATTCTTTTTAAGTAGTCCATTGTGTTTAATTTAAGAAGTCACCATCTTAATTCCCTTGTTCTAAAAGCATGTAATAACTGAGCCTACAAGAGTTTGCAGGGGATGAGGGGAAAGGGTTCCATATCCAAGTGGGTTTAGAGAATGTTGTATTTATATCCTTGGAGAGTTTTTCACATTCGTATGTATTAGTCTCAGAAAAGTTCTACTGTAAAAATGTCTTCTTTTGTTTAAGGAGCTGTTTACTAAATTTATATAAGAACGAAAACAATGACCTAGAATTGTTACCCAAAATTTGGGGGTTTTATGGAGTAAATTCTTAGGATTTCAGAATGTTGCAGCTCTCCTAAATTATTCCTTCTCTAACGATTCTACATTGCTGAGCCCTGACTGTAACAAGATATATATTTTACTCTTTGAAGCTTAAAAGAGTTTATAGATGAACTTGTTTGAGACTCTTCATAAAGTCTTGCGTTATGAAGGCTAATAAACTATATAAATTTTCAGAAACTCTTATGTGTCATCTCATATCCACTTTAATTCTGTTTGGGAATTAGAATTTTATGTTAGATGAGATGAAAGCTAAACAATGAAGTTAATAATTTGGGAATTTTTTTATTGTTACTTTTCATGTGTCTTGTAAAATCTGGTGCATTTTGTTGTGATTAAGGAACCAACTATGTCTTGGAACATGTGGTTTTAATGAGTTGATTTGAGTTGAACTTGGGAAAAGTTAACCTAGAGCGCTTTAAGTCCTCATAGACTGCTGATTTCATTTTTGATTTCTAAATATGTAACACAGTCTGCTAAGGTGGTACAATAGCTGTATAATGTCTTTCAGGAGTTTATGATTTAATAGGAGAGAGAAAACATGATTGTGTTTGTTATTCACTGATGTATAACACATTATTCCAAACTGTAGTGACTTAAAACCACAAACATGTTATTATTTACGTTATAAATTTAGTAGCTTATATATAACTACTAAAAGTTACTTGTGTTTAAAAATCCAAACTAACTTTATAATGCTAAAGCAGTACTTGTAAGTAATTCTTAAAATAGCATAATAATGATATATACTATAGCTTTTTAAATCTAATAATACCTTAGTCACCAGTAACTGACCATTACTGGTCTGTCATTTTTCTGTGAATTACAGATCTTTCTCAGAAAAATGGATAATTTTTCTCATGGATAACAATTTTTAACTGCTAACTGACTATTCTTTAAGTCCTGTAACTGGGAAAACTCGCTATTTATTAAAAATATATTTTCTTATAACTCTAATGGTAATTGTTTTCCACCGCACACAAAGGAAATTGATTTGTGAACAGTATAGCTAGAGTGTTTCCTGTTTTCTTTCCTCTTCGCTCACAACTAAATGAGATTGCTTGAAAATAAAAACAAACGAACTCCTTTTTCCAGCTGTTAAGTTAATTTTTCTTCTGGAAAATTGAAACTTAATAGCACTTCTTGTTAGTTTGCTGTATGTTTTGCTTCAAAACATTAATTTTGCTCCTAAAGTATACCTTCATTTGAATCTGACTTAGTAAACAAATAGAAAAACAAACCAAAACCAACCTTTTTTAATTTAGATTTTTAACATTTGACACTTGTTTGCATGTTGGGGTCATTACACCACATACCATTGATGTGGTGATGGCTGGTTAAGAGGTGGGAGTGGTGGGTGTGGGTGTGTCTGTCTGTCTAATAAATCCTAAATATTTCAAGGCCCTGCCTATCACTCTTTCCTAGAAGTATGTTCCTTCAAAAATATATTAGTCACAAAATACATTTATTTATAATTAGAGTTGTTATTTTAGGTATGTCTGCATTAGAGTGTCATGAATTCTTATGTTGTTTTATTGGATTATAATTGCTTTACAAAGTTGCATTGGTTTCTGCTATTTAACAATGTGAACCATCCATCCCCTTCCTCCTGAACCTCCCTGGAGCCCTCAGCCCACTTGTCTAGGTCATCGCATTGCCCTGAGCCAGGCTCCGTGTGCTTTGAGCAGATTCCCGCCAGCTATCTGTTTTGCACATGGTAATGTGTGTACCTCAGTGCTTCTCTCTCAACTCATCCCGCCCTCTGCTTCCCCCTCTGTGTCTGCAATTTCCTTCTCTACATCTGCATCTCTCCATTTCTGCCTTGCACATAGGTTCATCTGAACCATTTTCCTAGAATCTATGTATATGCGTTAATATACGATATTTGTTTTTCTCTTTCTGACTTTTCTTCACTCTATATGACAATGAAGACTCTAGGTTCACATCTATATCTCTATAGATGACCCAGTGTTACTGTCTACTTCATAGATTGTTAGATTAATAATCTCTAAATTCCCTTTTTACTTGAAACTAAGTGTTAGTCATTCCTTTAAAAAAGACTTATTCACATTTCCAAATAAATTAATTCACCTTTGGTCATCTGTCCATTGGGCTTTCCCCACTTTCTGCCCTACAGGTCTCTATCTTGGCCTCTCTCCAGCATGCCCTTTTTCCTCAAGCTTTTACCAGTTGGTATGAGTAAGTGAAAAAAAATTTTAAGTGTGAGTAATGTTTTTATGTTGGGCTTCCCAGTTGGCACAGTGATAAAGAATCCATCTGCCAATGCAGGAGATGCAGGTTCAATCCCTGGGTCAGGAAGATCTCTGGGGAAAGAAATGGCAACATGACCTAGTGGCTACACACACACACACATATGATTCCACTTGACTCCCACAAATTAAGTACAAGGCCTCAGAATGTGTGTGTGTGCTCAGTCACTCAGTCATGTCCGACTCTTTGCAACCCTGTGCAATGTAGCCCGCCAGGCTCCTCTGTCCATGGGATTTCCCAGGCTGGAGCGGGTAGCAGTTTCCTTCTCCAAGGGATCTTCCCAAGCCAGGGATCGAATTTGTGTCTCCTACTTGACAGGAAGATTCCTTACCACTCAGCCTGGGAAGCCCTGTGTATGTCTGTATGTATATATATAACAATATATATATACATACATATATATTGTAAAATTTCCTACTTGGATCAATAAAGATTTTCCATTCAGTGGTATCATTTATTTAACAACAAAATTTCAGTTATATAAAGCATCACCATGTTGGCCCTCAGGGAGAAGTTTGGTCAAGGTTAAGCGAGAGTATTGTTAGTGCCAGCTAGGAGTCAGGAGGTCTGGAGGTGGAAGCAAGGCAGAGCAGATACTAAAACAGAGATTAGATGTTGACCAGGAAGAATTAATTTAATTAGCTAACATTTTCCTGTTCCAGGCTCAGGGGTTTTCTGAGTTCCCTAGAGGCATTGTGGTGGGCTCAATTTCCCCAACTTATGCCAACTCACAGCAAACCTTTGAGGGACATATAATTAGTGTGCATATTTTATACAAAGAGAGCCTGAATCATGAGGACAAAAAGGTTAAGTAAAGTGTCTCATGACTCACAAAGCATCAGAGATGGCACCAGGAGCAAAATCTGAGAAAACATCTCATCTCATTCGATCGCCTGTGCTTGCCCTGTTGCCTCATCCTGACACTCTGTATCATTAGCTTTTTAAAGCTTCACTTGGTATCTAGTGATGTGACACACATCTATCTGCTGAATTAATTACTTGACTAATTAACTGAGAAAACACTTACTGAGTAGCTACAAATTTCCAAGCACTCTTCTGGTCATTACAGATACTATACAAAACTAACTGACCAAACTTCCTGCCCTCATGCTGTGTACCCGCAATGGGTGAGAGAAACAGGCATTAAGAACATTCAATGCACCAGCTTATTTCAGCCCAGGGCAGTACCCACATTGTATTTAGACCATCTGTCACACAATTCTCAGTCAATGGTGCTTAGAATTAATCTTTTAACATTACTGGTTCTGAAACCCGGGCTTCTTTAGTCCTTATACCTCTGTTATAAACATGTCTAGGCTACGTCCTTGGTTTCCTATTGCAAACTCTTAATGTCAATATTAATAAGGAAACTCAGCAGACTTGGTCAATTCTGTAAGGCATTTTTCTTGCATAATTATCCCTTCCCTGAAGAAACTTGGCTTCCTGCATCTTCATGCATCACAGGCATAGATGGATCCTTAGGATTCAGAGTGTTACTGCCTAGAATCACTACTGCTTGGTTTGCTGAACCCACCCTCAAGAGTAATAGCTGTTCCCTTAGTCTTATCCCCACATTCTTCCCTAATCCAACATTTATTGAGATAGTGTCTGCCCTAACCAATGCCACAGTGTTCATGGAGGTCATCAAAAACCCCTGAAAGCAGCTCAACATCTTAAATATCTTCCTCAAACAGATTTTCATCTTTGTGTAATAAATTAATTTATTCTTTACCTCTTCTGAATTGTCAGCAGTGAAAATGAACTTTTTTTAGTAGAAAAGCATAATAATATTGGTACACAAGAGTCATGGATTGTGAGTGATTTATATTTATTTACCTTTGTTCTATTTTTTTAATGAGAAAATAAAATAAAAGCATAAAAAAGAAAACATAATTATAAAAAGCACCTTATGCTTCCCTTACCTGCATACGTACATCAGATTGATTTCCATTTCTCTTGGCTAATTAAGCTTGATTTTTGTTAAAGATAAAAGGAAGATGTATTATTTATGGGACACTGACCCAGGGCCTCCTGCTGTATAACATGAACCAAAGCAATTGCCCACACCCTGCCTTTGTATCATTCTCCAGAGCTCTGCTCCTCTCCTGACATGTAGGCATTCAGGACTAATTGCTATTCTTAATCTTCTGCAGTTCTTTCTTGTAAGACCTATAAATACAAGCCCAAAGTGCTTTAAAGAGAAGCAAGGCCCAGCAGTCCTAGGACATCATTCAGTTGGAAATGGCAATTAGACATTTTTAACAAGTTCTTTTTTAATACAAAATGGAGTAATTAAAACTTGCACATTGGAAGGGAAAACACTTTTGAGATTATGTTCATTTTATTAAGCTATTTCAGATACTAAAGTTTATTGCAATGCATAGTTCTTTCTTTTCCTTCTTTAATTGAATTGCTGGCACTAACAACTCAGTGAAATGAATGTTTGACCCGTGGAGAAAGAGATTAAGTGATCTAGGGTGTTTATTTTTAATTGGTATTGACCACAATCCCATACATTTCCACAAAAATTGGATTGAATTGGAGAATTCCACACTTTGATCTAAATATTATGGTTCAGATAGTAAATTATCCCAGTTATGGCTTAACCTATGTCAACTGTACTTTTAGGCTAATATCTCATTTTTGTTTGTGAGGTCAGTAGTTTTATCCACGGCTTGCTAATGCCATAACCAGACATTTGGCTAGTAATAGGATTATTCACTATGACTCAATAGTATTAACTCCAAACTTTACTTAATGCAAATACAGAAGAAAATGTATTTAATTTGATCTAGTGAGTATCTGTGCATATGAAATTACAACTGTAAGAGAACAGGAAAGTAGTGAAAGCAACATGGGTTTTGAGAGGCCAACTACTGTCCCATATGCCACCAAGAGCCTTTGTCTTCCTGAATTACTTTTTAATATGTATATACACAAAGAACAGATATGCTAGCTATCTCTTAATTTTGGTCTCAGCACGAAGAAACTGCTTCTCTTTTATTATTCTCTAGGTTGAATTTTCTGCTGCCTGATTCTCAGTCTTTTGCTTTGTGTCTGCCTTCTTTCTGGGCTTCTAAAAGCGTCTTCCTCCCTAGCCTGCCTTTCTGGAAGCTCCCTCTGTCTCTCTATTGAATTCCTTGGAACTCAACTCATTTCTGGCATCCTATCTCCTATTATCAAATTGGCCTCAAAAAGAATAGTTGATTCTTTAGCCATCAGTCAATTATTAGCTCCTACTAATAAGAGTCAGGTTTATGGATTAATGTTTCTTAGATTTAGTCTCAGTTCCTCCTGACATTGCTTCTGGAACTGTCTACTGTTGAACAAAGGATCAGTGGGTCTCCCACCCTCTTACCAACACCTCATACCTTAAGCTAAACTGGAAAAAAAGAAAGTATATTAATACATTAAAACTGATTATAAAACATAATAAAATAAATGCAAAATGAAAGTGATGAAACAGACTTACAGATACAGAAAACAAACATAGTTATCAAAAGGGTAACATTGAGGGGAGACATGAACCAGGAGCTTGGGGTTAACATAGACATATTACTGCTTATAAGATAGATAACTAACAAGGACCTACTGTATAGCACAGGGAAATCTACTCAACATTCTATAGTAACCTAAATGGGAAACGGATCTGAAAAGGAATGAATATATGTATACATGTAATTGAGTCATTTTACTGTATACCTGAAACTAATACAACATTGTAAATTAAATATACTCCAATAAAATTTAATAAAATAAAGTTATGTGATACCACTGTAGTGTAAGATCAGCTGTTAACTAAGTGATCCCAACAGCACATAGAGAGGAATGGAGTAAAAAGTTTGAATGGGAAAGAAATGACAACGTAATGTATTATTTTACTATTGCTTCGGCTGCAAATTAACATAAGTGTGACAGTTTAAACAACAAAGCTATTATCTTACAATTCCAAAGGCAGGGAAATAAAAATCAGTCTCACTGAACTAAAGTTAAGGTGTCACCAAAGCTAGTTCCTTTCAGAGACTCTAGAGACTCCTTCCCTTGCATTTTCCAGCTTCTAGACACCTCCTTTCATTAGCCTGAAGCCCCATCCTCAATTTCCAAAGCCATCAGCCTATCATCTTCAAATCTCTCTCTGATTCACTCACCTTTGCATCCATTGTCACATGTCCTCTGACCCTTCTGTTTCCCTCTTATTTGTAGCCTTATGACTACCTTGTACCCACATGGCTAATCTCTCCATCTCAAGATCTTTAACTTAATCAGATGTTCAAAGTCCTTTTTACCATGTGAAAGTGAAAAGTGAAAGTGAAGTCGATCAGTCGTGTCTGACTCTTTGAGACCCCATGGACTGTAGCCTACCAGGTTCCTCCAGCCATGGGATTTCCCAGGCAAGAATACTGGAGTGGGGTGCCATTTCCTTCTCCAGGAGACCTTCCTGACCCAGGGTTTGAACCCGGGTCTCCTGCACTGTAGGTAGATGGTTTACTCATATTCACACACTCTAGGGATTAGAATGGGGATCTTTTTGAAGTTTATAACCTAGCTTAACACAAACAGCATCTCATGAACTAAGACCAACAAATAATATAAGAAATATCCAACTAGGGAAGGCAATTTAAGTGTTCATGTTTGGGTGTATGGTTAATCAAAACTATGGTCATGAAAATGTGTCAGTGTTCTCTTAGAATTGTAAGAAGAGAAAATAGGAGAGTCTAACATGGGGAGAAAAAGCACATTCTCTATGGTACTGTCTGAAACTCCTCAAAGACACCTGTTGGTGGAACATTCCCCAAAGCCCATGTGTCCTATCCTAACATGACTATTTGGTTAACCTCTGGTCATGGTTATATTTATTTCAAAACTTAAGCTAGACATATATGGGCCCACATCTTCCATGTTCATGAGCTTTAAACTCATAACCAGAGTAACTATGTTCCAAGACACAAAGAGACAATATGGGAACTTTCCAAGTTCTTATCTGATGTTGTCTTGTATTTTGATGCTAGACTTTCCAAGTGAGGAAGAGGAAACAGCCTACAGATATCAAATTTATGCAAGTTATATGAGTGGCAGTCCTTAATATTTTGGTGGAAAGCAATAAAATGGCTACTCACTTCAATATTCTTGCCTGGGAAATTTCATGGAGAGAGGAGCCTGGCAGACTATGGTGCACAGAGTCACAAAGCGTTGGACACAACAGAGCATACACACACACACACACACTAAATTGATTTTATTCCTGAACATCAACATACTCTATAGCAGCAGTGAATTAGCCATGTCCTATGGCCTTAATTGGAGTAGGAAATGGCAACCCACTTCAGTATTCTTGCCTGGAGAATCCCATGGACAGAGAAGCTTTTCTGGTTACAGTCCATAGGATTGCAAAGAGTTTGACATGACTAAACACGCATGCATATGGCAATAATTAGGTGAAATGAAATCATTTGAAATCCTTCATTCTTGGTTTTTATCTTAAGATTCAGTGTTGCCTAACTTCACTGCAGATGGTGACTGCAGCCATGAAATTAAAAGACACTTCCTCCTTGGAAAGAAAGTTATGACCAACCTAGATAGCATATTAAAAAGCAGAGACATTACTTTGCCAACAAACGTCTGTCTAGTCAAGGCTATGGTTTTTCCAGTGGTCACGTATGGATGTGAGAGTTGGACTGTGAAGATGGCTGAGTGCCGAAGAATTTATGCTTTTGAACTGTGATGTTGGAGAAGACTCTTGAGAGTCCCTTGGACTGCAAGGAGATCCAACCAGTCCATCCTAAAAGAGATCAGTACTGTGTGTTCATTAGTAGGACTGATTTTGAAGCTGAAACTCCAATACTTTGGCCACCTGATGAAAAGAGCTGACTCCTTATAAAAGACCCTGATGCTGGGAAAGATTGAGGGTAGGGGGAGAAGGGGTCGACAGAGGATGAGATGGCTGGATGACATCACTGACTCGATGAACATGGGTTTGGGTGAAATCCGGGAGTTGGTGATGGACAGGGGTCCTGGCATGCTGTGGTTCATGGGGTCGCAGAGTCGGACACGACTGAACAAATGAACTGAACTTCCCATTACAATTATAATAAAACCCAAAGAATTTCTAGATCCTTCAAAGATCTCTGTAGGCTGGCCTTCGTTTACACCTTTCACTTGTTTGTTTATTTTTATTTTTATTGAAGCATAACTGATTTACAATGTTGTGTCAGTTTCAGGTATACAGCAACGTGATTCATGTATACATATGCATATACTTACATGTACACATACATACATGTATACATATAAGTTATACATGTATGCATATGTGTATTCTTTTTTAGTTTATTTTCCATTTTAGGTTATTACAAAATATTAAGTATAGTTCCCTGTGCTGTACAGTAGGTTCTTGTTTATATCATGCTCCCCTTGCTTGCTATTGTTACTGCACTGATTTTCTATTTACATTTCTCAGAACCTAGGTCTTTACTCTTCCTTCTGTCTGTAGTCTTTGCTATAGATTTGCTAAGATTGAATCCTTTTCCCCGTTAAGATCTTAGCTCTAATTTCACCTTCCTAGATAGTCCTTACTTTACCACAAGTGATGATGCTGTACACTTCGCCCCCGCATTCTTCATTTCCAGAGAGTCTCTAGCTTATTATCCTATTTTACTTCCTTTAAGATCACTAAAATTCCACTTCAGTGAGATCCTAGAGTCCTAGGAAAGAGTAGAAGGTAACCATCTTCTTCCACAAATGTGAGACCTGCAACCCAAAAGCCATTATCAGAAGTAACGTTAACCTAGAAATGTACCAGATCAAAGAAAGGCTGCACAGTCTAAGATTTCCTTCCCATATAGAAAGTGGGTTAGAGACTGAAAAAGAGCTAATAGAATACCAAAGAGTACTGGAGATTTAAAAAAAAAAATCCTATAAGAGGTAGCTAAAAATAGAAAGCAGAAACTAGCTGGAGTATTCCCCAAGCCAAAATCCATAAAGCTGAAGCAACTTTTCTTTTCTTTTCTTTTTTAATTAAATACATTTCTCAAGATGGCTGTTTTGGCTTTACTAAAACTATTAAAAAAAAAAAAAACAAACAGACGAACTCTTACGAGCAAGGAATTTTCAGTAATTCTGGGTATAAATGTTTACAAAGTACTGGCTTACCCTGTCAGAACTTACCGTCTGTTATGATTCCTGGTTAAACACAGAAACTGCACAGAAGAATCTTATATGTTAAAGCAATGGGTGCAGGTCGTTGTTGTGGTTGCTGTTCAGGCACTATGTCTGACTCTTTTACGACCCCATGGACTGTAGCACACCAGGCTCCCCTGTACCTGAGATTTCCCAGGCAAGAACACTGGAGTGGGTTTCCATTTCCTTCCCCGAGGGATCTTCCTGACCCAAGGTTTGAACCTGTATCTCCTGCATTGCAGGCAAATTCTTTACCACTGAGTCACCCAGGAAATCCAATTGACATATACAGTCTTCTACATTAAAAAAAAAAAAAATCAGTTACTATTAATCAAATAGTTTTAAGCATTCTAATAGGATTAAAACTGCAATTTTAGAAAGTGATACAGTGATAGTAAATACCTTAATGAATGATGAGTTGGTGGTAATATATTTATTACTTTAGAATTATCACTAAATGAGTTAATACATGACCACAAGGATCCTCAGCAAATATCACATACACCCTCCTCATTTTGCAGAGAGAACTAAAGGATGAAATAACTCTCTCAATGTCCCACAAATAGTCTGTGGCAATTTTAGGATGAAGGCCAGTGTCCAGTGCCCTTCTCATGGAACCAAACTGCCTAATTTGCTGCAACAATTATTGTTTGAATATTTACCCTGTCATAGTCCAGATGCTTAATTCATAAAAAATGTGATCCTGAGACTAATGCTTTTGCATCAAATGTCAGTGTGACTACACTTTCTAAACAAAGCAGATCTGTTAAGAATCAAACATACGCAGTCAGAATAGAACCTTCCTTACATGCAGAACGTGGTCCACTGGAGAAGGGAATGGCAAGCCACTTCAGTATTCTTGCCTTGAGAACCCCATGAACAGTATGAACAGGCAAAATGATAGGATATCAAAAGAGGAACTCCCCAGGTCATTAGGTGCCCAATATGCTACTGGAGATCAGTGGAGCAAAAAGTCCAGAAAGAATGAAGGGATGGAGCCAAAGCAAAAACAATACCCAGTTGTGCATGTGACTGGTGATAGAAGCAAGATCCGATGCTGTAAAGAGCAATACTGCATAGGAACCTGGAATGTCAGGTCCATGAATCAAGGCAAATTGGAAGTGGTCAAACAAGAGATGAC
>SJYT01052376.1:2826-22663 GCA_006410635.1 Cephalophus harveyi | reverse complement strand
GACCGAGGATGAGATGGCTGGATGGCTCATGGACTCGAAGGACGTGTCTGAGTGATCTCTGAGAGATGGTGATGAACAGAGAGGCCTGGCGTGCTGTGATTCGTGGGGTCGCAAAGAGTCAGACACGACTGAGCAACTGAACTGAACTGAACTGAACTGATACGCAATACTTTTTCATTCATTCAGTCAACACCCAGTGTTCTTTCCAAGGTGCCCCTGCTCTAAGAGAATATGTTAACATTAGTTAAATATGATCATCACTATCTAATGAACTAGGACTAAAATCTGCCAGATCACAGTAACATGAAAATATTTTCATTAGTTGCTTAATATAGTACCTGGCCAGGGAAGGAGGCGTCTCTGACCTAATGGAAAAAACTATTTTAAGAAATATGCCTGCCTTATTTTACTTTTCAAGGTTTATCACAGAGACAGTTCTGCCTTGCCCAGAGACTCTCAGAAGCAATCTGATCTTCAATAAGCTATAGATCAAATATGACATGACAAAGATGCTTGGTTTCTTCCACCAAGGGTGTGATAGTTTCCTCCTGTGCAAAGTGAAATGGTGATTACTATTTCACAGGGCTTTTGAGGACATTAAATAAGATAATATACATAAAACACATGTGGCATAACAGCTTTCCAATAAATGCTAGCACACTGATATAGCAGGGTAACCATAGATTGAAGATTTAGTGTATATATATATATATATATATATATAAAATATATATATATAAAATATATATTTTTTTCTTTTTACCAATTCACACAGCAAAGACTATGGACCTTCTACTATAGCAGGTCTCCTACATTCAAAACTTCAGGTTGTGAACTTTCAAAGATGCAAATATTTATCAATATCAAGCATGAGTGAAATTGCAGCTTGCCTTCCATCTCCTATTGCTGACAACTTTTCAGCTCTACCATCTCCCACCTCCTCTCCCTCTTCCAGTTGGTAACTGTTCTTGACTGTTCACTCAATGCCAGCACCCATATGCCAGCTGTAGTATTGTACTATCATGCTTCTCAAGGGACTATACAGATTAAAATTATTTTCTTTATGTTTTATTTTTTGTTTTTTATATATTATTTGTGTGAAAAGTATTATAAGCCTGTTACAGTACAGTACTATATAGCTGATTATGTTACTTGGGTACCTCGGCTAACTTTGCTGGACTTATGAACAAATTGAACTTATGAACATGATCTCAAAACAGAAGTTGTTCATGTATAGGGATCTTATTACATAGTCAAACATTTCGATTCTGATTAACTTTTAGTAACAACCAGAGTTAAAATCCTGAAGTTCCTTCTAATGCCTTTGAATTTAGGGTTAACTTTTCAGGAAGACATTGATGTTTCTTCGAGGTCTAGCCCTTGCCTTTATCATTAAGACTCTTGGGCAAGCTCATACAACTTCAAATATATAAGCCACTGGTTCCTTCCAGCTGTCATGCCCCCCTCCCACTCTAGCAAACCAATCACATTGAGAACTGAAGCCTATTTTATAGATCTGGCTCCACCCTTTGGGAGGTAGGCAAATAAAGAATATCCAGTGGTCAATCAGATATTTTGGACTGTATAGAGTGAAACTAAAGGAAATAACCTCAGTTTCTAAAAAGCAAGAGACTTAAAAAAAAGAAAAAAAACTCATAAATTCTCAGCATCATCTTTAGTAGTCAAAGGAATGTTCTCCATAATCAGACCTGTGTGTGAACATCCACCACAAGAATAACCTTGGTCAAGGGCTTGAATGCTTCCATGCTTCAGTTATTTTAAGTATTATTTATAGAAAAAAAAATACCACATTTATAAGACTTCTGATAAACAGTTCAGTTCAGTTCAGTCTCTTAGTCATATCCAATTCTTTGCAACCCCATGGACTTCAGCATGCCAGGCCACCCTGTCCATCACCATCTCCCAAAGTTTACCCAAACTCATGTCATTTGAGTCGGTGATGCCATCCAACCTTCTCATCCTCTGTCATCCCCTTCTCCTCTTACCTTCAATCTTTCCCAGCATCAGGGTCTTTTTAAATGAGTCATTTCTTCATAACAGGTGGCCAAAGTATTAGAGTTTCAGCTTCAGCATCAGTCCTTCCAATGAAAACTCAGGACTGATTTCCTTTAGAATGGACTGGTTGGATCTTCTTGCTGTCCAAGGGACTCTCAAGAGTCTTTTTCAACACCATAGTTCAAAAGCATCAATTCTTCAGCGCTCAACTTTCTTTATAGTCCAACTCTCACGTCCATATATGACTACTGGAAAAACCATAGCTTTGATGAGATGGACCTTTGTTGGCAAAATATTGTCTCTGCTTTTTAATATTCCGTCTAGGTTGGTCATAACTTTCCTTCCAAGGAGTAAGTGTCTTTTAATTTCATGGCTGCAATCACCATCTGCAGTGATTTTGGAGCCCAGAAAAATAAAGTCTCCCACTATTTTCACTGTTTTCCCATGTATTTGCCATGAAGTGATGGGGCTGAGTGCCATGATCTTAGTTTTCTGAATGTTGAACTTTAAGCCAACTGTTTCACTCTCCTCTTTCACTCTCATCAAGAGGTTCTTTAATTCTTGTTCACTTTCTGCCTGAAGGGTGGTGTCATCTACATATCTGAGGTTATTGACATTTCTCTTAGCAATCTTGATTCCAGCTTGTGCTTCATCCAGCCCAGTGTTTCTCATGATGTACTCTGCATATAAGTTAAATAATCACAGTGACAATATACAGCCTTGATGTACTCCTTTTCCTATTTGGAACCAGTCTGTTGTTCCATGTCCAGTCCTAACTGTTGCTTCCTGACCTGCATACAGATTTCTCAAGAGGCAGGTAACAACCACACCCATTTAAGCACTTAGTAGAATGTGTGATATGCTAAAAATGCTAAATAAATATTATCTGTAACTAAAATTATTACTATGTTTGATGCTAATTATAGAGTGATACACTGAGGGTGAAAGGGAAGTCGCTCAGTTGTGTCCGACTCTTTGTGACCCCGTGGACTGTAGCTTACCAGGCTCCTCTATCCATGGGATTCCCTAGGCAAGAGTACTGTAGTGGGTTGCCATTTCCTTCTCCAGGGGATCTTCCCAACCCAGGGATCAAACCCAGGTCTCCAGCATTGGAGGCAGATGCTTTAACCTCTGAGCCACCAGGGAAGTTCCCATTGAGGGTATTCAACTGTATATAGCTTTGGTATCTAAATGGTGCTACCCAGATCACA
Organism: Cephalophus harveyi; assembly: GCA_006410635.1. Lineage (NCBI taxonomy): Eukaryota > Metazoa > Chordata > Mammalia > Artiodactyla > Bovidae > Cephalophus > Cephalophus harveyi. Next base: position 19,436 of record SJYT01052376.1, on the reverse strand, counting down.
ACTTAGAAGACAACTTTTACAATTTTTTTTGGTTTAGGGCAAAAGAATGGAATCAGAAATTAGCAAATATGGCAGAAAACACACATGAATAAATAACATTATGTTTGGTCTTTTTCACTTGGGGAGTTTCCCTAGTCAATATCAGAATCTGGTTCAGGTATCTCACATATGTGATACCATGTAACAGGGAGGCAGATACATGGCCACCTTTGTACAGATAGGAAAAAGAAGTGTAAGTGTTTGTCCAGGAATAAATAATTGGTATGTGAGGGAGCCAAGTTATAAAGGCAGGTCTGTGTAATTTTAATACCAACAAAATGCTTCATGCTAGGAAAAAGTGACAAGAGATATGTAGAAAAGAGTCAGACATGACTGAGCAACTGAACACCAACATACAAGGGCTTAATATCAGAAGCAATCATTTTCATGAATAATAACTTTATTATTTAATAATATTTATAAATAATATTCCATGAACAGTAGCTTTATGAAAGACCTAGAATTTGACCAAACCTTAACTTAGGGGCAGAATTTGGGTATTTGACATATGAGGTATTATTTAAATCAGAGAAATATAATGAGAAAAATTCCTTTCAATGATACTGAAAGTATGTTCAATATCATTTTATTGACATCTGAATACACAGGCTGAAATAATTGGAAAAAGGTGCTGAAGGTGGATTATAATAAGACATTGAATAAAATGACAATGATAACAATAATAAAAAATCAATAGTCACTGATTACACTGATATGCTATACAATGAGGTAGAAATTTCAGGTAATTAATTGCTATAGTCATTTGTGTCTTTGCATATTTATAGCAGCAATTCTATGAAATGGATTATGAAATGCTTATCCTAATTTTACAAATGCATAAATTGAGGGTATACATTAAGCATTTTATTTTTATGTGTTGAGTGTTTGCCCTTCATATAGCCTTTAGTTAATTTTTTCCAAGAAACCAGGTAGGTCATCTGAAGTGAAAGCATTTCTTCTATATGCTAGGCAAAGTGGAGCCCAATTCTAACAGTCTAATTGCATTTTATCCTCAATAATAACATGACCTTGTACCAAATAAGTTACAATTTAATCTATTAAAAAGAACACTTTATTTTCACTAAGTTAAAGTTAAGTTATATCTTTTTGAGGATATACTTGCCTGTCTTGATTGAAAATAGTCATCTTATTTTGATTTATTAAACCCCTTCATTCAAGTTAGTATATATTTCATTGATTATTAGATTTATTTCTCTTGACTAGCCTTATTTATCATAGATTGATTTTTATTTCTTAAGGTAGCTTTTTTTTCTATTATCTAATGCTCTAATAAGAAGCAGTTAACCCTGTTGCCTAAATAGTCAACACAACTTATGTCATTTTTACAGAAGAAATCTGTAGAAAGCTGATCCTATGATTCACATGTGGAAAACATTTTCTCTTCACGCTTATTGGGCTTCCCAAGTAGCTCAGTGGTAAAGAATCTGCTTGCCAATGCAGGAGACGCAGGAGACACAGGTTCAATCCCTGGGTTTGGAAGAACCCTTGGAGGAGTAAATGGCAACCTCCAGTATTCTTGCCTGGAGAATCCAATGGACAAAGAAGCCTGGTGGGCTACAGGCCATGGGGTTGCAAAGAGTGGAACATGACTGGGTGACTAAGCATGCATGTTTATTAGTGTTTTATGACTCTGTAAGAATAAAGATATTTAACCTAGTGTTAGTAATGCCTTATACTGCAATTTTCCCATTTATAGAGAGTTTTCAAATGTATTATCACACTGACTTCAGAGCTACTGTAGGCACTAGAAAAAATTATTTGCTGTATTCTAGATAGGTAAACTGAGGAACAGATAAATTGAGAGTATTGAATATATATCAAATACAATTTTGACTTGGGGATATTTAACCTAATGACTTCTGCTACCAATATATTGAATATTAATAGAAATGAAGATTTAGTGATATTACTCTTCTTTCCATTTTCATTATTTGGGTTTTTATTAAAACTTTCTTTTTCTCATCACTCATATAGAAATTCTCCCTTCTCCACAGGGAGAGACAAGCTCTGATATAAAAAGCTATAATACAGAATAAAAACTGGATGATGTTGTGTGATGAGTGTACAGAAGTTAGAGAAAAGCCAACCTAGTTGTAGGTAGAATGCATAAGTAGATTATTTGCTGTGCTCTGTTCATCTCTGAGGTTGTCAGGCTGTATCTCACAGGGTGTACAAAGGATGCTGAAGAGATAGGGAGACATTTAAGAGACTAGAGTCTAATCCTATCATTTCTGCTGCAACCAGTCCATCTCCTCCATTCGTTCTGGCCTAATGCCCCATGTGTCAACAATATTTCATGTGAAGAATGAAAGCCAATGCTTGCACAATGGGGAAAAATTCAAAATAACATCACTAGGAAATCAGGAAATTTTTCAGGGGAAGCTTACACATAAGGGGGCCTCTTTGATTTATAGGTAGGAACTTGGTAAGTAATAAGGAAATGAGGACAGAAAATGTGGATATTTTAAAATAATTTATCTTTTATTTATCACATATTCTACTTTATGTACATGAAAGTGTTTTCAGTATTATTGTTTGCTTTAATCTATTTGTTTGATTTTTATTTGTTTTGCATATATGTGGTCAAAAAAAAAAAATTTCATGTTCAGCATGTTGGTAATATGTCCATAAGAACATAGTCTGTTAATACAAGCAAATCTTTAAAATTCTTTTGCTTTTTTTATTACTTATTTTTGTTATTTATTTATGTGTTTAGTGAGATAGAGGTACATGAGAAAATGTTAAACTATACAACTACTTTGAAATTGAGTGAGTTGGCAAAGTGAATTTCACTGGGTTATTTTCTAATTTAATTTGCTTTTTAAAATCTAACTACCATCATAAATGACCATACCAAGATCACTTGGATTTTGAGACCAGTGTTCATAATTTCTTTTTTTTTTTTTTGACTTTTAATTTTATATTGGAGTATAACTGATTAACAATGTTGTTGTAGTTTCAGATGCATGCAGACAGACTCAATCATATGTATGCAAGTTTCCATTCTCCCCCAAATTCCTTCTGGTCCAGGCTGTACTAGACTGTTTTTAAATTAACTTGCTTTACCTAAATTCACTTGAACCTAAAATGTAAAATATCTGTGTAACTCACAGAAATAGCAGAGATAGTAACTTGTTTGTTTCAAGACTGCATTCATCCTACAGTATTTGGGCACCAAATTTTAACCTTAAGTACATATGTATACGTGTGTGTGTGTGGCAGGGGGTGTTAGTCGCTTAGTCATGTTCAACTCTTTGAGACCCCATGGACTATAGTCTGCCAGGCTCCTCAGTCCATGGGATTCTTCAGGCAAGAATACAGGAGTGAGTTGCCATTTCCTTCTCCAGAGGATCTTCCCAAACCAGGGACTGAACCTGGGTCTCCCACATTGCAGGCAGATTCTTTATCATTTGAGCCACCAGGGAAGTCCCTATATATATGTATGTATATTCATGAATATATATATATGTAGATGGCATCACGGACTCGATGGACATGAGTCTGAGTGAACTCTGGGAGATGGTAATGAACAGGGAGGCCTGGCGTGCTGCGATTCATGGGGTCGCAAAGAGTCGGACACGATTGAGCGATTGAACTGAACTGAACTGATGCATATATATGCACATATAAACATTTTAAAGTCAAAAATTAATTTGCTAGTTTCATGAGTGTTTATGTGATAGGTCTGAATAAGTGCATATCCCATTACATATTAAAATAAATGTGGGTAATAGTGTGGATAGACATGAATGTCTAAGATCTAGGAACTAAGGATCTTTAAATAGCTTCAAAAATCCTCTACCATTTTCCAGGATGCAATTTACCCAACAGAGCTTGTTTTTTGACATTGAGGGATATATGTGAGGAAAATAATATACCTACTTCACTCCTTTACTAGGAAAATGACTCACTGTCCATAATAACCTTTTTGTTCAGCTTCATTTGTAATCCAAACAAGCTGTCAAGTATTTTTCCTAGAGAAGACGAAATTTCCCCTTTATAAGGACATTAGAGATTGTATGTTTTAAGGAAATTTTAATATCTTTTAAGAGTAGAGAGTATTGTCTTCACAGTAGGTGACTGTAAAGGGGAAGAAAATAAACTGTTAATAGATGGCTGCCTGAGAAAAGTTACACTTATTAGGTGTTTTGACACTGAACTGATTTCCTAAAATCCCATCTACAATAGAATGCAAATAATATGCAAGGAATGGCCTGCAGGGTCTTATTCAAATCATACCCCTCATTGGGCCCTTTAAACTTCTAGAGTAGAGAACAGATTTTTCTCACGTGTACTTTTATTCATGAATTTATTAAATATGTACTGAAAGCCTATATATGTTAGGTCCAACTGATGTAGCATGAGTACCAGAGGATCAGTGCCCTCAAGGGTTTTCAGAAACTAAAAAATGCTGATATGTGAGCAAAGCCACTGCATCCTTCAGTTCCATTATTTTCACTACATCATCTGCTCATTGAACATTTAGAATGTGCTAAGCAACATACTAGGAATTGAGAGTACCATAAAGAATTAAGATGTTTTTCTGCTCCTGTGGAACTTAGTCTATTGGAGCAGAGAGACAAACACACTATTTTAGAATCAATCTGTTAGAAGAAGAGAAGACGCTCGTTCTGAGCAGAAGGAGAAACATCAATAACAAAAAATCATGGCATAAAACATTAAATGTACTTAGTGCAGGGCAGCCGGAGAAAGCAACGGCACCCCACTCCAGTACTCTTGTCTGGACAATCCCCTGGATGGAGGAGCCTGGTAGGCTCAGACATGACTGAGCAATTTCACTTTCACTTTTCACTTTCATACATTGGAGAAGGAAATGGCAACCCACTCCAGTGTTCTTGCCTGGACAATCCCTGAGGCGGGGGAGCCTGTTGAGCTGCAGTCAATGGGGTTGCACAGAGTTGGACATGACTGAAGCGACTTAGCAGCAGCAGCAGCAGTGCAGGGCAGCAGTGGTAACAGACATATGAATAGACATGTGAACACCAGGGGGCGAGTGAGGAGAGGGTAGGATGAGAGAGCAGCATGGAGACATGTAGCATGGAGGCATATACACTATCATATGTAAAACTGATGGATGGACTCTATCAAAGACACTATTTACTGCACAAAGTGTCTTTCAGTTGAGAATCATCCCATGTTTTAAAAGTAAATAGCTTCCCACAGAATGAGATTAGAAGGTCCCAAATGTACTCTTTTTTTTAAGGAGGTATAACTCTGGGTTATGCAGTGAACTGTAAGAAACACCATGAGGCCTCACTCCCTGTTGCTACTCTTTGGGTTTGAGACAGGACAACTGGGGACAGAATAGCAAAAAGGAAGGTAACCAGATGCTAGTTAGATGCATTGGTTATAGTGCATGACTATACCAGAAAGATAAAAAAAGAGAACCCTAAATACTCAGAGAGCAAGTGTCCTGATGAACACGTGATAAACATAAGCACAAAGGGAGTCTTAGTGATGCTGCTGTAGGAGGTGCTATGAAACTATATAGGCTCTCTGTTCTCAAAAAGAATACCTGACTATTTCCAAACCCTTACTAGGACATAGATTGCCAACATCAGATTAGTGGTGGCTGAAAGCTTGTTGTTGCTGTTGTTCAGTGGAATAACTGGGTCCGACTCTTTTTGATCCCATGGACTGCAGCATGCTAGGCTTCCCTGTCCTTCTCAGTCTCCCAGAGTTTACTCAAACTCATGCTCATTGAGTCAGTGATTTCATCTCCCTGCTGTTCAAGGGGCTCTCAAGAGTCTTCTCCAACACCACAGTTCAGAGGAATCAATTCTTCAGCGCTCACCCTTTTTTATGGTTCAGCTCTCATGACTACTGGAAAAACAATAGGTTTGACTATATGGACCTTTGTTGGCAAAGTAATATCTCTGCTTTTTAGACAAAGAAATATCTCAGCTGTCTAGATTTATCACAGCTTTTCTTCCAAAGAGCAAGTATCTTTTAATTTCATGGCTGCAGTCACCATCTGCAGTGATTTTGGAGCCCAAGAAAATGTCACCATTTTCATTGTTTCCCCATCTATTTGCCAGGAAGTGATGGGACTAGATGCCATGATCTTAATTTTCTGAATGTTGAGTGTTAAGCCAGCTTTTTCACTCTCCTCTTTCACTTTCATCAAGAGGTTCTTTAATTCTTCACTTTCTGCCATTAGGGTGGTGTTATCTGTATATCTGAGGTTCTTGATAACTTACTGGATTATTGGCTTCAAGTAAAGGGGTAGGTGATACAGTCTTCAGTATGAATGACTGGGATGTGAGTTACTTACCAATAGGTATTATGGCATAGAAAAAACTGGGGCACACTTTTTCCTCTAAAGTGAATATCAGTAACTTTCTGTCCAGTTATTTTCCTATTTAGATCAAATGCAAAGTAAACACAAATAATTCCTTTCTCATTTATGAATTACTTTTAGCCCCAGAACTGATAATTTACTTGTGGTCTGTAACACAAAATGTATTTACTAAAGAAGGAATGGGGTTAGGGGTGCTGGGGACACTGGGAAAGAAAAGGATTGAAGAAAGAAGTAAGCTTTCATAACAAGACGTTGCATTTGCTTTCTTATTAATCACCTACCTATATTTTTTAATTCATTGACTCATTACTGCTAACAACCTCTAAATGCAGTAGATGTAAACTATACCTTATGACCTATAAGATGTAGTTTTTAGATCCCTACTTTACAGCACAAGCTTAATACATCCAATAAATTATAGATGAACCTGGAGGAAGTAGGTAAGTTTGATCTGGTGGGCTTCCTTACCATCGAGTAGTGAGCTGACATAGTTTGTGCAAGTCCAGCAACTAGTAAGGGAGGAATCAAGGCTAGGCCCAGGTGCTTGCATTTCTAATTCTATGCTCCTCTCTATTGGAAAGAGAAAAAACTTGTGGGTTAAAATTGAGAAGAAACCCCAGGGCTTCCGATGAACCTTCAAACACAGTGATAAGTCTGGTAGTATGTCAGTGCATGAGTGGCAACAAATGTGTGGGCATTCAGAAGCTTGCATTTGAATCTATACCTATAAATGCATGCTGCTGCCGCTGCTGCGAAGTCCCTTCAGTCGTGTCCGACTCTGTGTGACCCCATAGATGGCAGCGTATCAGGCTTCGCCGTCCCTGGGATTCTCCAGGCAAGAACACTGGAGTGGGTTGCCATTTCCTTCTCCAATGCATGAAAGTGAAAAGTGAAAGTGAAGTCACTGAGTCGTGTCCAACTCTCAGCGACCCCATGGACTGCAGCCCACCAGGCTCCCCCGTCCATGGGATTTTCCAGGCAAGAGTACTGGAGTGGGCTGCCGTTGCCTTCTCTGCTATAAATGCATAAGCATGGGATATGTAACCTACATCACACTTGGAGATGACAAATAGGATTAGACTGACATCTGCGGTCATTTCTTGTTGGCTATTCATCTTCTCATTGGTTGTGGAGCTTAAGCCAGATTTCTGAATTCCATGGAACATGTGTAATGGAGTCCAGTAATGATTCACATTTCTGCAAAATGCCAAGGCTCAGGTGTTTATATGGAGTGAAGGATAGAATGAGATCAGCGATTAGTACATGGTGCACTGTCCACAATAAGTTCACTCTAAATAAGATACTATTTATGGCCATGGCTTACCAAGTAGTTGGTAATATATTAAATATTTTCACGAATGTCCTCTCAGTTAGTTATCAGAACAATTTCTGAGGTAGACATTATTATTCTCACTGTAGCAGATGGGAAAACAGAGTTCAAATGCTAAGCACTAAAAATTGACCCAAGGGGTATATATACCATGGAACCAGACATCATGTCCAGGTGTTCTGACTCCAAATTTAATGCTTAATTAATAACAATACAACAAAGGAAGGAATAAAGAAGTTAGGGTACATATGCAAAATGAAATATTACTCAGTCATCAAAAAGAATGAATAATGACATTTGCAACAACATGGATGGACCTAAAGATTGTCATACTGAGTGAAGTAAGTCAGACAAAGGAGAAACATCACATGACATTATACATGATATCTAAAAGGAAATGATATAAATGAACTTATTTATAAAACAGAGACAGACTCACTAAATTAATGAACTTATGGTTGCCAGGGGTGGAAGAGGATGGGGAAAGAATAATTAGAGAGTTTGGGATAGACACATATACACTGCTATATTTAAAATGTATAACTGACATGGACCTCCTATTCACCACAGGGAACTCTGCTCAAAGTTATGTGGCAACCTGGATGGGAGGGGAGTTTAGGGGATAATGGGTACATATATATATGTGGCCGGAGAAGGCAATGGCATCCCACTCCAGTACTCTTGCCTGGAAACTCCCATGGATGGAGGAGCCTGATAGGCTGCAGTCCATGGGGTCGCTGAGTCAGACACGACTGAGCAACTTCACTTTCACTTTTCACTTTCATGCATTGGAGAAGGAAATGGCAACCCACTCCAGTGTTCTTGCCTGGAGAATCCCAGGGATGGCAGAGCCCAGTGGGCTGCCATCTGTGGAGTCGCACAGAGTCGGACACGACTGAAGCGACTTAGCAGCAGCAGCATATATATGTGACTAAGTCTCTCTGCTGTCCACCTAAAACTATCAAAATATTGTTAATTGGCTATACTTCAATACAAAATAAAAAGCTAATTCATCTATTAAAAAAAGAATAATGACAACAAACACTCTACAACTGAAACAATAAAAACAGCCATCCTTATTCGATTCTGTTTGTACTAAAGGACAAAACCATTTGCTGTCCTTGAGAATTCTTCTGTGGGAAGCAAAAGGAAATGAGAAGAGTGTTGCTATGATGGGAGTGAACAGAGAAGAGATGGGACTGAAAATCATTAAGAGTAATTTGGGATATTTTGCAGAACTTCGCATTTTTCCAAAAATAGAACATGTTGATTTATTAACAAGTCCAAATATTTGTGGCCAAATATTTAGAGCTGGCTCTGAGTGAAAATATGGAATTGAACAGAAGCAGGCAAGAGACTGGTGATTTCAGGGAAGAGAGCACACAAATAAAAAAGACAGGAAAATTAAATCTTATTTTACCACTGCCAGAAAGGAGAAAGCAAATGCAAATAACTTGCTCTCCTGTTGTTTGTCATGCACAGAGTCACAAAATTTATTTCATATTTTCCCTCACATGAAAGCTCTGAGGGAGAAACAATGATGCCATGTTTCAGATGTAGAAACCAAGGATCAAATTAATTTTAAAATATAGCCAAGGATACTCAACTGGCTGATTTCAAAACTCAAATTCTTCCTGCACTTTATCCACTTCACCTATGCCAACACATTACATATCATTCTAGTAATAGTAGATGTAGCCTTGAATCTATGCAATATATGATGTTTCAAAACTCTGTATGTCTTCTTGCCACCTTGCCCTTAAGTTTGGTATGATCAAGACAAGTGCAAATTAGGAAGAATATTAAACTCAAAATTCCAATTACTAGAATTCCATACCTAATTCTAACACTTACATGTCAATTCATTCATTCAAAACTAATTTATTATGCCCTTGTTATCCAAGAAACTCTTCTAAAATAGGAATTACTAGCCTCAAAGTTATCTCCCTCAAGGACTTAATATACTGGGGGAGAAAGACAAGCAAAAATTTTGCTTGTAATGCAGAAGGTGAGAACTTGTAAAGGGGTGACTCAGTAGTTCTACCAAGCAGAAAGAAGGGAATCTGAATCCTAAAGTGGGTAGTCAGTCAAAGAATTCCAAAGATAAAAACTTTTAAGCTAAGACTTGAAGAGAGTTATAGTCAAATGGACTCAAATTAGGATAAAGTAAGAGGAGTTGTTGTTTCGTGTCCAGTTCTAACTGTTGCTTCCTGACCTGCATATAGGTTTCTCAAGAGGGAGGTCAGGTAGTCTGGTATTCCCATATCTTGAAGAATTTTCCACAGTTCATTGTGATTCACACAGTCGAAGCCTTTGGCATAGTCAAAAACAGAAATAGATGTTTTTCTAGAACTCTCTTGCTTTTTTTATGATCCAGCAGATGTTGACAATTTAATCTCTGGTTCCTCTGACTTTTCTAAAACAACCTTGAACATCTGGAGATTCACAGTTCACATATTGCTGAAGCCTGGCTTGTAGAATTTTGAGCACTACTTTATTAGTATGTGAGATGAGTGCAATTGTGCGGTAGTTTGAGCATTCTTTGACATTGCCTTTCTTTGGGATTGGAATGAAAACTGACCTTTACCAGTCCTGTGCCCACTGCTGAGTTTTCCACATTTGCTGGCATATTGAGTGCAGCACTTTCACAGCATCATCTTTCAGTATTTGGAATAGCTCAACTGGAATTCCATCACCACTACTAGCTTTGTTCATAGTGATGTTTTCTAAGGCCCACTTAACTACAGTTAGAACTGGATATGGAGCAACAGACTGGTTCCAAATAGGAAAAGAAGTACGTCAAGGCTGTATATTGTCACCCTGTTTATTTAACTTATATGCAGAGTACATCATGAGAAACGCTGGGCTGGAAGACGCACAAGCTGGAATCAAGATTTCCGAGAGAAATATCAATAACCTCATATATGCAGATGACAGCAGCCTTATGGCAGAAAGTGAAGAGGAAATAAAAAGCCTTTTGATGAAAGTGAAAGAGGAGAGCAAAAAGGATGGCTTAAAGTTCAGCATTCAGAAAATGAAGATCATGGTATCTGGTCCCATCACTTCATGGGAAATAGATGGGGAAACAGTGGAAGCAGTGTCAGATTTTATTTTTGGGGGCTCCAAAGTCACTGCAGATGGTGATTGCAGCCATGAAATTAAAAGACGCTTACTCCTTGGAAGAAAAGTTATGACCAACCTAGATAGCATATTAAAAAACAGAGACATTACTTTGCCAACAAAGGTCCGTCTAGTCAAGGCTATGATTTTTCCTGTGGTCATGTATGAATGTGAGAGTTGGACTGTGAAGAAACCTGAGCGTTGAATAATTGATGCTTTTGAACTGTGGTGTTGGAGAAGACTCATGAGAGTCTCTTGGACTGCAAGGAGATCCATCCAGTCAAGAAAAGTTATGACCAACCTAGATAGCATATTAAAAAACAGAGACATTACTTTGCCAACAAAGGTCCGTCTAGTCAAGGCTATGATTTTTCCTGTGGTCATGTATGAATGTGAGAGTTGGACTGTGAAGAAACCTGAGCATTGAATAATTGATGCTTTTGAACTGTGGTGTTGGAGAAGACTCATGAGAGTCTCTTGGACTGCAAGGAGATCCATCCAGTCTGTCCTAAAGGAGACCAGTCCTAGGTGTTCATTGAGAGGACTGATGCTGAGGCTGAAACACCAACACTTCAGCCACCTCATGCAAAGAGTTGACTCATTGGAAAAGACCCTGATGTTGGGAGGGATTGGGGGCAGGAGGAGAAGGGGACGACAGAGGATGAGATGGCTGGATGGAATCACCGACTCGATGGACAGGAGTTTGGTGAACTCCAGGAGTTGGTGATGGACCGGGAGGCCTGGTGTGCTGTGATTCATGGGGTCACAAAGAGTTGGACACGACTGAGCAACTGAACTGAACTGAACTGAAGAGGATTTGAGATGGCTTTTCAGTTCAGTCTTTCAGTCATTTCCGACTTTTAATTTCATGGCTGCAAGCACCATCTGCAGTGATTTTGGAGCCCAGAAAAATAAAGTCTGCCACTGTTTCCAGTTTCCCCATCTATTTCCCATGAAGTGTTGGGACCAGATGCCATGATCTTCATTTTCTGAGTGTTGAGCTTTAAGCCAACTTTTTCACTCTCCAATTTCACTTTCATCAAGAGGCTTTTTAGTTCTTCTTCACTTTCTGCCATAAGGCTGCTGTCATCTGCATGTATGAGGTTATTGATATTTCTCTCAGAAATCTTGATTCCAGCTTGTGCTTCTTCCAGCCCAGCGTTTCTCATGATGTACTCTGCCTATAAGTTAAATAAACAGGGTGACAATATACAGCCTTGATGTACTCCTTTTCCTATTTGGAACCAGTCTGTTGTTCCATGTCCAGTTCTAACTGTTGCTTCCCGACCTGCATGTAGGTTTCTTAAGAGGAAGGTCAGGTGGTCTTGTATTCCCATCTCTTTCAGAATTTTCCACAGTTTACGGTGATCCTCACATTCAAAGGCTTTGGCATAGTCAATAAAGCAGAAATAGATGTTTTTCTGGGACTCTCTTGCTTTTTTGATGATCCCGCTGATGTTGGCAATTTGATCTCTGGTTTCTCTGCCTTTTCTAAAACCATCTTGTAGACATGGCTTTTAAGATGCAGGAATGCTTGGGGCTGGTGCACTGGGATGGTACAGAGAGGGAGTTGGGAGGGGGGTTCAGGATGGGGAACATGTGTACACNTTGCTTTTTTGATGATCCCGCTGATGTTGGCAATTTGATCTCTGGTTTCTCTGCCTTTTCTAAAACCATCTTGTAGACATGGCTTTTAAGATGCAGGAATGCTTGGGGCTGGTGCACTGGGATGGTACAGAGAGGGAGGTGGGAGGGGGGTTCAGGATGGGGAACATGTGTACACCCGTGGTGGATTCATGTTGATGTATGGCAAAACCAATACAATATTGTAAAGTAAAAAGAAAAATTAAGAAAATAAATAGATAAATAAAAATTACATGCAAAAAAAAAAAATATGATGCAAGAAATAGTATGGGATTGCTGAAGGAAGTAAAGGAATAATTAGCAAGAATCCTGGAACTCATGTTAAGAAGTTTACATTTTGCTATGACAGAAGGAAGCCCTGAAGGATGATAAGGAACACAGTGGCAAAACTAGTTTTTTGGTTGTGCAAGACCACATTGATTGCAATGTAAAGAGAAGTAAGCATCAACACAGACCATGTGTATCAGTTAGCTTGACACATAACAAATCATCCAATGCTTGGTGGCTTAAAACAACAATGCATCTATTTTATGTAGCTTCAAGTCAGTTGAAAGTCAGCTGATCTAGACTGGGCTCAGCAAGAATTGCTTTAGTCTGTGTGTCTCATGTTTTCCTTTTGACCAGTGAATGAGCTGAGCATGTGTATTTCATAGAAACAGCAGAGTTTCTAGAGGAAAAAAAAAAAAAAAACTGTGAAAGCTTGCAAAGCTATATTGTCTTGTACTTTACATATGGTTCAGATCAGTTCAGTTCAGTTGCTCAGTAGTATCTTACTTTTTGTGACCCCATGGACTGCAGCACACAAAGGTTCCCTGTCCATCACTAACTCCTGGAGCTTACTCAAACTCATGTGCATTGAGTCAGTGATGCCATCCAATCATCTCACCCTCTGTCATCCCCTTCTCCTTCTGCCTTCAATCTTTCCCAGTATCAGGGTCTTTTCAAATGAGTCAGTTTTTCAGATCAGGTGGCCAAAGTACCAGAGCTTCAGCTTCAGCATCAGTTCTTCCAATGAATATTCAGGACTGATTTCCTTTAGGATGGATTGGTTGGATCTCCTTGCAGTCCAAGGGACTCTCAAGAGTCTCCTCCAACACCACAGTTCAAAAGCATCAATTCTTCAGTGCTCAACTTCCTTTCTAGTCCAACTCTCACATCCCTACATGACTACTGGAAAAACCATAGCTTTGACAAGATGGACCTTTGTAGCCACTCACCATATGTAGCCATTTAAGCTTGCTTTGATTAATTAAACAACATTAAACAATAATTCCTGATTTTATAAAAGACACATTTCAAGTACTCAAATCCTACATTTCACTAATATTTTAAAAATTATTTTTATTGGTGTTGATTGCTTTACAGTGTTGTGTTAGTTTCTGCTGTACAATGAAGTGAATTGGGTATATATTTACATTATCCTCTCCCTTGGGGACCTCCCTCCTCCCTACAATTCCACCCAGCTAACTCATCACAGAGCACTGAGATTACTTTAAAGAAACTAAAGATAGAACTACCAATATATGACTGGGAAAACCCACTATTGTGCATGAAAGTGAAAGTGAAAGTGAAGTCGTGTCTGACTCTTTGCGACCCTGTGGACTGTAGCCCACCAGGCTCCTCTGTCCATGGGATTCTCCAGGCAAGAATACTGGAGTGGGTTGCCATTTCCTTCCTGGAAATGGCAATCCACTCCAGGGGATCTTCCCGACCCAGGGATCGAACCCAGGTCTCCTGCATTGCAGGCAGACGCTTTAACCTCTGAGCCACCAAAGCCATAATTTGAAAATACATATGCACCTCAATGTTCATTGCAGCATTCTTTACAGTAGCCAGCATGCAGAAGCAGTCTAAATCTCTACCAAGAGATTAATGGATAAAGAAGATGTGGTACCTATATACAATGGAATGTTACTCAGCCATAAAGAGAAACAAAATTGGGTCATTTATAGAGATGTGGATGGACCTAGAGTTTGTCATACAGAGTGAAATAAGTCAGAAAAAGAAAACAAACAAAACATAGTAACACATATGTGTGAAATTAAAAAAAAAAATGATACCAACATCGCTTTAAACAGTATAGGTAATGCATATTTCCATCGTCACTGAAAGTTATTTAGGACAAGGCTGTCTTAAGGCTACTTTATTCCATACCACAGTGGTGAAACCAAGTTACATGGGCAAACACAATGTAAAGGAGTGAAGAAATGCATTCAGCTCACCACGAGGCCATGGCAAAACTCTAGATACAGAGAGAAGAGAAGAATAGGGACCATATAAAATGTCAGTAAGTTATTATGTTGTACTGGAGGTTGGTGGTAGGTGTAATAGAGGGACAATGAAGATGGAAATAATTTTGTTAACTGGAAAGATGTTTAAGGGTGATTGTTATTAGAATTTGATGAATCAAAGTTTAGGAAAGTTGAAAGAAGGAAGCAATAATGATGTTCAAAAATGTTGCTTGGACCACTTCAGTTCAGTTCAGTCGCTGAGTCATGTCCGACTCTTTGTGACCCCATGAATCACAGCATGCCAGGCCTCCCTGTCCATCACCAACTCCCGGAGTTCACCCAAACTCCTGTCCATCGAGTCAGTGATGCCATCCAGCCATCTCATCCTCTGTCGTCCCCTTCTCCTCCTGCCCCCAATCCCTCCCAGCATCAGGGTCTTTTCCAATGAGTTAACTCTTCGCATGAGGTGGCCAAATTTTTGGAGTTTCAGCTTTAGTGTCAGTCCTTCCAAAGAACACCCAAGACTTATCTCCTTTAGAACGGACTGGTTGGACCTCCTTGCAGTCCAAGAGACTCTCAAGAGTCTTCTCCAACACCACAGTTCAAAAGCATCAATTCTTCGGCACTCAGCTTTCTTCACAGTCCAACTCTCACAACCATACATGACCACTTGAAAAACCATAGCCTTGACTAGACGGACCTTTTTTGGCAAAGTAATGTCTCTGCTTTTGAATATGCTATCTAGGTTGGTCATAACTTTCCTTCCAAGGAGTAAGCGTCTTTTTTTTTTTTTTCTTTATTTTACTTTACAATACTGTATTGGTTTTGCCATACACTGACACGAATCCGCCACAGGCGTACATGAGTTCCCAATCCTGATGCCCCCTCCCAGCTCCCTCCCCATAATTTCATGGCTGCAATCACCATCTGCAGTGATTTTGGAGCCCCAAAAAATAAAGTCTGACACTGCTTGGGCCACTATGTAGTGTCAAATACTGAGCCAGAAATAAGTCAGATAAAGGTTCAATGAGATAAAACCCACCAATTACAAACACAGTACTGAGTACTAGGACTAGTATAGTACCTGAGCCAAATTATAGTATTTATTAATGAGATTTTATCATTGCCATAAATTTCATGTTTATTGTTTCTTCTCCATCCTTCAAATCTGGTCCTCTAAATTATATATTCTTCATTTCTTAACTGAAATGTAACATTATGTACATTTAAGGTGTACATCATATTGATTTGATATATAATAATATGATTGCCACTGTAGTGATATTAATAGCTAGCAACTCCAATGATTATAATAAATATTGTTGTCTATATTTACCATAATATGCATTCAATCACTAGGACTTATTTGCTCCTAGCTGCAAGTCTGTCCCTTTAAATCTCTCTCCTGTTTCCCTACCCACCAGCCTGTGGTAATCACCATCTTGCTGTCTGTTTTTATAGGTTTGGCTTTCTTAAATTACACATTTAACTGATATCATACAGTATTTGTATTATATTGTCATCATCCACTCAGGTTTTTAAGCACATAGTAGATTTTCAATAGAAAGTTAGTTGTTTGTTGAAAGTATATAGCAAAATAACAAATATAGAACATATTATTTTTTTCTTCTAAAAGCAGATCAAAGAGCTCTTGAAATTGAATTACTTGCATTTAAATTCCATTTAAATGCTTTTACTTTAGGATGCTGTGCTACAGTCATCAAGAACCTAGATGTCCATCAGCAGATGAATGGATAAGAGAGCTGTGGTACATATACACAATGGAGTATTATTCAGCCATTAAAAAGAATAAATTTGAATCAATTCTAATGAGGTGGATGAAACGGGAGCAAATTATACAGAGTGAAGTAAGCCAGAAAGAAAAACACCAATACAGTATACT
>SJYT01052375.1:85691-97796 GCA_006410635.1 Cephalophus harveyi | reverse complement strand
TGAACTGAAAGAAGCTTTAACTCCATTTGCAAATATATATATACCTTAACCAATCAAGATTTTCGATACTTGCAACTATTAAAACAAATATTTGAAATTGAAGCAATTTCTGACATACCATACCATGTAATGTATATGATATGTTGTCCTGTTGAAAACTGTCTCACAATTTGATGTCATTTTACAAGTTAAGAGATAACTTGAATAAGCCTTTACACTGATATTTTAAAATAATAAGACATGAAGCTTACCTGTATTTGAAATGCAGTACCTTATTTCTGTTTTAATAAAATGAATGAATAATATCATTCATTTATTTGGAAATATCTTATAATTACATTTCAGTATAGTTTCCTGTGTAATTCTAAAATGTTTATTTTTTGCATTTAAATATGGGAGAGAATTCATAGGCTTCACTTTACTGCTAAAAACAGTTAAGAACCCTTGATTTAGGAAGAGGTTACAGGTAAAGAAAAAAAACTAAGTCACGTGATTAGGATTTGAGAACTAACAATTATAGGTCTAGCGGAAGAGAAGTTGGCCTTCCCTAGTGGCTCAGTGGTGAAGGATCCACCTGCCAATGGAGGAGACATAGATTCAATCCCTGGGTTGGGAAGATCTCTTGGAGAAGGAAATGGCAACCCACACCAATATCCTTGCCTAGGAGATCTCATGGACAGAGGAGCTTGGTGGGCTACAGTCCATGGGATGGCAGAAGAGCTGGACTTGACTTAGTGACTAAACAACAACAACAAGAGACATTAGCAAACAGACTGAAAGACAGCAACCACAAGTTAGGAGGAAAATCAGACAGTTTTGTAGAATGGAAATCAAGGGAAGAATGTGTCTAAGGAAGGAGAGTGATCACTTATTACAATGTTACCAACAGGTTGATTAGTTTCCCTTGACCTTGACATGAATAGCTTCATTAGAATGTAATTTCCATGAGTAAATGAGTGGCAGGTGAAGAAGTGGAGACAGTACCTATAGACAACTCAGTGATGAAGCCTTCCTCACTGTGAATGGGAGCAGAGAAATGGGACAGTTCCTGGGATCTGTGATCAAGATATGGTTTTTATAAAAGAGGGGACCCACTTGGCTAAATAACTGTGCTGCTAGGGAGAAACTTCAGATGAAAGAGAGGGGGACAAATGCAGGAAGGCAATCATTGAGAAAGAGAGAAGCACAGAGCAGAGACAGAGGAAAGGCTGGACACATGGGTCCAGGTTCAGGAAGGCTGATAGATTTAGTGATGAGTGATGAGGGTGTTTTTTCTATGATCCAATGGATGTTGGCAATTTGATGTCTGGTTCCTGTGCCTTTTCTAAATCCAGCTTGAGCATCTGGAAGTTCACAGTTCATGTACCGTTGAAGTCTGGCTTGGAGGATTTTTTGCAAGCATGTGAAATGAGTGCAATTGTACAAAAGAATTCCAGAAAAAGCAAGAGAATTCCAGAAAAACATCTACATCCACTTTATTGATTATGCCAAAGTCTTTTACTGTGTAGATCCAACAAACTGTGAAAAATTCTTAAAGAGATGGGAATATCAGACCACCTGCAGTCATGAAATTAAGATGGTTGTTCCTTGGAAGAAAAGCTATGACAAACCTAGACAGCATATTAAAAAGCAGAGACATGACTTTGCCAACAAAGGTCCTTCTAGTCAAAGGTATGGTTTTTCCAGTAGTCATGCATGGATGTGAGAGTTGGACTATAAAGAAAGCTGAGCGCCAAAGAATTGATGCTTTTGAATTGTGGTGTTGGAGAAGACTCCTGAGAGTCCCTAGGACTTCAAGGAGATCAAACCAGTCAATCCTAAAGGAAATCAGTCCTGAATATTAATTGGAAAGACATGCTGAAGCTGAAGCTCCAATACTTTGGCCACCTGATGTGAAGAACTGACTCCTTGGAAAAGCCCTGATGCTGGGAAAGACTGAAGGCAGGAAGAGAAGGGTATGACAGAGGATAAGTTGGTTGGATGGCATCACTAACTTGATGGACATGAGTTTGAGCAAGCTCCAGAAGCTGGTGATGGACAGGGATGCCTGGTGTGCTACAGTCCACGGAGTCACAAAGAGTCAGACACAACTGAGTGGCTGAACTGAACTGAACTAATGAGGGTGCTTGTCTGATTGCTGTATTCTTGTCTGATTGCAGCTGTTCTTGATAAAGCATGAGGCAATGTTGTTAGTTCAGGAAATGAGGGTAAAATAGGCATTTCAGGGGAGTGGGCAATGTATAGACTAGAAAAGCGTAGGAGGGTTCTTGGGCAGTAAAAAGTGTTCATTGAGATTTGTGATCATTACTTGTTTTCAGAATTTGACTTTGAAAAATTTCAAACATATCTAAAATAAGTCTTTACATCCCCTTCCCTTATATTAACATGTTCTTTCTCTCTTTTCATATTTAACGTATATACATTTCTGTTGTTGAACTGCTTGAGAGTCAGTTGCAATGTGACAGGCTTCCCTCGTGGCTCTGACAGTGAAGAATCTGCCTGTAATGCAGGAGGCCTGGGTTCAGTCCCTGGGTCAAGAAGATCCCCTGGAGAAGGGAATGGTAACCCACTCCAGTATTCTTGCCTGAAGAATTCTATGGACAGAGGAGCCTGACCCCAGTCCATGGGGTCGCAAAAGAGGCAGACAGAACTGAGCAACTAACAAACACACTATAGTGTGACACTTTGCCCCTAAATGCTTCACTGGGGAACAAGGTCTTTCTACTTGAATACAATGGTAACACTCAGGAATTTTAACAGTGATACCACAGTTCATTTTCCAAGTTTTCTAATTGCCCTAATAATGTTCTTAATAGTTGTGTTTTGTGTGTTTACACATTGCTTTAAATACTCATGTCTCTTCATTATCGTTTAACATGGAATGGTTCCTGACTTTTGTTTCTTTCCTTTTTCTTTTTTTATCTTTCATTCTTTCTTGACATTAATGTTTTTGACAAGGTCATACCAGTTATTTTTGAGAATGTTGTCATTGCTGTTTTAGAGTGAAACTTAAAGAAGGGTTTTGTGATTTTCCTCAGCAAAATTCAGGTGTTCAGGTGCACACAGGGAGGAAGCCCTCAGGGTAACTAGGTTTAATCCGGACTGTGTGTGATTAGAAAAAAAAGAAGAGAGAAGTTCAGGGTCATTATAAGGGAGTTTTATTGATAAACCATGAAATCTAAGTGGGTAGAGAGGGAAGAGAGAACATGAAGGGAGTGTTGGATAATAAAGATAAAAACTTTACCAATTGGCTGGAGGTCTCTACGAAGTCTCTAAAAAGTGAAAAAATTATATCAGGAACATAGGAAATGCAGCTGATCAGTGAAAACATCTGTGCTTTTTCATGAACTAGGTCTGCTGAAAGCCCAATGCTTATGGATGGGGTAAAATATGGGAGATTGATCCCAAACACAAAATTGTTTTATGAGCCCCATTACTAGGGAGAAAAGTAACAGCATATATTTAAAGACTTGTAAAAGTCTTTTACTGTAACTGACTTTATGTCACACCTCAGAAGAGGAATGCCCATAATTCTCATTCTTTATTATACTCCTAGCATCCTTAGCAGAAAGATGTGTTGTTGACAGACGTCTGTCATGTAGAACATTTAAGTGACTAATGAAGTCATTTAGCTCAATAATGGTAAAACTGGGAGGAAGACCAGAGCACTCACACACACACTGTATTAGCCTTGCTGAACACTCCCCCAAATCACATGATGAGTGTGTGCATGCATGCTAAGTTTCGTCCCACTCTTTCCAACACTATGGACTGTAGCCTGCCAGGCTCCTCTGTCCATAGAATTCTCCGGGCAAGAATACAGGAGTGGGTTGCCATTCCCTTCTTCAGGGGATCTTCCCACTCGGGGATCCTATCTTCATCTCTTTACAGCCCCTGCATTGGCAGGTGGGTTCTTTACCACTGGCGCCATCTGTTGCTTAGTCGTTCAGTCGTATCTAACTCTTTGCAACCACATGGACTGCAGCACGCCAGGCTTCCCTGTCCTTCGCCATCTTCTGGCGATTATTCTAACTCATGTCCATTGAGTCGGTGATGCCATCCAACTGTCTCATCCTCTGTCGTCCCCTTCTCCTGCCTTCAATCTTTCCCAGCATCAGGGTCTTTTCTAATGAGTCTGCTCTTTGCAACAGGTGGCCAAAATATTGGAGCTTCAGCTTCAGCATCAGTCCTTCCATAGAATATTCAGAGTCGATTTCCTTTAGGATGGGCTGGTTGGATCTCCTTGCACTCCAAGGAACTCTCAAGAGTCTTCTCCAACACCACAGTTCAAAAGCATCAATTCTTTGGTGCTCAGCCTTCTTTATGGTCCGGCTCTCACATCCATACATGACTACTGGAAAAACCATAACTCTAACTAGACAGACCTTTGTTGGCAAAGTGATGTCTATGCTTTTTAATATGCTGTCTAGGTTGGTCATAGCTTTTCTTCCAAAGAGTGAGCATCTTTAATTTCATGGCTGTAGTTACCATCTGCAGTGATTTTTGAGCCCAAGAAAATGAAGTCTTTCACTATTTTCCAGTGTTTTCCCACCTGTTTGCCATGAAATGATAGGACTGGATACCATGATCTTCACTTTTTGAATACTGAGTTTTAAGCTAGCTCTTCCAGTCCTCTTTCCCCTTCATCAAGAGCCTCTTTAGTTCCTCTTCGCTTTCTGCCATAAGGGTGTTGTCATCTGCATATCTGAGGTTACTGATACTTCTCCCACAATCTTGATTCCAGCTTGTGTTTCTTCTAGTCCAGCATTTCACATGATTTACTCTGCATATAGTTAAATAAACAGGGTGACAATACACAGCCATGACGTACTCCCTTTTCCTATTTGGAACCAGTCCATTGTTCCATATCCAGTTCTAACTGTTGCTTCTTGATCTGCATACAGGTTTCTCAGGAGGCAGGTTAGGTGGTCTGGTATTCCCATCTCTTTAAGAATTTTCCTTTGACTGTGTTGTGATCCACACAGTCAAAGACTTTTTAGAATAGATAGTGAAGCAGATGTTTTTCTGAAATTCTCTTGCTTTTTCTATGATCCAATGGATGTTGGCAATTTGATCTCTGGTTCCTCTGCCTTTTCGAAATCCAGCTTGAACATCTGGAAGTTCTCGGTTCTTGTACTGTTGAAGCCTAGCTTGGAGAATTTTGAACATTACTTTGCTAATGTGAAATGAGTGCAATTGTGGAGTAGTTTGAAGATTCTTTGGCATTGCCTTCCTTTGGGATTGGAATGAAAACTGACCTTTACAGTCCTGTGGCCACTACTGAGTTTTCCAAATTTGCTGGCAGCTGTACTGCTGCCTAAGTCACCTGCACATCACACAAAGTGAAAGTGAAGTCACTCAGTCATGTCCGACTCTTTGCAATCCCATGGACTGTAGTCTACCAGGCTTCTCCATCCATGGGATTTTCCAGGCAAGAGTACTGGAGTGGGTTTCTATTTCCTTCTCCAGGGGATCTTCCTAACCTAGGTATCGAACCCAGGTCTCCTAAATTGAAGGCAGATGCTTTACCCCCCGAGCCACCAGGGAAGCACATCACACAGGCTCAGTTTAATGGACATCTCTATTTCGATTACTCTATTTAGTGACTCTTATGCTGCCAAAGCCCAACTTTGATATAAGAAGCTGTCTAGGAGGGATAAATTCTTAAACCTGTGCCCTCCACAAATAATTTTAGAATACAAAGGTATAAAGTAACTGGAAGGCCCTGATTATCACTTAATTCTTGTGATCCCAGGCAGAAAGCCAAAGCATTTATAGATGTGATGAGTACCAGCTCCAGTATCAAAACTGTTTTATGAGCAACAATCCACCATGAGTGCAGATTCTATCTACCTTCATTCATTGGCTTTCTTCACTGTTATCACAAGCCAGCATTCATTTGAACTATATGAGGCTCTATTTATGTATATATTGCTAAGTCGCTTCAGTTGTGTCCGACTCTGTGTGACCCCATAGACGGCAGCCCACCAGGCTCCTCCATCCCTGGGATTCTCCAGGCAAGAACACCGGAGTGGGTTGCCATTTCCTTCTCCAATGCATGAAAGTGAAAAGTGAAAGTGAAGTCACTCAGTCATGTTCGACTCTTGGCAACCCCATGGACTGCAGCCTACCAGGCTCCTCCACCCATGGGATTTTCCAGGCAAGGGTACTGGAGTGGGGTGCCATTGCCTTCTCCAATGTGTATATATGTATTCACAAATATATACATATATATTTATATGTATACATATATATATATAGTATATATGTATATTTTACTGGGATCATTTTCTGAAGCTAATTTAGTAATTCAGACAGCAAATTGATTTAAATAGCACAACTGTATATGTATACATATACATACATATGTATATACATATACACATACATATGTATGTATATGTATATATATACACACATATATATTTGTGAATACATATACATATATACACACACACACACATATACATGTGTGTGTGTGTGTATATATATATATATATTTCTGGAGGAGGGCATGGCAACCCACTCCAGTATTCTTGCCTGGAGAATCCCATGAACAGAGGAGCCTGGCAGGCTACAGTCTATAGTGTTGCAGAGAGTCAGAGATTGCTGAAGTGCCTTAGCACTTCATGACATGCATATATATACATATATATATATAAACAAAGTTACATTGTAAGAGAAAAAATATGAATATTATTCTCTTTTAAAAGGGCTTTCTGAGAGAGGAGCATAGTGATGGAAAACATACTAGAAACTATTTATTAAGAATTTACATACTGTGCTTTTTTGATAAAATAGCTGAAATAGAACTGTTGTGCTATTTAAATCAATTTGCTGTCTGAATTACTAAATTAGCTTCAGAAAATGATCCCAGTAAAATAATATCTACATTATAATTATCCCAGTAAAATAACATCTCAGTGTAGCTTCATCTTAATATATACCAGAAGCACATTCTGAGGTCTTTATATTAGGTTTTAATTCAATTGCATTATCATCTTGAAAAAGCTGACTGGCCTGGATTTGGGCCTGTTGACATGAGAACATATTTCAGTGAGCCCCAGAGAGGATCAAAATATAGGCTTCAACTGCCCCCTGGTGACTGATAAGCAGAATAACCAAATATAATTCAAAGTCTGGAATAAACAGGTTTTCTCCTTTGCCATCTATCTATTCATTTATAAGAACATATTAGGAATTCTATTATGCACTCTGTTATGAACTGAAGATCAAAAGGTAAGTGGGATACAGATTTGTGTCATAGTAAAATCAGGGTGAAAAGATAATTTCAGCTTTCCCTGCTAAGTGCCATTATAGTGATTCTTTTTTTTTTTTTCCTATTCTGATCAAGTTATTATGTAGGCATTTTTGTAGGTATTCTTATGGCAATATTACTTAGAAATTCCTGAAAAATAAAAGCATCTTTCTACACAAGTGTAATTCCTGTATCAACACAAATCTAGAAGACACATAGTAAATAATTACATATTTGCAGTTTTTCCTAGGGCTTCCCAGGTGACTCAGTGTAAAGAATACGCCTGCAGTGAGGGATAGGCGGAGATGCGAGTTCGATCCCTAGGTCGAGAGGATCCCCCGGAGGAGTAAATGGTAACCTACTCGTGTTGTTGCGAGGAAAATCCCATAGACAGACGAGACCGGCAGGATACAGTCTATGGGGTTGTACAAGTTGGACTGAGTAACTGAACAACAAAGTTTTTCCTGGGAGTAACATGTATCTGTATTTTTTTTTTTCTGATTTACCCATATTGCTTTTTATAATTATCCTACTAATAATGTTTACAATTTAAAAAATTATTTTCATTCTCTCCAGGGTCAGCATTATCAAATCTATTAAGCAGATGAAGAAACTGAGGCAGAAGTCAGCCTTACCCGATAATTCAATGTAATAGATGAGATCACAACTCAAATTGTCTAATTGCACCTGTTAAGTTTTCTTGGCAGATTCATCCAATGACTTTTGTGTGGTTTCTGATGATAAATACGACGGTCTTATGAAGCCACTAGTAACATGAGATAGCCATTTACAAGAAGGGTTAAACCACATGTTGGATCATTTCCAACATCAGCTGCTGAGCAGCTGTCACAATTCTCTTGAGTTAGATGGAGTCTTTTTTCAAGTTATGTAAGTCCCATATCCAATTACCAATCCCCAACATCACCCCGGCCCAGGCTTGGCACTGCTCAACCAAATGATATGCTTGTGGTGCCAGAGCAAAGCGATTACATAAATAATTTACTTGGGTCTTCTTTAATCCTATACAAGAGAAGCTTATGGTAATCCTAATTAGTATTTTATTCACTCGGCACAGTCATGTAACAGTAATCTCCTAATGAATGTTCAACACTGAGCATGAAAGGGTGCAAAATTTTTAAAAGATGTATTCCTAATTTAACATAAATCAATGATGTGAGTCAAGATATATACAAAGTTGGTTTATTTGAAAGATATCAATGGTTCTAGATGAAAACTACAGGATAATTTCTAAGAGGTCAAAAATAAAAACCAAAAAACCTAGAGATAGTGGGGAATTTCTTGGTATTATCATTTTAAAGCTAGGCTCTTCAGTATTTTGAATTATTTTCAATTCAGCTATTTTTGTTCCATTTCAAAATATTTTCCATTTTCTCATATTTTCTTTTGAGCTATTAAACTAGTATCTCTATGAGCAATTTTTTATTTGCTTTCATATACAGTACTATGAAATAAAAACTGTTTAACATTTATGTACCACTTAAGATTGTTTCATTTTTTATAATTGGTAGCATACTGGTGAATATAACTATCATTGCTTTGGATCACTGCTTTATAAGAAATGAAGTGAAACAAAATCTTTTCAGGTAGCTTTATGATTTTGTATGTCTTGGGCTCAAATTTTCATAATTAAGTCCAGTTCGTTCAATGACTACACTTAAAATATAAATTCATCAGAAATTTGTATCTCTAGAGCATGATCCAAAAATTAACATGAATGCTTTCCTCAACTGCACTCAACTGTATTGTTACCTTCCTTTTTTGCTCCCATGTTTGTTCACTGGTTCATTCATGTGTTAATTGCTTTGTCCATTCACCCACAAGTAAATATCATACAAAATAAAGTCATGTTTTTTCCCCTCTAGGAGTTGCACGCTCAAGTTGGAAAACCACTGTGTTGAACTCAGAACAGGTGCTTCTCATGCAAAAAGTGGTAGGGAATCGAAACAGAGCAAGAAACATCAGAATATTATGGTAACAACAAGCTGAATTCGGAAAGGCAAGTAGGAATAAGTAGGAGGACTACCCAGTTTGGTGGATTTTCTACTGTATTAGAGATACAGCAACTTGGCCCTTTTTGGGACTCTTAACCAGAGAAATAAGTAAATGGCAGTTCAAGAGGAGCCTAGGTGATATGGCTGAGCTTGAACTTTACCCATTGAGAAATTCCAAGTAGGGGAATAAAAATGACCAGGCTTGAATTTTATAGCAAGGTCACTTAGGCAGTAATGTGGAAGATATATTGGAGGAGGCATGGAGCAACTGAAGCAAGGAAATATTAAGAGCCTACTGCAGTAATCTGGGCTTGAACTTAAGAGGGCCTAAGAGGGCAGGTAGTTGACAGTTTACAATCTTGTGACACTCAAAATGGTCTTGATTAGCAGCATGAACACGTTAGAGAAGCCTGTATGAAATACACAATCTTGTGCGATATTCCTTACCTTCAGAATCAGTGTTTTAACAAGTTCAAGTAATCTGGTGGCTCAAATGGTAAAGAATATGCCTGCAATGCATAACACCCAGGTTCAATCCCTGGATCGGGACGATCCCCTGGAGAAGGGAGTGGCTACCCACTCCAGCATTGTTGCCTGGAGAATCCCAGAGGAGGCTGGTGGGCTGCAGTCCATGAGGTTGCAAAGAGTCGGACACGACTGAGCAACTAACACTTTCAGGTAATCTGTATGTCTGGGAGAATCATTCAGAGAGAATAGAAACACAGTATGGGCAGTTACTAGAGGAAAAAAAAAATCACTCTTAGGTGTGGTCAGTTTGAGGTGTTTATGAACATTCAAGGAAGCTGATCCATAGCAGTTGAGTATATGGATCCTGAGGCTGGGTTGGAGATGCAGTTTACCATTTATCAATCTGTTAGTATTTGAAGCCATGGTCCGACCCAAGTTTCCTGGGATCTGCCCAGGAAATCATATCACTAGGCAGAGGGCCCAGAGGGAGCACTAAGAAGCATCATTATTTAAAGTTCCATATAGCGAAAGGTATCCACAAGAAACAGGAGGTTCCAGTGGGAGGTCTAAACAACGTGAGAAGTGGGAAGAGGTCCAAGTGGCAGGTTGGTCAACATTCTCATTTTCCAGCAGAGCTCACATAAGAACAGACAAAAGTCCATGGATTTGGCAATCTTGATGTCAGAGTAAAGCTATGGGTGGAGATTATTTCCCATTAGTTCGTTCTTGACCTTAGTATGTGGGGATGCAATTTAGTTTCTGTTTTCAAAGTTCAGATGAGTAGAGTACGTGAGAGGAGCTTGGTATGGAGCCACTTTGCAAATGTTCTCTCTTCCAGTAAGACGGTAAATTCTTTGAGGAATAAGGAAGGCACATAAAGATGAGTAAGACCCAGTCCTAACCCTCAGCGTTTATAACAAATAAGAAATAAGGTATCCATAGTACAAGATGGGACATATATTATAAAATATAGGGATTCAAAAGAGGCATATACTACATCCAAACAATCAGAAGAGGCTGCTTACTTCTCCTAAATTGTTAGTACAGAGATGTGCTTACTTAACATTTACATACTTAACACTTAAACTATATTAATTGCTGACTTTTCTCTTAACAGATCTGATGAATTATTAATAAAGTCTCATTTATTCCAAAATCCAAGGAAACTTGAAACTCATTCATGAGATATTTATTAAAATAACACATTTAGGGAAAAAAAATCAATACAATGTATACATCATTACTGAAAACTGTATACCATCATACAAAAAAGGATTTTATTTTGGGAAATCGATTCCTAATTTATGGCAAGTTTTACTTTAGAAATAAAACCACAAAACAACACAATCTAATTCAATCTTAAAGGCTGGCATGCTGAGCAAGGAATGTTCTTATTCTTTGTAGGAGTTCCTTCTTTACACTGTCAGGTACCAGGGCTGAAATATAAAATAAAAACATAAGAGTAAGATGATTCCAATTAATATTTATCAATTTGAGATCTGGTGTTTTATTCAGGATTACCAAGTGAAAATTTCATAACTAACCCTCATGCTTCAATAAAAAAAAAAAAAGACCTCTGAGAAAATAAAATATATTTGAAATTTATTGTTTGAAAGAACTATCCAATACCTAAAAATATACTGCACATGTGAACATTCTTTATACAAGGAATAGAAAAGGCCTTTCTGAAAGAGAGGCTGTAAAAGATTGCTAAATCTGATTCAAATGCAACTTAATAAGCCTGGTTAAAATCAAACAAAAAAAGGAGAAAGCACTCTTACAAAAACAGGGTAATCTCTCTACTATACAATTTCTTCAACTTGATAGGAAAAAGATCAGCAGGCTTACAGAAAAATGATGAAAGGAGAAGCACACAGTTCTTGAATGTCAAAAGAATTTAACCTCACAACAGAAATGAAAATTAAAACTATCATTCTGAGAGCATATTTTTACCAATCAGATTGGCTAAAATCCAAAGGTCACTAATATATGTATTGGCAAGACTGAGGGAAAACTGGCCCTGTTACATTTGCTGGTGGGAGAATAATTGATACAGCATATTTGGGGAGATAATTTGGTGATCCTGTATTGAAATAAATGCATATATTCTCTTGAATCAACAAAGATGCAAGAGCTTCAATGACAGTTGTTTCTGTCATATGTTCATGTTTCAAATCTTGAATCATGTGACTGGTGACTATATTATCTACTCTGAATATTAAACCAAAAATAGGGAAATGGGAGTTCCCTGGTGGCCTAGTGGTTAGGATTGCAGGCTTCTCTACCATTTGGGCCAGGTCCATTCCCTTCTTGGGAAACTGAGATCCCAGAAGCTGTAAGGCACAGCCAAAAAAAAAAAAAAAAAAA
>SJYT01052375.1:63269-85470 GCA_006410635.1 Cephalophus harveyi | reverse complement strand
GGCAGGGTAGACAGGGGGTAAGCCCTGATCCTTGAAACTTAATATTAAATGTCAGTTATTAAATCTACACTATTTCCCCCCTTGTTGGCTACTAATAAATAAGGACAAGAAGGAATTAACTTTAACCTCTAATGTTATTTGCTTGAATCCAGAGGAAATAAAATCTTCAGATATAGTTCAATATTTCTACAAAAAATTCCACAAATGACAGAAATCAAATAAGACAGATACTCCTCTTTATAAATTTAGTATAAACCTGCCGAGAAATAAGGACTACATAATTAACTCCACTGGAAACGTGATCAATATATATATTAAATATACTTTTACTCAAAATTATGATTACTGAGAACAGATCAGTTGCCTTGGGGTTACGGATGAGGTGTGACCCTCATAAAGCTATAAAGGAATAGCCTGAGGGAGTCTTTTAGAATGAATCTATACATGTGTATAAAGTTCACAGAACTGACACTAAAAATGTTAATTAAAAAAATACTTTCTTAACAATAAAAAGAAAAGATTAATTTTTACTTTTCTTTTTTGCTAATTCTCTAGTAAGGGAGCTATAAGGGATTGAAATATCCAACACAAAAGCACTGAAGGAAATGCAGAGATAATTTCTACCCTGTTAACAGATTTACTACTTAAATGTTAACAGATTAAGCATAAATTACAGAAGAAAAGTAGAAACAAAATATAGAAATTTATTTAAAAATATAAATCCATGGGGAGGGCAGTAAATACTGCCCCCACCCCGAAATATGATTGACCAACAAAGTTATGTTTTAAAAGATGGCTGGAAAGGACCGTGGGATGCTGTAGTTCTTTCCAGGTGGTAGCAATTCAGGGCCTAGTATTCTCTGGTAATAATTTTAAAGTGATTTACTTTACACACTTCAATTCTTTTTACTTTTTCTGTGTGAGGAAACAACTAATGGGTTATCTAATTTACCTGCTTCCACTTATAACTAAAACCACCCCCTACCGCCTTCCTCAAATGAAAATAATCTAGTTACACCTAATTATTGCATACAGACTTAACATTATTTCCTCTGTTTCTTTTGGTTTCTCTTAACAAGGAATTAAAGAGAGAAATTAAGAAGGCAGCTGAAGTGTGAGTCTTAAACAAGAATTACCCAATCATGAAGTTACAGAGCTATCAGATTCTTAATTAGACATCCAAGAAGACAACTTTGTTTATTTTTAATAAGGAAAGCGAGCAATGACTCAGGGGCTGGTGTAAAACGCTGAACTATTACACATAAGACTAAACTTTACAAATCCTAGCTTCCGGTAATACTTGCCTCTAAAAAAAATCCCAAATTTTAGAAATTATCTGTTTTAACAACCATATCAACTTACATGTGTATATTGTTTTAAGAGTACAAAACACTTTATACCTCGTTTGTTACTCAAAACTGTGCAAGAAAGTTGGCAAGGCAACTAAAACTCTTCCCAAAGTAGAAGATGCAAGTATACCCACATAATTTTAGAAAGAGTGCTTTTCCTTGTTTAAAAAAAAAAAAAAGAAAACCTGAACCAGCAAAAGAGAAAACAAATCATGTCTTAGCCCACATTTGCTTTCACACAATTTGTATTCCTTACCTCTGCCTTTTGGTGTGATTTCAGCCACCAAGTCATCAACAGTAACGTGTTCTAGTCCCTTTTCTTTAATTACCTCTTATGCAAAAGCAAAAAACAAATCATATCATTTAAAATCATTATCTGTAAGAAAGATTTTCATAGAGGAAGGGTTAAGATCATGTTTTTAGAGTCCAGACTGGTCTTTAAAAAAAAAAAAAAAAGAGGACACTTCTTTTTTTCATTCTAATGAAGATTTAGCTCAAACTTAAACACAGCATGTATTCACCAGATTCAAAACGTAAGACAAATAGTTGTAATAAGTAGAATGAATTTGAACTGTAAATTCAAATTGCCCAAAATTAAAATCTGGAACAACTCCTTTGCTCCTTTCTCTTCTCTATGCTGGACCAAGAGGAAGAGGAGGAGGAGGAAGAGGAAAGGAGTTAACACTTACTGGACCCTTATTATGTGCTGGGTGCTTTGCAATATTTAGTATTCACAATTATTTAATGGCCTGGGCATTTTTCCCACTTTGAAAGTGAGGCAAGTGACGCTTAAAAATTAAGTAACTCATTCAAACACGACTTGAAATCCAGCTCCAGTCTTACACAAAGGTCTATTTGAGCTTGAAGTCTACGCTTTTGTTAATCTGGCACACTGCCTTCTTTGGATTAATGATATAAAGTCTCTTATCATTATCATTTGTAGAAACCATTACAATGAGAATTCATTATAAATATCCAGAATTCCATCATGCCAAAAGCTGAGCCAGAAAGGAAGGAGGCTCACCTTAGTGACTTGTGGAATCTAGCTAATGGCATCATCATCAATACCCAGTAATTTAACAAGCTTCCATTTTATAATTTAAAAAATATAAGTAATTTTCTAAGAGCTTTTATAGATGATTTTTTTTCAAAAATAACACTGTTAAAGACAGGAGATAAAATTTCTGTAAGTCTGCCAGCCATAACATGCTTAACATGTTATTAAAAAAAACTGACTAGGAATCACTAATGTTTCACTTCCAGTAGGCACACTGAGAAAGGTGGGATATTTCATGCCAGAGGAAATCTTGCCTCAGTTGTTTTAAGAGAAACAGAAAGAAACATTTCTAAAATTTAAGAACAGGTCTACATATGATCACTCAGTGCATATGTAGTGCATATGATCACTCAGTCTATACCACATGATTCACTTTTCTATTTGTGTAAAACTATGCTTGAGCACTCAATACATTTTAAAATACTGATTATAATTTTTTCTAGTGAATTTCAGACCCACACAGTTGAGAGCAATGGAATTAGCTTATCTTCTAAATCAAACTGATTACCTTTACAGTGTGCCTTCAACTGATCCTTCCAGCCACATTCAATTAATTTAGCTCTCAGCAACTCTTTGAGGCTGTTGAAAAAGAAGTGTTTCCAAATTAAACTACAGCAGTGTACAGTATCTTAGACAGGAATGTTTGAAGCAAAGCTTCACTGTTCAATGAAAAATCCCCTGCCTTCTGGTTACAAAACTTTTAATTTAACCATGGCCTAATCTTGGTTCTATCACTAAAAAGTTCTTTGATCTTATGTGAGTCATTTAAAGGCTGAGCTTCATTTTCATCATCAATAAAATTCAGTCAAGTGGATGGGACACAATACTTCTTAAGAAACCCTACTTGGGCCTTCTTACATACTTACTACTTCCCTCCACCAACAGGAATATTATGGGTTTTGTACAACTTCAAAAGGGTGTTAGTTGAGTTTGAAGCAGCTGTACTTTTGAAAGCTTCAAACCCCAGAATCCATTCTTTAACTACAAATTCTTAACTGTTAACTTTACTGCCCCATTTTATCTCAACCTTATAGATTGCTCCCTCCCTTTTTCTCATTACCCTTCTAAATTATACATTAGCTATGTTATATGTTAGTAGCTCAGTCATGTCATGTAGGACTCTCTGTGACCCCATGGACTGTAGCCTGCCAGGCTCCTCTGTCCATGGAATTCTCCAAGCAATAAGACTGGAGTGGATAGCCATTCCTTTCTCCAGGGGATCTTCCCAACCCAGGGATCGAACCCGCGTCTTCTGCATCGCAGGCAGATTCTTTACCGTCTGAACCATCAGGGAAGAACTTTAGTTACTACATTAACTATGGTATTTCATTAATTCTAAGACTACTTTCCCACATTTTAACAATCCAGGCATTGGCCTATCATAATTTAATTGGCAGTATTTTCTTTTATTAATGGTTACAAAAATAATGGTATGTATTACAACTGATAACATCATGGGTGCAAAAAAATATTTTATCTTCTGTAAAACCTGTTATAAAGCCTCAATCTTCAACCTAAATCATCTCATTTCTCAGCTTAAACATGTCGAGTTACAAGCCAAACTGCTTCTTTTTCAATATTCCTAACATCTACTACATTTCCATCTTGATGTTTAATTAAGTCATTGAATCTTAATAGGGCCAAAACCCAACTCTTGCTCCTCTTCCACCTCAAGCTGTTCTTACCAGAAAGGCAACTCCATTCATCTTGGTGCTCAGGCTAGAAACCCTGGCAGCCGCCTTCACTCAGTAATTTTGATAACACTAATATCCAATCTATAAGCACATCCTACTGGTTCCAGTTTTTAAACATATACCTGAAACTCAAATGCTTTTCACACCTCTGCCATTACGAGCTAGTGTGAGCCACCATCTTCTCCTGACTGGACTGCCGCCACAGCCTGCTGCCTTGTTTCCCTGCCACTTCCCCCGTGGACTTCCTTCTCCTCTCCCTGCTCAAAACCCTCCAGGGATCTCCCGGTTTACCCAGAATGCAATTTCCAGTCTTTACTAGAGCCCAAGAGACCCTGCATGGTTCGGCCCCTCCCCAGCGATGTCTCTGACTTTACTGTTTCTCTCCCTTACCCAACTGACTCAGTCTCAGTGGCTTCCATGGGTTCCTCAAAAGGCCAGGCAAGGGAATGTCCTGGCAGTGCAGTGATTAGGACGCAGTGCTTTCACTGCAGGGCCCCGGGTTCCATCCCTGACGAGGGACTGAGGTCCCACAAGGCGTGTGAAACGTGGCCAAAGAAAAAGAAAAAAGCCAGGCAAGCTGTCTCAGGACCATGGCTCTTGAGTCTCCCCACTCCCTCAAATCTTTCTGATCTCTTTAGCAGTGAGGTCCACTTTTTTCCCTTCTATAACACACCTGATTATTCTCTGCTTTTCCTCTAGAACTCCTCACCGTCTGACACACTGCACATGTATTTTCTGTCTCCTTCCATTAGAATGTAAGCAGTATAAAAGAACAGACTTCATTTTGTTCACTATTGTATCTTCAGACCTTAACAGGATATGGCAAATGGTAGAAACTCAGTAACTTAAAGCTACGTGAATGAAGACAAATGAAAAACAATAATACATAATCCCCTACAGCCATTACTGGCAATACTATCCTCTCGGTTTCCCAAGGCACTGTTCTAGAGGCTTTCTTCTTCCCCATTCCTCATATCAAGGGTTGTTGATTTTACTTCAAAAAAAAAAAAAAAAAAAACTAAGTTCTTTCCTTTTTTTTGCTATTTTACTTTTCACCTGATACTATCTTCGCAATCTTTAGTCCTTCAAATCTCCTTCACACTGCCAAAATAACATTCCTAAAGTGCAACACGATCTAGTCAGCCTCTTAAAAATTTTTAATGCCTCCAACCACCCAAGGATAAGTCAACAAATGTTTTTGCAAACCTACCACCTATTTTTCTGCCATTTCTTTGACAGTAAAAACACTCTACAATTCTGGTGTAAGAAATCTGGGTAGGGGCTCTAGCAATGGAAATGTGAGCTAGGCAAGGTGGATCATGAACGGCCTATTACTGAACAAGGATGTAACCAAGTTAAGTACATTGCTGAAACTACTAGGAGAAAGATAGTCTTAGCTGGAGATGTAAAATTTGAGCTCCTAATTCCTGCCACCTTGTGCGTAGTGCCTTCTGGAAAATAAAGCCAACAGAGGAAAGCAGATATGAAACAGGGAAATAAAGACATATTCTTGGTGACAATTTTTGAGAGACTAGACCCAGTAGTGCCTGAAGCACCTTCAAACCCTAGACTTTTAGTTACACGATATTATACCTTTCCATTAGTTGAGCTAGTTTCTCATCCTTTTTAATGGAAAGATTTCTGATTATACAAAAACCACATTTCTCCTGTCCACTGCCTTTCACATTTTAATTGCACAGTTCCCCCAGAATATTATCATATTAGAACAAATTTCTTTGACTTTGCATATTTGTTTCCATCTGCCCAGACTGTCCTTTCTCTTTTACTGTGCTGGGGAATCACTAATTCTTCTCTCTCAGGTGACTAACACTTCCACCATTCTGGAAGACTTCACCATTCTGGGAGACTTCACTGATCATCTTAATCTCCAGGCAGAAGCTGAAAGTTCCCTCTTAGGTTTCTCTCATACAATTTATCACCCTGCTCCTGGAAGCCTTTTTGATTCTTTAGCCTCTCCTTTGCACTTTCAAACCTGTTCATTCCTCAGATGTTTACTTAGCCAATTATGTGCTAGGTATGATGCTGGGTATACAGTTTCTGCTGTGGAGAAACTCAGATTCTACTTATACAAACTAGCAAAGTAGGCCAGTATAATACAAAGTAATTAAATGCTATGATAGAACAAGGTATTTGGGAATTAACAGAGTCTTAGAAGAGATGATATTTAAATTAAAACCTGATAATGAACTCGAATTAGCTAAAGATGGGGGGAAAGAAGAATATTTCAGAGAATAAAAACAGCAAATGCACTCTGAGGATATGAGAGCTT
The DNA here is from genome assembly GCA_006410635.1 of Cephalophus harveyi. Taxonomy (NCBI): domain Eukaryota; kingdom Metazoa; phylum Chordata; class Mammalia; order Artiodactyla; family Bovidae; genus Cephalophus; species Cephalophus harveyi. The sequence continues at coordinate 79,080 of SJYT01052375.1, read as the reverse complement.
GGTAACTGAAACTGGTTCCATTATGTAGACTCTCTTAAAAACTGGGCAACATTTTATCCCCAACGGCAGTTATTTGGGTATGTATTTTTCTTCTCCTTTAGTTTACACATTTTTTGAGAGAGAGTCATTTCCTGTTCATCTTTGTATACACATGATTCACTTCCCTCCAAGTCTTGCCATATTGAACAGACCTAAACATTCTGTTTTTTAATTGATGTTAGGAATTGAAGTTTTGGATAATTTCAATTTTCTGTAATTATTTCTACTAACATCAGTTTTGTTACTTGATAACTAGATTCTTGTAATATAACAAAACTATAGTTTAAAGATGTTAAATGTAATTTATTAACACAATCTATTACTTACCGTTCTCTTTCTCCAGTTTCTATCAACTTTTGGTTAATCGCTGCTCTCATCTGCGCATCTTTGTTCATCTTGCTAACCTGAACATCAACATGTATTTTCAGAATGTAGAACACTTACAAAGCATTGTCTTCTAAATCCTCTAGGCTAGCACCTCAACATAGGTAACATTCTATCAACTGAAGGGGTGATAAATTTCAACAATCTGTTGACAATGTCATTACCCTCAATACTATTTACTGTTTCCCAATAAGTCATAATGATGAACTTTACAATCCGCTCCTCCCCCCCCAACCCCTGCCATGTACCTTTCATTAATAAGTCTTTGGATAATAACAATTACTGTACATTTATTAAATGCATATGTGCCTGGCACTGAACTAATGTGTTTTTATCTCATTTAATTCCCAGATCTTATTCTTTTATGTAAGTAGTATCAACACAGTTTATATTTTACTGGTGAGGAAACTGAGGAACCAAGATAGAAAAGTGAACTCAGATACTGTGACCCCAGAAGCTCCCAAATACTTTAACAGCACATAATACCTGCCTATTAATCATTTCTGCCTCTTAACTAAATGCCTTCAAAATTTGGGGGAAGCTATATAACCTGAATATCAATAAAGGATTAAGTACAGTTGGTGACAAAATTTCCAGATAAGGCTCTTAAGTGCTTTACTTTTCACTAGGATGTAGAATTACAACCGCCAAACTAGCTGTGTGTGGGTGTGTATGTTCTTTGTCAAAATTTGCAGGTTGGGATAAAGAAAAAAAAAATCTCAAACAAACTCCTAACTTAGAAAATTCTCAGTTTTCAGTAAAAACAAACAACCAAAACGGTGTAGAAATAAGGGGAAGGTTAAGTTGTAAAACTTGGAATAAGCCAACGTTACCCTACTTATCTGTCACTAACTTGAGAACTTTTGTTGTCTCCCAACTCGCCGCCTATAAGAAAACTGAGAGTGGCGGTGAGTTTTCAGAGTTGTGTTTTTTTTAAATGCAACAGGAAAAAGGAGAGGTTGAGAAAGAACTAGGATATGTTTGCTTTTGCAGCTGGAGGCTAACATTTTCAAAATAACACTAAGATCTACAGTCAGTACCTTCCCTAGAATACTGAACTTGATCTTGCCTTCGCCCCGACACTACGGATAGTGACCTTGGACAAGTCAGTTCTTAAAAGGCCTCAGTTTTCTCACTGGTAAAACGAGGGCGCTAGGGGATCCCTCCCAGTTCAGACGTTCTTTGGGAAAATAGAATAGGGCGGAGACAGCCGGAGAGGCGGGAGGGGAGGAGCCAGAAAACAAAGCGAAGACTGGCTTCAGGCCAGCTCCGGTAGCACGCCCTGTCGGAGAGCCCTACAGGCCCGCGAGCGCGGGTCGGGGAAGCTAACGAAAGACAGCACATCGAAAGGAGCCTGGGCTGGGCCCGGGTCCCGGCCCTGAGGACCACGGGCATAGCTCACCACCATCACCGCGGGCGAGGGCCGTCCCTTCCCAGCGACGAAATGACCCTTGCGCTGACGACCGTTACCTACCACACTCTTCGGCTGCCCGGACCTAGACCCTCAGTAGCTCGGGCACCTAAGCACACAGAAAGCTAGCACACGCATTTCCGGGGCGGGGTCTCGCTACCCTGCCTATAAAGTGAGAATTTAACCAGCGCGGGCCGCCTCCTGGTCGCTCAGCCTTCTGGGTATGAGAGTCCAGATCCTTCTGTCGCACGGGCATTGAGTTCCCGAAAGACTACATATCCCAGCATGCAACAGAGGCAACTTTCTCCTGGGCACTACATTTCCCAGAAGGCACGCTACGCCGCAGTGTTTTCTGGGATGAGAACCACGCCGCCTCCAAGCCACACTGCTAGCAGGGAAGCGCGGACCTTTTAACGAGAGCTTTATTAATTCTCACGCTGGGCCCCTGGAAGGCGATGGAGGTGGCCGCTAATTGCTCCCTGCGGGTGAAGAGACCTCTGCTGGATCCCCGCTTCGAGGGTTACAAGCTCTCCCTCGAGCCGCTGCCCTCTTACCAGCTGGAACTTGACGCAGGTGGGAAGCGGCGGCACCCTCTCGCACTCTGTTCCGTTCACCTTTCGGTTTCCTTCGGCGTGACCCATCCTGCATTTTCTTCCATTTTGACTTCGGCTAGCCAGGCGACTGTGGCTTTCCTCACGGTCAAGCCGGGCTGGGGTTTACCATGGCTTTCTCTGGAGAATGACGCCCATCCCCGACCCCCAAGGGAGCCGCCTTCGAGTGGCTCTGGCGTAGCAGGACCGTGGGTTCCGCCCTCGGCTCTGCTGCCGGGGCTCCGAGAGCCGGCCCGGGGTACCGCCTGTCGGTCCTGGTCTCATCCCTGCTGCAGAGTGCTCCGGACAGGCTTTGCTCTTGGAGCATCCTCTGTGTGCGTTGAGAAGCCACACCTCTTTGGAAGATCTGCTCTTGTACTCTGGCTGAGACCCAATTCTTAGAAGAGACACTCTGTTGCAGTTATAGGCTGTCAGATTGAGGACTCTGTCGTAGATTACAGCTCGAGAAAAAATTGGAGACGAGTTGGTTTAGTACCCACACTTCTACTACTTTTTTGTTCTGTCGGTGGCTGGAATAATCATCCGTGTTTTTACAATGTAACGAGTGGCATTTTTGTTGACGATAAAGAGCCCAGAAATTGCATTTTTAGTACACAACCCTGCTGATTCTGATTCATGTTGTCAGTGGATCACACTTTGAGCGATAATCTAGAATTAATAGGTTTTATAGTATCAAGTAAGTGTTTATTCGTTTAATATATAAATTATACAAACAGCAACCTCTCTTGAGAGTCTGTTTTATGTTACATGCTGATACAATCAAGATGAATATGATACAGTAATGTAAAGTTGCTATTGTCTAGCTGGGAAGAAAAGTGTAAGCCGATAATTACAAGAGGATGTGGTAAGGCAGTGATCAGGATATGTACAAAACAGTGATGGTGTTTCCATGTTTCTCAAACCAACCAGAGACATCTAGGAAAGCTTCTGGATGAGGGAGTTGATATCTCAGTTGGGCTTTAAAGAATAGGTAGGAGTTGATCAGGGTAAGAGAAAATGAGCTTGCCGTTTCTTTTCATTCCCTTTCTCCCACCTTACATAAATAAATGATAACTCCATGTTAATTTGCCTTGCATTAAAAAACCACCTCAAAGCTCAGTGGCTTAAAACAGTAAGCAGTTATTAGTGCTTATAAGTCTACAGGTTAGCTAGGTGGTTCTATTCATGACTCGGCTTTCTCATACATTTGGGGTTCTCTGGCTATAGGCTCCTGTAAGATGGTTTCAGATGCTCTCCTCTTGGTTTTCCTCCATGTGGTCTCTCATCCAGCAGGCTGCCACAGGCTTATTCCAAGAGACAAGCAGTGCACAAGAGTTTTTTCAGGCTCTGCTCGCAGTAAGTTTGCTGTTGTTCAACTGGCCAAAGCAAGTAGTATAGTCAAGCGCAGAGTGGGTATGTATGGGAAGACTTCTAATGCAGGTCGACGTAGTCGTTTGTGCTTTAGTCATCTTTGGTGTATTTCTTGTTTTTTTTTTTAATCTCTACAGGGAAAGAGCAAATTAGCCAAGATCAGCAAATTAGCAGTGGTCAGGCTCTCGCCCCACAGCCTTTCGCTCTTGCCCCATGTTTTGTGAATACGTAGTTATGTAACAGCTGAGATCATTTATTGTACTGTGCACGTTAAGTGCCCCATATAAGCACCACCTGAGAAGCCTTTGCGGCCGCGTTATAGCTGTGTCCGCTGGGTCAACCACGAGAGGAGAAAATAGTGTGTCTGTTTCTATGGCTGCTGCGCCAGTCAGGAGACAGTAAACGTGTCTGCCATTCCTACAACTCCTTGAGTTTTCTTCCATCATCCCTGCGCCTTGCCTACCATGGTTCAACAGTGTGCACAGTGAGGGATGGCGAGATAATCTCCTATTCAGTTTCTCAGCAAAGCCTGTCAACTCAAAATCTTGTCTTCTCCATGCCTCTACCCTGGTCCAAATCATTGATACCTCTCACCTGAACTATAGTACCTTCCTGACGAGTCTTCCTGCTTTCGATTTTGGGCACCTTCATTCCATTCTCTAAGGCAGTACTTGTTATAGTTTTTAATTCTTTGTTTATTTGATATGTTTCCTCCGCTAGACTGTGAGCTCCATGGAGCTCACAATGGTGTTTCTCTTTTGCTCAGTGCTCACTCTGTAGAGACAGTGGTTGGCATAGTTGATACTCAGTACATCGACTGAATGAAGAAGAGAAGTTGTTGAGGTCATTCCATTCCTGGGAAAGCCTGAGCAAAGGGGAATCAGTTGGACTCTGTGCAGGGCACTACTGCAGTGCTGTTTTGCAGGTGGGAGAGAAGGTTTCGATAGGTGAAGGCAGCTTTTATCTTTGGCTTTTTTTTATCCTGAGTCAGTGTTTCCCAGACTTTTCCATGGGCAATTACAAAGTAAAGCTCAGCTGTCTTAGATTTACCAGCTTTTTAATTTCCTTAGTGGAGCTGTTTCTTAAAAACTGTCATGTCTTCACCCACCTTTTCATAATCAGAAGGATATTTTGTCACAAAAAAAGCAGGAAGCGAACTGTCACAATAAACATTCCTCTTGAGTACATTGACTTTGTGAAAAAAAAAAAACAAAACTAAGATATTCTTTTTCTCCCTCTTTTCACCAGTATTGGTCTTAGATTATTGTTTGGGATGCACAGGTGGAGGTGATGAGATGTCATTTACATTAGGGTCTTAAGTAGAGAAGGGAAATCACTAAATTGGGGATTGAATAGTTCACTCTTCGGGGCTTCCCCAGTGGCTCGGAGGCAAAGAATCTGCCTGCCAGTGCAGGAGACATGGGTTCGATCTCAGGTGGAGGTGATGACATGTCATTTACATTAGGGTCTTAAGTAGAGAAGGGAAATCACTAAATTGGGGATTGAATAGTTCACTCTTCGGGGCTTCCCCAGTGGCTCGGAGGCAAAGAATCTGCCTGCCAGTGCAGGAGACATGGGTTCGATCCCTGGGTCGGGAAGATCCCCTGAAGGAGGAAATGATAACCGACTCTAGTATTCTTGCCTGGGAAATCACATGGACAGAGGCACCTGGCAGGCTACAGTCCATGGGATTGCAAAAGAATCGGACACATCTTAGCAACTAAACCACAACAAGTTCACTCCTAGGCTCTGAGAGATTGAGTTTGGATGATGAGGGGAGTAGAGACAGGGAGACCAGTTTGGAGGCTTTGCAGTAGTTCACATGAGACTTCTTTCACTTTCATCAAGAGGCTTTTTAGTTCCTCTTCACTTTCTGCCATAAGGGTGGTGTCAACTGTATATCTGAGTTTATTGATATTTCTCCCAGCAGTCTTGATTCCAGCTTGTAGTTCATCCAGCCTGGCATTTCACGTGATGTACTCTGCATATAAGTTAAATAAGCAGGGTCACAGTTCACAACCTTGACATACTCCTTTCTCAATTCTAAACCACTCTGTTGTTCCATGTCTGGTTCTAACTGTTGCTTCTTGATGTGCATACAGGTTTCTCAGGAGGCGAGTAAGGTACTCTGGTATTCCCATCTCTTTAAGAATTTTCCACAGTTTGTAGTGATACACACAGTGAAAGGCTTTATCATAGACAATGAAGCAGAAATAGATGTTCTTCTGGAACTCTCTTGCTTTTTTCTGTGATCCAGCGGATGTTCGCAGTTTGATCTCTGGATCGTGTACCTTTTCTGAATCCAGCTTGTACATGTGGAAGTTCTTGGTACATGTATTGTTGAACCCTAACTTGAAGGATTTTGAACATTACCTTGCTACANAGAAATAGATGTTCTTCTGGAACTCTCTTGCTTTTTTCTGTGATCCAGCGGATGTTCGCAGTTTGATCTCTGGATCGTGTACCTTTTCTGAATCCAGCTTGTACATGTGGAAGTTCTTGGTACATGTATTGTTGAACCCTAACTTGAAGGATTTTGAACATTACCTTGCTACACGTGGGGCTTCCCTTGTGGCTCAGCTGGGAAAGAATCCACCTGCAATGTGGGAGACCTGGGTTCAATCCCTGGGTTGGGAAGATACCCTGGAGAAGGGAAAGTCTACCCACTCCAGTATTCTGGCCTAGAGAATTCCATGGACTGTATAGTTCATGGGCTCACAAAGAGTTGGACTCGACTGAGCGACTTCCACTTGCTACATGTGAAATGAGCTCAATTGTGTGGTAGTTTGAATTCTTTGACATTGCCTTTCTTTGGCATTGGAATGTGGCCAGTTCTGTGGCCACTATTGAGTTTTCCCAATTTGCTGGCCTATTAATTGCCGCAGTTTAACAGCTTTACTGAGATATAAATGACAATAATCTACAGATATTTAAGTGTATAGTTAGTTTTGATGTGTGTCTGTATACACTTAGGAAGTCATTATCACAATCAAGAAATTAAACTTAGCCATCATCCCCAGAATTTCCCTTGTTCCTTTCTGTATCTGGCCCAGAGTTATTTAGGGAACAGGGAGGAAGAAAAAGGCAGAAATGATCTCCCCTTGTAGCCCACCAGGCCCCTCTGTCCATGGGATTTCCCAGGCAAGAATACTGGAGTTGGTTTCCATTTCCTTCTCCAGGGAATCTTTCCAACCCAGGGATCGAACCCAGGTCTTCTGCACTGGCAGGCAGATTTTATTTTTTTTTTAAAACACTGAGCTACCAGGCACGCCTCTAAGGTTTATAATGTACATCTTTAAATTATTACATGATACATTCAAATGATATTTTATTATTTCATGTATAGTTTGAGAACCAAAAGTATACTTCCATTTCTCTCCTTTATGCTATTGTCATGCATTTTACTTTTACATATTGCTATAAACTTATGTTGTTGATCAGTCTCTTAAGTTGTGTCCGACTCTTTGGGACCTCATGGACTTCAGCACGCCAGGCTTCCCTGTCCTTTGCCATCTCCTGGAGTTTGCTCAAACTCATGTCCATTGAGTCGGTGATGCCATCCAACCATCTTAGCCTCTGTCACCCCCTTCTCCTCCTGCCCTCACTCTTTCCCAGCATCAGGGTCTTTTCCACTGAGCTGGCTCTTCATATCTGGTGGCCAAAGCATTGGAGCTTCAGCATCAGTCCTTCCAGTGAATATTCAGGGTTGATAACCTTTAGGATTGACTGTTTTCATCTCCTTGCTGTCCAAGGGACTCTTAAGAGTCTTCTCTAGCACCACAATTTGAAAGGATCAGTTCTGAGGCACTCAACATTTTAATAGTTAATTACCTCTTAAAGGTGTAAAAGTAGGGGAAAAAATCTTAACGTATTTACTCCTATAGTTGCCATTTCTGGTGCCCTTCGTTCCTTTATGTCGATCCATAGTGTTATCTGTATAATTTTCCTCTGCCTGAAGGACTTTTAATATTTCTTATACTGTGGGTCTTCTGGTGATGAAATATTTCAGCTTTTGTGTGTCTCAAAACATTTTACCCCTATGTCTTATTACTTTTACTGTTTCTCATGAGAGATCATATGTTATCCTTTGTTCTTTTATGCATGATATCTCTTTTTCCTCTGGGTGTGTTTAAGATTTTTCTCTTTCATCCTGACTTAGAGTGGTTTGATTATATTGTGTGTTGATGTGGTTTTCCTCATGATTCTTGTGCTTGGGGTTTGCCGAACTTCCTAGATCCCTGAATTGATAGTTTACATCAGTTTTGGCCAGTTTCCAACCATTATTTCTTCTACTCTTTCTTTTTTTCCCCCTTCTCTGTTTTCTCCTTTAAAGTTACCCATTATTTATTTATTTATTCATTTTTGGCCGTGCTGGGTCTTCGTTGCTGCCTGCAGTATTTCTCTAGCTGCGGAGCACAGGCTGTAGGTACATGGGCTTCAGTGGTTGCAGCCCATGGGCTCAAGAGTTGCAGCTCACAGCTCTAGAGCTCAGGCTCAGCAGTTGTGACATGGGCGTAGCAGCCTTGCAGCATGTGGGATCCTCCCAAATAAGGGATTAAACTATTGTCCCCTGCATTGGCAGGTGGATTCTTAACCACTGGACCTGCAGGGAAGTTCTCGTTAACCCATTTTTAGATTATGAGAAGTTAAACACCAGCTCATCAATGCTCTTTTTATTTTTTCTGTTTTTGTTGATTTGTTTTTTGTTTGTTTTTGAGCATGCTGTGTGGCATGCAGGATCTTATTTTCCAACCAGGCAACCTGTGCCCTCTAAAGTGGAAGCTGCTGTTACTGCTGCTAAGTCACTTCAGTTGTGTCCAACTCTGTGACCCCATAGACGTCAGCCCACCGGGCTCCCCGTCCCTGGGATTCTCCAGGCAAGAACACTGGAGTGGGTTGCCATTTCTTTCTCCAATGCATGAAAGTGAAAAGTGAAAGTGAAGTCTCTCAGTCGTGTCTGACTCTTCGCGACCCCACGGACTGCAGCCTACCAGGCTCCTCTGTCCATGGGATTTTCCAGGCAGGAGTACTGGAGTGGGGTGCCATTGCCTTCTCCGAAAGTGGAAGCACAGAGTCTTAAACACTGGACCATCAGAGAAGTCTCTTAAGTCTGTTTAATTTTGGACAGTTTCTGTTTTCATGCCTTTAATTTTACTCTTCTTTTCCAATGTCTGTTCTGTCATTAATTCCATCCAGTATGTTTCTCATCTTAGTTTTCATCTCTAGAAGTTTGATTTAAATGATTTTAATATCCTTCATATCTCTAGTTGTTGTTATGAACATTTGGAATGTACTTTAATCAATACTTTAATGTTTTATCCTGCTAATTATAACTTCTGTGACCATTATCTGTTGGAATCTGTTGATTGATTATTCTCTTTATTGTGGGTTTTGTTTTCTTTCCTCTTTAGGAAACCTGGTAATCTTGGATGCAAAAAGTTGTGAATTTTACCCTATTGTATCCTTATAAATCGTCTTGAACTTTGTTCTGTGATGCAGTTACTTGAATTTATTGCATTAGCTTCACTGGTTCTTGCTTTTTTAAATTTATTTTTTAGCCTAGTCTGGAGCAGTGCTGAGTCTGGCTGATTATTCCCCACCTCTGAGACAGGACTGTTCTGTGTATTCTGCCTATGAATTAGTAGTTTGCTCTGGTCTCCCTAATGGGAATGGTCCCAGCTCCCAGCCTTGGTCTCCCTAATGGGAATGGTCCCAGCTCCCAGCCTTGTGTGAGTTCCCATCTCTGCTCCTTCTAGTCCCTTCAGTTGGTCCTTTCCTGGCCTGGAGTGATTTCCTCAAACGTGTGCCATTAGTCGTCTGCTGAATATTTGAGAGAGGCCCTCTGCAGCTCTGTGGAGTGCTCGCTCTGCGGCTGTCTTCTCTGAAACTCTGCCTGATGAACTGTAGCTGCCTTGGTCTCCCCAGACTTTTCAATTCAGATTCTTCGACCCAGGGAGTGGGCCACGTTCTGCTTCACTTGCCCGTCTTTGTGCTGTGGGCTGGACACTCAATCAGGGCACCAAGCTGGGGCACGGTAGGGCTGACCTCATTTGTTTCTCGTCTCTTAAGGATCACTGTCCTTTGTCACTTGTTGTCTCACGTCTTGAAAATTACTGTTTTATATAATTTTGTCTATTTTGTCTTACTGATTGTTTCTGAGGGAAGGATAAATCTGGTCACTATTATTCCATCTTGGCTACTCAATACATGTTTTTAAGTGAGAGTAATTTCTGTAGAATATTAGAGCTGGAAACAAGATTGAAATGGATTTATGATCATAATGAGAAAATGGGAGTGTAGACTTTATTTAGAGAAGTTTGAGAAATACAGGGCGGAAGAAAGCTCTGCTTTGAGTGCAGAGCAGAGGAATCCTTTCTCATGTGTTTTGTGAGTGGCAGAGTTTTCGACATATTAGGTGAAGGAGAAGGGGCCAGTGAAAAGGAGAGAGATAACCTGAGGAAGGGCCCAGAAGAGGCAGAAGAGAAGGAAGTCATCAACGGCTATGTGAGAATTAGCCTTGGAAGGGAGAAGAGGAACAGAGAACTTAACACTCTTCTCAGGCATCATATAGCAAATACTTCACATGTTTTTTAATATAAGCCTGTCAATAACTTATAGGGTAAGTATTGTTCACTTCTATGACAGGTGAGAAATCAGGATAGACAGTTAGGTAACTTACCCTTAAGCTGCTCATCAGTGGATAACCTGACCCAAAAGCAGACGCTCTTCCTGGTCCCTGGGCTGTTTCTTCAAGGCAAGGAGAATAAAAGCTGGTTAAAAAAAATTTAGGCAATAATTAAAATAAAGGGAGAGAAAAGCTGTGTAACCATTGTTTTGTGTAAGTTTACTATAAAATTCGTGCCTATTCTGCTGGAGGAAAATTTGGGGGAAAGCAGATCTAAGTATGATGGTACAGAAGCATTATATAAAAGAGTTTAGTGGGAGCAGTGCCGGTGAATCTAGCCTTGCCCTGTTCTATACATTTGCTTCAGAAATAGCTCTACAAACTTGTACTCTGGCTTCTTTACATCTTTATATGCAAAGAGCAGCAAACTCAGCAACTAGGTGGAAGGAAGATGAATGGTCTACGAAGTGACCTTTGTAAAGTAATTCAATCTAATTGTATATTCTAAAAGGACAGGAAGCTGTCATTTTTGTGGCCATTTTTAGCGTTCTTTGGCCAGGCACCATGTCTGTTTTATTTACCAGTATTTGCTCAATGCCAAACACCATGTCTGGCACATAATAGACATTCAATAAATCAATTTGTGAATGAAAATCTACAGATTTTTGAGGTCCATGCATGTTATATAAGAAAGTTAGGTAAAGATTAAGGGAGACTCCCCTCTTGTTAGGCCCCAACTGCTTTTTAAAAGAATAAGGGAAAAGGCTTTTCCAGCAGGGCTCTTGTAGTATATTTCCAATAATGAAATAGTTTACTACAGTGACTTGTTAGCTCTTTGCTAAAGAGATCGCTCATCTTCAGCCAACTCACAGAGCCAAGCTAGCCTGGAGATGCCACGGAAGAGCCCTGCCAGTGGTGAAGCTCTTCCACGTTCTGGATGTTGCTTTTCTCCTTTCATTTCCTCTACCTGCCTTTTTATACTTGAGATGATTGACATGATAAATGCAGTAACTTTATGTAATGTTCCCTTTTCTTGTGCCCTAATAAATTATATAAATTAATCTTGTCAGGATGCAGCAAGACTAAGACTGTTTCATGGTTTCCTAACACAGTTTTCCAGATCCGTGCATTCACAGTTGAGTACGCATTTGTACTAAGGCAAAGGGCTGAGAAGTTTCCGGCTTGTTCAGCATTGCCCAGGTCTTTGGCACAAGCATGAAGAAAATGTATTTGTTGTATCATTGCCTCGTGTTACTGCTTTGCGCCATTATGTTAGCGTGTATACTTCCTGCAGTATCGAGTTTAATCCACACAGTGGTGCTAGAAAACCAGGAATTGTTTCTAATCAGTGTGTATGTATTTTTAGCTTCCATATGAAATAAACACTTCCTCCAGTTACGTAATAGTTTCCTCGGCCTCTGTCAAATCCATCATAAAGTTACAATGATTTTACCTCTGGAGGTCTCTAATCTTCAGCCATTCTTACCTGGATGACTCCAGTAGCATCCTGGTGGGTCTTCCAGGGTTTCCTTTGCTCTGCTCTGTTTTCCATATTTAGTTATAAGTAAACCTTCTGTAAATTTGAATCTAGACTTTACTGTCCTCCTTAAAAACTTGTAAATGAATTATTACATTGAGTTTATCAGCAAAGATGAATATAGCAAGGCCTTTTGTGATCCACCTTCTTCTGCCCAGTTCTCTAGCTTCATACGTCTGTAGCCTTTCCTCATGCAGTTCTCCTTGTGATAAGGTGTGTGTGTGTGTGTGTGTGTAGGTGTTCTTTGTGTGTGTGCGTTCAGTCAAGTTGGACTCTCTGACTTGTTTTTTGAAATCAAGATTAAGTTTTTCCTTCTACTTTTGCCTGCGTGTGAGTGTGTTGGCGTACTTTGTATGTGTGTGTGCTCGGTCAAGTAGGACTCTGTGACTTGTTTTTTTGAAGTGAAGTTTTTCCTTCTACTTTTGCCTACTGTCCTTTGCCAGTGATAAGTAAGGGAGTGTGTGTGTGTGTGTGTATGTCGGACTCTCTGACTTGTTTTTTTGAAATGAAGTTTTTCCTTCTCCTTTTGCCTGCTGTCCTTTGCCAGTGATAAGTAAGGGTGTGTGTGTGTGTGTCCTTGCGCTCAGTCAAGTCAGACTCTTTGCAACCTCATGGACTGTAGCCCAACAGGCTCCTCCATCCATGGGATTTCCCAGGCAAGAATATTGGAGCAGGTTGCCATTTCCTCCTCCAAGGGATCTTCCCAACCCAAGGATCCAACCTGTGTCCCTTTGACTCAAACTTTTGAAAGCCTTCATTAATCTCCCCAAGTAGATCAGCTTCCAGTGTTAGTGGTTCTTACAGTCTCCAGTAATTTTTTTTGTACAATTTGTTGCAGTTTAATTATATATTTATTTGAATAATTATATACACATTTACATTTATATGGGTCTTCCCTGCGACTCAGCTGGTAAAGAATCCACCTTCTATGCGGGAGACCTGAGTTCGATCCCTGGGTTGGGAAGATCTCTTGGAGAAGGTAACGGCTACCCACTCCAGTATTCTGGCCTCAAGAATTGCATGGACTGTATAGTCCATAGGGTCGCAAAGAGTCAAACATGACTGAGCGACTTTCACTTCACTTCACTTACATTTATATATAATGTATTTATTTATTTGCCTAACGTCCATTTCCCCACTGAATCCCAAGTGTTAAGAAGATAGATTCTGTGATCTATGCCTATTAAAATATTTGCTGAATAAATGAATGAATAAATGTAAGTCAGTCAGTACTCAAGACAGGTATTAGTAGGGACAGGTGAGCATTTGGGGAAAAAAGATGAAAATACTTGCAATCAGAATATAGTAAGGTGAGTTTCATAATTAAGTAAAGTACTGGCCAAGCATAGTGTACATATGTATTTCCTTTTTGAACAGAAATTAAGTCTAGGTCATGAGCAGCCCTGAATTATAAGGGTTTCTATCTACATAGAAGAGAAGGAGGAGTGGGAGGCAGATTTAAAATTGTAAAAGCAGCTAAGAAAGTAGATCTTATAAGTTCTTATAATAAGAACAGTTGTAACTATGTGAGTTGATGATGCATGTGTTAAATAAGCTTATTTGGTAATCACTTCACAATACATACATATATCATTATGTTGTACACCTTAAACTTATACAATGTTGTATATCAATTATATCCCAATAAGGCTGGAAAAAGTAAAATTATGGAAGTCTCTAATGCCCTAGTGGAAAAGAAGCACTGTTCTTTGAGTAGGAAACCTTGTTTCTGTTCCAGATATGATATTGTTTTGTTCCGTACTCCTGGGAAAGATGTGGTATAACGTTACAGTAGTCACCATTTACACTTCATTTGTTTCCATCATTATATAATGAGATAATAAAAACATTCTCTTTATTTCTTAACATGTAGTAAAAATGAATGTGTTCATAGACAGGAAAGTATTATTAAAAGTACAAAAACACTTAATAATGTAGTGTACTTAATATTTGCCCAGAAGACAGGGAATCTTTCAATTTTAGAATTTCTCTGTTCTTTATATTCGTAATTATAAGGAAGAGGTACCTAAAAGAAAAGAGTGTGGTGTGAAAAGCTCCATCTCCCGCACCACTATACTATAACTTCTGTAAGCGAACAGCCTTGTCAGTTTGATTCACTGTTTACCCTTTGCACACAGTGCCTAGTTGGTGCCCAGAAATTGTTTTTGAATGAATAATATAAGTAAATTGTCCTGAAGGTTTTGGTAATTATGTGTTGTTGTTGTTGTTGTTGTTGTTTTTAACTTTGTTGGCATTCTGCAGAAAAGAACAATCTGAGGAAAGCTCTTGGGGTTTATGTTTATTTTTCTTATATTTCAGCTGTGGCAGAAGTAAAACTTCGAGATGATCAATATACCCTGGAACACATGCATGCTTTTGGAATGTATAATTACCTACACTGTGATCCATGGTATCAAGACAGTGTCTACTACATTGATAACCTTGGAAGAATTATGAATTTAACAGTGATGCTGGTAAGAAAAAGATCTATAATATTAGGATTTTTCAAATAAATTTGATCCTTAATTTTCACTTTTCATCTGATGGCCTCAGAATTGAGGTACACATACCTTTAATATATGGAGTTGTATCATCAGTTTGTATAAGGCTTCATTTTGTTTAATTCAACTTTAATTTTTCCCTTCATTCCTATTACTTTAACTTATTCCCCTCTACTCCTACCAGTAGGCAATTACTTAATGTATTTTATATCTCAATATTGATGTAACTCTTCATGTCTGCTTTTTCTATGTGAGTTGTTAGCCCTGACTGTGACAGTGGATTTATCTGTGGTTTCCTTTTGGTTCACTTTTGCTTAATGTATTTTTAAGTTTGTTAATTGGGATAGATCTCTTAGGATTGTTTTGTCTGCTGTGGATCGGTCCTTTTAGCGTTATAAAATATCCCCGTTTATCTCTGGGCTTTGGGAATAATTTCTGTCTTGAAATCTTCTGATATTTAGTATAGCTGTCCTGGCTTTTTGTTTGTTTAATTAGTATTTGTCTTTTTCTAGTCTTTTTCTTTGAGTTTGTAAGTGTTCAGTTCAGTCGCCCAGTCATGTCCAACTCTTTGCGACCCCATGAATCACAGAACGCCAGGCCTCCCTGTCCATCACCAACTCCCGGAGTTCACTCAGACTCATGTCCATCGAGTCCGTGATGCCATCCAGCCATCTCATCCTCTGTCGTCCCCTTCTCCTCCTGCCCCCAATCCCTCCCAGCATCAGAATCTTTTCCAATGAGTCAACTCTTTGCATGAGGTGGCCAAAGTACTGGAGTTTTAGCTTTAGCATCATTCCTTCCAAAGAAATTCCAGGGCTGATCTCCCTTAGAATGGACTGACTTGATCTCCTTGCAGTCCAAGGGACTCTCAAGAGTCTTCTTCAACACCACAGTTCAAACACATCAATTCTTCGGCGCTCAGCTTTCTACACAGTCCAACTCTCACATCCATACATGACCACAGGAAAAATCATAGCCTTGACTAGACGGACTTTGTTGACAAAGTAATGTCTCTGCTTTTGAATATGCTATCTAGGTTGGATATAACTTTCCTTCCAAGGAGTAAGCATCTTTTAATTTCATGGCTGCAGTCACCATCTGCAGTGATTTTGGAGCCCAAAAAAATAAAGTCTGACACTGTTTCCACTGTTTCCCTATCTATTTCCCATGAAGTGATGGGACCGGATGCCATGATCTTCGTTTTCTGAATGTTGAGCTTTAAGCCAACTTTTTCGCTCTCCACTTTCACTTTCATCAAGAGGCTTTTTAGTTCCTCTTCACTTTCTGCCATAAGGGTGGTGTCATCTGCATATCTGAGGTTATTGATATTTCTCCCGGCAATCTTGATTCCAG
>SJYT01052375.1:45025-60796 GCA_006410635.1 Cephalophus harveyi | reverse complement strand
TCTATCAGATCTAGGCCCTTAAATCTATTTCTCACTTCCACTGTATAATCATAAAGGATTTGATTTAGGTCATACCTGAATGGTCTAGTGGTTTTCCCCACTTTCTTCAATTTGAGTCTGAATTTGGCAATAAGGAGTTCATGATCTGAGCCACAGTCAGCTCCCAGTCTTGTTTTTGCTGACTGTATAAAGCTTCTCCATCTTTGGCTGCAAAGAATATAATCAATCTGATTTTAGTGTTGACTATCTGGTGATGTCCACGTGTAGAGTCTTCTCTTGTGTTGTTGGAAGAGGGTGTTTGCTATTACAGTGAATCAAAAGAATGTCTGGAGGTTGTAAAGACCTCACTGGACCTACTCCCATAATTTACATTTTAAGATAACAGAATTAACCAGAAGGTTTTTTCCAGAGACTGTCCTCAAGCAGGACACATTATTGTTATATAATCCTAAGGAATGTAGGGGAAAAAAGGTTTGTGCTTTCTTCCTCCTTGAGAGTTCCAGACCCCTGTCTCCTTGGGGACCTCAAGCCTTCTTATCAACCTGCCTCGGAGATGACTCTCTCACCTCCATGGCATGGCTCACTCACAGCTCATTGAGTTAGACAAGGTTGTGATTCATGTGATCAGTTTGCTTAGTTTTCTGTGATTGTGGTTTTCATTCTGTCTGCCATCTGATGGATAAGAGGCTTGTGCAAGCTTCCTGATGGCAGGGACTGGCTGTGGAGGAAACTGGGTCATGTTCTGGTAGGCAAGGCCATGCTTAATTCAGTTCAGTTCGGTCACTCAGTCATGTCCGACTCTTTGCGACCCCATGGACTGCAGCGTGCCAGGCTTCCCTGTTGATCACCAGCTCCCGGAACCTACTCAAACTCATATCCGTCGCGTTGGTGATGCCATCCAACCTTCTCATCCTCTGTCGTCCCCTTCTCTTCCTGCCTTCAGTCTTTCCCAGCATCAGGGTTTTTTCCACTGAGTCAGTTCTTTCCATCAGGTGACCTAAGTATTGGAGTTTCAGCTTCAGCATCAGTCTTTCCAATGAATATTCAGGAAAATTATTTACTTTAGGATGGACTCCTTGCAATCCAAGGGACTCTCAAGGGATCCAAAAGGTTGGATCTCCTTGCAATCCAAGGGACTCTCAAGAGTCTTCTCCAGCATCACAATTCAAAAGCATCAATTCTTTGGGGCTCAGCTTTCTTTATGGTCCAACTCTCACATCCATACACAAGTACTGGAAAACTTTCATCAAGAGGCTCTTTAGTTCTTCATTTTCTGCCATAAGAATGGTGTCATCTGCATATCTGAGATTATTGATATTTCTCCCAGCAATCTTGATTCCAGCTTGTGCTTCCTCCAGCCCAGCATTTCTCATGATGTACTCTGGATATAAGTTAAATAAGCAGGGTGACAATATACAGCCTTGGAGAAGGAAATGGCAACCCACTCCAGTATTCTTGCCTGGAGAATCCCATGTACAGAGGAGCCTGGCAGACTACAGTCCACGGGGTCCCACAGAGTCGGACACGACTGAGCAACTGAGCACTACAGTATACAGCCTTGACATACTCGTTCCGGATTTGGAACCAGTCTGTTGCTTCATGTACAGCTCTAACTGTTGCTTCTTGCCTGCATACAGGTTTCTCAGGAGGCAGGTCAGGTGGTTTGTTGTGATCCACACAGTCAGAGGCTTTGGCGTAGTCAATAAAGCAGAAATAGATATATTTCTGGAACTCTCTTGCCTTTTCAATAATCCAGTGGATGTTGGCAATTTGATCTCTGGTTCCTCTGCCTTTCCTAAATCCAGCTTGAACATCTGGAAGTTCACGATTCACGTATTGCTGAAGCCTGGCTTGGGGAATTTTGAGCATTAGTTTACTTGGATGTGAGGTGAGTGTAATCAGCGTGGTAGTTTGAACATTCTTTGGCTTTGCCTTTCTTTGGGATTGGAATGAAAACATAGCTTTTCCAATCCTGTGGCCACTGCTGAGTTTTCCAAATTTGCTGGCATATTGAGTGCAGCACTTTCACAGTGTCATCTTTTAGGATTTGAAATAGCTCAACTGGAATTCCATCACCTCCACTAGCTTTGTTCTTAGTGATGCTTCCTAAGGCCCACTTGACTTCACATTCCAGGATGTTTGCCTCTAGGTGAGTGATCACACCATCATAGTTATCTGGGTTATGAAAGACCATGCTCAGTAAATCTTTAATCCAATTTTCTGCTGATGGGTAGGGCTGTGTTCCCTCCCTGTAGTTTAGCCTGAGGCCAAACTATCGTAGAGGTAATGGCAGTAATGGGGACCTCCTTCAAAAAGACTTATGCTGTCACACTCAGGGCTGTTGGAGTCGGCTCCTAGGGGAGTCAGTGCCCCTGACCCCGCGGCAGGCCACTATTGACCCGCAAGTCTTCCAAGTGTGGCTCAGTCTCTTGTGGGGTCACTGCTCTTTTCTCCTGGGTTCTGGTACACAAAAGGTTTCGTTGTGGTATTTTTAATTGTTAGTGTAGAGATTGTAGTACTCATCCTTAACTTATCCTAGTTTTCTTTTAATTAATGTTATTCCACTTAAAAAACAATGTAAAAACCCTACACTAATATAACTCCTTTATTTCCTTTTCCATCCTTTGAGCTATTGTCACACTTTACCGAAATCAGATTGATTATATTCTATGCAGCCAAAGATGGAGAAGCTCTATACAGTCAACCAAAACAAGACCAGGAGCTGACTGTGGCTCAGATCATGAACTCCTTATTACCAAATTCAGACTCAAATTGAAGAAAGTAGGGAAAACTGCTAGACCATTCAGGTATGACCTAAATCAAATTCCTTATGATTATACAGTGAAAGTGAGGAATAGATTTAAGGGCCTAGATCTGATAGATAGAGTGCCTGATGAACTATGGAATGAGGTTCGTGACATTGTACGGGAGACAGGGATCAAGACCATCCCCATGGAAAAGAAATGCAAAAAAGCAAAATGGCTGTCTGGGGAGGCCTTACAAATAGCTGTGAAAAGAAGATGGAGCTGACTGTGGCTCAGATCATGAACTCCTTATTGCCAAATTCAGACTCAAATTGAAGAAAGTAGGGAAAACCACTAGACCATTCAGGTATGACCTAAATCAAATTCCTTATGATTATACAGTGAAAGTGAGGAATAGATTTAAGGGCCTAGATCTGATAGATAGAGTGCCTGATGAACTATGGGATGAGGTTCGTGACATTGTACGGGAGACAGGGATCAAGACCATCCCCATGGAAAAGAAATGCAAAAAAGCAAAATGGCTGTCTGGGGAGGCCTTACAAATAGCTGAAAAGAAGAGAGGGGAAAAGCAAAGGAGAAAAGGAAAGATATAGGCACCTGAATGCAGAGTTCCAAAGAATAGCAAGAAGAGATAAGAAAGCCTTCTTCAGTGATCAATGCAAAGAAATAGAGGAAAAGAACAGAATGGAAAAGACTAGAGATCTCTTCAAGAAAATTAGAGATACCAAGGGAACATTTCATGCAAGGATGGGCTTGATAAAGGACAGAAATGGTATGGACCTAACAGAAGAAGGAGATATTAAGAAGAGATGGCAAGAATACACAGAAGAACTGTACAAAAAAGATCTTCACGACCCAGATAATCATGATGATGTGATCACTAATCTAGAGCCAGACATCTTGGAATGTGAAGTCAAGTGGGCCTTAGAAAGCATCACTACAAACAAAGCTAGTGGAGGTGATGGAATTCCAGTTGAACTGTTTCAAATCCTGAAAGATGATGCTGTGAAAGTGCTGCACTCAATCTGCCAGCAAATTTGGAAAACTCAGCAGTGGCCACAGGACTGGAAAAGGTCAGTTTTCATTCCAATTCCAAATTGTGGGGAAAAAAAATTAAAGGTACACAAATAGGAGGTATAGGCATAATTTATTCCTGACTCAAAAGTAAGAAAAATATATTGGAAAAGAGAGGAGAACCAAGTTATCACGTTCTAAGATGAAAAATCAGAAGAGAATGCCTAAAATACTTTTGCCAAGGTGTGCCAATGCAAACATAAAAGGGAAAGTAGCCATGCAAGTTGAGAATGGGTGATTCTGGTAAGCAGTATTTCGGACAAATTGGAAAGCTATAAGATGTTGCTACCTTCACACATTACATTCTTTGGCAGCATTTTATTTTCATAGTGTATTACTATGATAACATTTTTAATTTAAAATAAATATTCTAAAATTTCAAGAGAAGTGGATAAAAAGAATAAAAACCAAGGATTTGAAGAATATGGGAAGGAAAATCTATGGAGAGGCAGTGAAGATTCAAGCCTGAGAGTTGTAGATTTTTATTGTGAAATACTGGAACATCAAGTTGGAGGAGATATAGGGACTTTCCTTGCAGAGATGAACTTATTCTGGTCAGTGGTCAGTGACCACTTCTGATCAGAGAAGTTGTTTAGTTACTAAGCAATGCTGTGAAATAAGAATAAGCTGTAGGCAATTAGGTGAAAGGTCATGAATGTAAGGACTAGATTTGGGTTTGGGGAAAAAAAAAGAAATAGGTCTCAGAAGGAATACCCACCAGACAAGATTTGGATAATTGATGGATTATTAAATCTGAAGAAAGCATGAGGATAAAGATGTGATATATCTATATCTACAATAGAATAATAGTCATTAAAAAGAATGAAATAATGCCATTTGCAACATGGATGGACCTAGAGATTATCATAATAAGTGAAGTAAATCAGACAGAAGAAGACAAATACCATATGAGATCATTTGCATGTGAAATCTAAATTATGATACAAAAGAACTTATTTACAAAACAGAAGCAGACTCACAGACATAGAAAACAAATATATGGTTGTAAAAGGGGAAAGGGGGTGGGGTATGGATAAATTAGGAATTTGGGATTAGCAGAAAGAAACTACTATATATAAAATAGATAAGCAACAAGGCCTATAGTACAGCATGGGGAACCATATTCAATACCTGTAATAAACAGTAATGGAAAAGAATATATATATGTGTATATATGTGTGTGTATATATATATGTATATATATATGAGAAGGGCATGGCAACCTACTCCAATATTCATGCCTGGAGAATCCCATGGACAGAGGAGCCTCAGTTCAGTTCAATCGCTCAGTCGTGTCCAACTCTTTGCGACCCCATGAATCGCAGAACGCCAGGCCTCCCTGTCCATCACCAACTCCCGGAGATCACTCAGATTCACGTCCATCAAGTCCGTAATGCCATCCAGCCATCTCATCCGCTGTCGTCCCCTTCTCCTCCTGTCCCCAATCCCTTCCAGCATCAAAGTCTTTTCCAATGAGTCAACTTTTCGCATGAGGTGGCCAAAGTATGTGTGGTATCTCAAAGAGAATGGGACACAATTTAGCAACTAAACAATGATATGTGTATATATAAATGTGTCTGACTCTTTGCTTAGCCTGCCAGGCTCCTTTGTCCATGGGATTTTCCAAGGAAGAACAATGGAGTGGGTTGCCATTTTCTTCTCCAGTATCCATATCTGTATCTATATCTATATAAAACTGAATCACTTTGCTGTACACCAGAAACTAGCACAACATTGTTAATAAATCAACTATGCTTCAATAAAAAGAAGAAGAAAAAAAAAGAAGACTTGGAAATCTATATCTGAAGCAAAAATACAGATATATGTGTATGTCACATATACATACACAAAAAGCAGCCAATTTGGGGTACAGCAGGTTTATTTTTGCATTTTTAGAGTATGGGGAAATGTGACGGAAATCTATTCAAACAAGTATTTATTTGAACAGGTATATGCATAATTAAACTGATGAGGTGACTTTTAATATAACAACTTCATTGGAAGTTGTTTTAAAAATGCATTAAAAATATGAAGAGTCCTCCACAAATGTAAAAGGTGTCACCTTTAAAGAAAAGAGCATCCTAAAAATGTATTTCATTGCTAAGAGAAATAGTATACCTTTAAACCAATAGAAAATGAGCTGAATTTACCCACTAAGTGAATCTGTAGACATGAGTAGCTAAATGGAGCAGCTAGTGCTCCATACTATCTCAGGCCCATCAAATGCTATAGGCACAGATAACCTGAAGATTTCAGAGGTCTCTCTTTTCCAAAGTGAGGTAAAAGAGTATCTGATTGTTTACTCGGAGATCAAGAGTGCAGTGAAATCTGATATGCTTTTTTTTTTTTTTTAAGACAGATTGCTGCTGCTACTAAGTCACTTCAGTCATGTCCAACTCTGTGCGACCCCAGAGACAGCAGCCCACCAGGCTCCCCCATCCCTGGGATTCTCCCGGCAAGAACACTGGAGTGGGTTCCCATTTCCTTCTCCAATGCATGAAAGTGAAAAGTGAAAGTGAAGTCGCTCAGTTTGTCTGACTCCTAGCGACCCCATGGACTGCAGCCTACCAGGCTTCTCCATCCATGGGATTTGCCAGGCAAGAGTACAGTCTATTTAAATTCCCCAAAGGCACTCTAAATAAAACAGAAAAGCGTGGCAACAATAGCTATTTATCCTCATAAAGTTACTTCTGAAAAATGAATAATGCATGATAGCAAAAAAAAAAAAAGTATACAAAAGATGTAAAGCAAATGAAAATGGATTTTTCACTAATTGCCTGAGAGAACACTGAGGAAGGAAATAGTATGTAATATTGAAGTCAGACTTGCTCAAGGCTCCTGCACTCTCAGGTTACTTGAAGACACAGAATGATTTTCAGAAGGAAAACAAAAACAATAGCTGTGTAAACGACCTCACTAGTACTAGGGATCTGTATGTAAACAAACAAACAAAAGGAAATTTTTCAAAGAAAAGGCAAAAGCTATAAGCATGTGTTAGTTGCTCAGGCATGTCCTACTCTTTGTGACCCCTTGGTTGTAGCCCACCAGGTTCCTCTGTCCATGGAATTCTCTAGGCAAGAATACTGAAGTGGGTTGCCATTTCCTTCTTCAGGGTATCTTCCTGACCCACGGATCCAACACTAAAAGAATTGCAGGCAGATTCTTTATTGTCTGAGCCACCAGGGAAGCGTGTATGCAAAATATAAAGAGGCATCATCTGTTGGCGGCTAAAGCATTTCAAAGAGTAGGCATTACACAATTTTCATTAAGTGATGGCTTTCTACTAAGTCTTACATCACTTTTAAGAGCGTTATCATTGCTAAGATTGTATTTGTTTCTGTTCATAAAGACATTTCTGGTCATGTTACCATCTGTGAGTACATTCAGCTCAAACAAAAAAGTCTCATGTAAAAGAATTAAATTTATGTTTCATACTAACCATATACCTCGAATTCAATACAGTATTGTTTTGACATTTTCAAATTACAAATGAGACAATATAAAAAGAAGGAAAAGTAGTAAAGTGGTAAACATAAGGTCCTAGAAAGGAATAAGAACACATATGTCTTCTATGTTGACCTTATTGTCCAAAACAGAGTTATTTAACTAATTGATAATAATACCCAAGGCAATAAATAATACCATGGGAAAAAATTAAAATGATAAAGCACTCTTCAAATAAAAGGTGTTAGTAATCTACCAGCCCATAGGTAATTTGCTTAGGAAAACCAGCCTTTGATTTTCTGTTCTAAACAAACCAGTAAATATTCAACCAATTTTAAGTGCTATGACACAGAAAGACAGCTATTAGGCCTATTTAGAAGGGACTTTCTTTATACATCTCAGAAGAATGACTAACACCTAGGAAATGTACCAAAAGGAATAAAGGCTGTTACTCAGAGAACTCAGTTCTTTCCTGTTGAGCTACACTTAGAGCCACCGTCAAATTTAATGCTGGTGTACAGAGTACAGAGCTCTGAATCTGAAGTGAATCATACAATATGCAAGACAAGAAATCGGAAAGTCTCAATTTAACAGTTCGTTCAGTATCAGGAGCAATAAAGATCAAAATCAAGAGAGCCGAAGGAAACAATTCAGGCAAAAGTTTACTGATTCCTAATGCTTTTGAATACTTTGGCGATGCAAGACCAATTCTTGTAAGTGCAAAAAAGAAACCACTGAAGGATTTAAAGCAAGGAAGGTTGATTTACAAAGAAACTTACTTCTGCTTTGGGGACTATAGACTGAAAGTGAGAGAGTGAGAAAGGGGAAGATTCTGTTACAGTAAACCAGATGAAAAAGACAGTGGTCTTCCCACTCTACTGGCTGTTCTTTTTCATTCTCTTTTCTTGGTTCCTCCACTTAGGTTTGTCCCTTAATTTTGAGGATTCCAGAGCTCAGCCTTTCTTCTTTCTACCTACATTCACTTTTTGGTGGTCAAGCCCAAGGCTTTCACTATCGAATATTTCCCGGTAATTTGCAAATGTCTGTCTTTCACCCAAACTTTAGACTCAAGTACCTACTTGATAGTTTTCCTCAGACGTCTAACAAATGCCTCACACCCAAATGTTAGAGCTCCCAGACTCTTTCTCGTATGTGTTCCACTTACATTTCAGTAGATGGTAAATCCAAACGTTCAATTGCTCAAGTGAAACTATAAAGTCACTTTTGATTTCTCTCTTCTCTCAACCCACATTGCATCTCTTAGAAAATCCTCTTGGCTATACTTTCAAAAATATCCAAAATCTGAGACTTTCCCAAAACATTAACTGTTAACACTTTCCTCTGAGGTAGTATAATCTTTGCTTGGATATAGTATGATAATTTCCTAACGTGTCTCCCTGCATTAGCTCTTTATAGCCTATTTTCAACTCAGCAACCAGTATTTGTAAATATAAATCAGCATCATATCATGATTCTGCTCAAAACCTCATAAGAACTCTCCACTTTACTCCACAGCTGGAGACCAAATGCCACAAAGCTATAACCCCTGGTGAACATAGACTGGGTCAGTTTTAATATTGCTTAGTGTTAGCTGCTACCTAATAAGTTACACCAAAACTTAGATTTAAACAATGAACATTTATTATCTCAAAGTTTCTATAGATCAGGGCTGTAGTTGGGACATTCCTGTAGATCAGGCAACTTAGTTGGGACATTCTGGCTGAAAGTCTCTCTTGGTGTTGTTGCTAAGTTTTCAGCTGTGTTTGTGGTCTCACTTGGGGAGCTGAGCAAGGACCCATTCCCCAAATCAAGCTAATGTATAGAGTATTCACTTCCTTGCACATGGGCCTCATGTATTCATGACATGTCATCTGTCTTCCTAAGAGGAAGTGATTAAAGAGAAAGGGAACACGTAAGAGTTCCCCTGACAGAAGCTTCAGCCTTTTATAACCTAATCTTGTAAGTGACATGTCGTTATTTCCATTATATTCTATAGACTAGAAGCAAGTCACTAAATCACAATGAAAGGGAGGAGAATTAAGCTCCATTTCTTGAGTACCAAGCTGCCCAGATGGGAGTCTCAACCTCAATGAAATCATTGTTTTGTCCACTGGTGGAAGTACTCCTGCTTTTGAAAGGATTACTTCTAGATCAGCCAAGTTTAAAGTAGTAGGGACAGGAAACAAAAGTATAGTAGTGGATCACTAGGTGTAACAGGGAGAGGAGTCAGTCCCACTTCCATCTTTTGACTCTGAGCTTGTGAATGCTGACTATACATATAGATCTTTGATTCTATTACTATGC
Organism: Cephalophus harveyi; assembly: GCA_006410635.1. NCBI lineage: Eukaryota > Metazoa > Chordata > Mammalia > Artiodactyla > Bovidae > Cephalophus > Cephalophus harveyi. The sequence continues at coordinate 51,209 of SJYT01052375.1, read as the reverse complement.
CTTCTCATATGAAGGATTTAAGCATCCTCAGATTTTGGTGTCCTCAAGGGTCCTGGAACCAACCCCCCATATCCATGGGACAATTGTATATACAGATTTTATTTTCTGTTTTAGATACATGAATAAACACCTACATGTTGATAGACATTATTTAGATGAAATCCCTTTCTTCCTTATAAAAAAAAAAAAGTATACAAAAGATGTAAAGCAAATGAAAATGGATTTTTCACTAATTGCCTGAGAGAACACTGAGGAAGGAAATAGTATGTAATATTGAAGTCAGACTTGCTCAAGGCTCCTGCACTCTCAGGTTACTTGAAGACACAGAATGATTTTCAGAAGGAAAACAAAAACAATAGCTGTGTAAACGACCTCACTAGTACTAGGGATCTGTATGTAAACAAACAAACAAAAGGAAATTTTTCAAAGAAAAGGCAAAAGCTATAAGCATGTGTTAGTTGCTCAGGCATGTCCTACTCTTTGTGACCCCTTGGTTGTAGCCCACCAGGTTCCTCTGTCCATGGAATTCTCTAGGCAAGAATACTGAAGTGGGTTGCCATTTCCTTCTTCAGGGTATCTTCCTGACCCACGGATCCAACACTAAAAGAATTGCAGGCAGATTCTTTATTGTCTGAGCCACCAGGGAAGCGTGTATGCAAAATATAAAGAGGCATCATCTGTTGGCGGCTAAAGCATTTCAAAGAGTAGGCATTACACAATTTTCATTAAGTGATGGCTTTCTACTAAGTCTTACATCACTTTTAAGAGCGTTATCATTGCTAAGATTGTATTTGTTTCTGTTCATAAAGACATTTCTGGTCATGTTACCATCTGTGAGTACATTCAGCTCAAACAAAAAAGTCTCATGTAAAAGAATTAAATTTATGTTTCATACTAACCATATACCTCGAATTCAATACAGTATTGTTTTGACATTTTCAAATTACAAATGAGACAATATAAAAAGAAGGAAAAGTAGTAAAGTGGTAAACATAAGGTCCTAGAAAGGAATAAGAACACATATGTCTTCTATGTTGACCTTATTGTCCAAAACAGCGTTATTTAACTAATTGATAATAATACCCAAGGCAATAAATAATACCATGGGAAAAAATTAAAATGATAAAGCACTCTTCAAATAAAAGGTGTTAGTAATCTACCAGCCCATAGGTAATTTGCTTAGGAAAACCAGCCTTTGATTTTCTGTTCTAAACAAACCAGTAAATATTCAACCAATTTTAAGTGCTATGACACAGAAAGACAGCTATTAGGCCTATTTAGAAGGGACTTTCTTTATACATCTCAGAAGAATGACTAACACCTAGGAAATGTACCAAAAGGAATAAAGGCTGTCACTCAGAGAACTCAGTTCTTTCCTGTTGAGCTACACTTAGAGCCACCGTCAAATTTAATGCTGGTGTACAGAGTACAGAGCTCTGAATCTGAAGTGAATCATACAATATGCAAGACAAGAAATCGGAAAGTCTCAATTTAACAGTTCGTTCAGTATCAGGAGCAATAAAGATCAAAATCAAGAGAGCCGAAGGAAACAATTCAGGCAAAAGTTTACTGATTCCTAATGCTTTTGAATACTTTGGCGATGCAAGACCAATTCTTGTAAGTGCAAAAAAGAAACCACTGAAGGATTTAAAGCAAGGAAGGTTGATTTACAAAGAAACTTACTTCTGCTTTGGGGACTATAGACTGAAAGTGAGAGAGTGAGAAAGGGGAAGATTCTGTTACAGTAAACCAGATGAAAAAGACAGTGGTCTTCCCACTCTACTGGCTGTTCTTTTTCATTCTCTTTTCTTGGTTCCTCCACTTAGATTTGTCCCTTAATTTTGAGGATTCCAGAGCTCAGCCTTTCTTCTTTCTACCTACATTCACTTTTTGGTGGTCAAGCCCAAGGCTTTCACTATCGAATATTTCCCGGTAATTTGCAAATGTCTGTCTTTCACCCAAACTTTAGACTCAAGTACCTACTTGATAGTTTTCCTCAGACGTCTAACAAATGCCTCACACCCAAATGTTAGAGCTCCCAGACTCTTTCTCGTATGTGTTCCACTTACATTTCAGTAGATGGTAAATCCAAACGTTCAATTGCTCAAGTGAAACTATAAAGTCACTTTTGATTTCTCTCTTCTCTCAACCCACATTGCATCTCTTAGAAAATCCTCTTGGCTATACTTTCAAAAATATCCAAAATCTGAGACTTTCCCAAAACATTAACTGTTAACACTTTCCTCTGAGGTAGTATAATCTTTGCTTGGATATAGTATGATAATTTCCTAACGTGTCTCCCTGCATTAGCTCTTTATAGCCTATTTTCAACTTAGCAACCAGTATTTGTAAATATAAATCAGCATCATATCATGATTCTGCTCAAAACCTCATAAGAACTCTCCACTTTACTCCACAGCTGGAGACCAAATGCCACAAAGCTATAACCCCTGGTGAACATAGACTGGGTCAGTTTTAATATTGCTTAGTGTTAGCTGCTACCTAATAAGTTACACCAAAACTTAGATTTAAACAATGAACATTTATTATCTCAAAGTTTCTATAGATCAGGGCTGTAGTTGGGACATTCCTGTAGATCAGGCAACTTAGTTGGGACATTCTGGCTGAAAGTCTCTCTTGGTGTTGTTGCTAAGTTTTCAGCTGTGTTTGTGGTCTCACTTGGGGAGCTGAGCAAGGACCCATTCCCCAAATCAAGCTAATGTATAGAGTATTCACTTCCTTGCACATGGGCCTCATGTATTCATGACATGTCATCTGTCTTCCTAAGAGGAAGTGATTAAAGAGAAAGGGAACACGTAAGAGTTCCCCTGACAGAAGCTTCAGCCTTTTATAACCTAATCTTGTAAGTGACATGTCGTTATTTCCATTATATTCTATAGACTAGAAGCAAGTCACTAAATCACAATGAAAGGGAGGAGAATTAAGCTCCATTTCTTGAGTACCAAGCTGCCCAGATGGGAGTCTCAACCTCAATGAAATCATTGTTTTGTCCACTGGTGGAAGTACTCCTGCTTTTGAAAGGATTACTTCTAGATCAGCCAAGTTTAAAGTAGTAGGGACAGGAAACAAAAGTATAGTAGTGGATCACTAGGTGTAACAGGGAGAGGAGTCAGTCCCACTTCCATCTTTTGACTCTGAGCTTGTGAATGCTGACTATACATATAGATCTTTGATTCTATTACTATGCCTTCTCATATGAAGGATTTAAGCATCCTCAGATTTTGGTGTCCTCAAGGGTCCTGGAACCAACCCCCCATATCCATGGGACAATTGTATATACAGATTTTATTTTCTGTTTTAGATACATGAATAAACACCTACATGTTGATAGACATTATTTAGATGAAATCCCTTTCTTCCTTACAAAAAAATTCTGTAATAACCTACATTTGAAAAAAATCTGAAAAATAACGTGTATATATATATGTCTTAGTATATATTTATATGCTACATGCTAAGTCACTTCAGTTGTGTCCAACTCTTTGTAACTCTATGGACTGTAGTCTTCCAGGCTTCTCTGTCCACGGCATTCTCCAGCCAAGAATACGGGAGTAGGTAACCATTCCCTTCTCCAGGAAATTTTCCCGACCCAGGGATGGAACCTATGTCTCTTATGTCTCCTGATTTGGCAGGCAGGTTCTTTACCACTAGTGCCACCTGGGAAGTCTCGTATATGCATATATATCAGTATATCCATAAAACGGATTCCCTTTGCTGTACATCTGAAACTAACACCACATTGTAAATCAACTAGACTCCAATGAAAATGGAAAAAAAAAAAAAGATATTTGTGGCACATTTTTGTTTTCATTTAACAAGTATGTGACGAATGCCTTCCTAGTACCAGGCACTATGCTAGAGGCAGGACTAGAGGATGTATATCCATAAAACGGATTCCCTTTGCTGTACATCTGAAACTAACACCACATTGTAAATCAACTAGACTCCAATGAAAATGGAAAAAAAAAAAAAGATATTTGTGGCACATTTTTGTTTTCATTTAACAAGTATGTGACGAATGCCTTCCTAGTACCAGGCACTATGCTAGAGGCAGGACTAGAGGAGTGAGGGAACAGTTAAATCATGGATCAGGCAGCCAGCCTCAGCCTTCATGAACCTTAATTTAGCTGGGACGGATAGAAGCAAATTTGCAAGCTACGGTGATAAATGGTGATCACAAAATCTTGGCTTCCTGCCACCAGGAACACAGATGTAGCCACAGCTTCTTTCCCCTTTGAAAATAATGATCTCACATAAAAAGAGCTCATGTTTTCAAGATAAAGGTAGAATAATATATTTGAGATAATATGAAAGGAAGATCAGGCTGGCATAATGGATTAGATGACAGAGAGACCTGTATTCCCGAAAAATTTTCTCTTTTAATCTCAGTCTTTTTTTATTGATAAAATATGATCTTAAGTTTTTGAAATTTCCTTTCTGATGAAATTTTGTGGCTATGGAAACATGAAATGAATTAGTAAAGAAGTGGATTCAGATATTACATTGTTTTCTATTGCTGCCATTTATAAATTACACAAATTTAGTGACCTTAAGCAGCACAAATATATTTTACATTTCTGTAAGTCAGTAGTCTAATAATATAGGTCTCATTGGGCTAAAATCATGATGTTAGCTAAGCTGACTTCCCTTCAATAGGCTCTAGGAGATAATCTGTTTCCCTGCCTTTTCCAGCTCTTAGAGAACTCTCTGTCTCATTTTTATGTGTATAATTAAAATAAAATGCCTTTCCATGCACAAAAGAAAACAGCACTGAGATGTTAAATCCTCCCCATGCTGACAGCTCCCTCTAACCGCAGCTGGAAAAGGTCCTTCACATTTAAGGACTCAGTGATTCCACTGGATCTATATTAGATATTCCAGGGTGATCTCCTTATCTTAAGGTCTTTAACGTTAGTCGCATCTGCAAATTCTCTTTTGCCTTATAAGGTAAGCTGTTCACAGGTTCTAAAGATTAGGATGTGGACATCTAAGGGACTGTCATTTCTCCTCATAAATATTTTGTAAAATAAATATTTAAATTCTGCTGTCAATTGATCAGTGCATACATAAATACAGAGGCATTTTAAACCAACTTCCCCAGAACGCACAGCACCTGTGACAGTCTAATAGTAGTTCCCTCAAATATGTCCACAACCTAATTAGTTAACACTAATTTGGACATATACTCCATGTGTCCCTGACAATGAGTTTGTACCACATGTCCAGACATCTATATTTTTTTTAATTGAAATATAGTTAATTGACAATGTTGTGTTAGTTTCAGCAAAGTGACTCTGAAGTGTGTGTGTATGTGTATACGTATACCTATATATATATATATATATATATATTCTTTTTCAGATTATTTTCACCCTTATACAATATTATAAAAATTGAGTATAGTTTCCTGTGCTATACAGTAGGTCCTTGTTGTTTCCCAACCTCCTAATTTATTCCTCTCTTTCTATCCCCAGACATTTATTTCTGACAGAGCTCTAATATGATTACATCAAAAGAGGAGAAGGTAAAGATAATATTTCCTGATTTTTATGTATTAGAAGTATTCATTGTTTGGGTTGGCTGTCAGTTACACTATACCATAAGTTGCCAAATCTACCAGTTCCTTCTAACTGTGAAACTATTAAATGTCTTTCAGAATTTTAAATTATCATCTAGTGATTCTAGTCCATGGACTTGTGTCCAAATAGAAGGACATTTAAATACTACCTGCCATATGAACACACAAAATAGATCAAATTTCAGGGATGTTAATTGCTATAAGCATCATATATCAATGCTTTGATTTGAGGGAAACAATAAAAATATTAATCCATTCCCTTATAAAACTGAAAGCAAGTTGGTTAGAGTGCAATTATTTGAGAGAAAGTGATATGTCAGGCCCAAAAGTACTGACATATTTTAAGCAGTTGATAAATGAAAATAGATTCATTCATTTTAAATTATTTGATCAAAAAAACTATATAAAGGGTAATAATTCTTTATTTTTTAAAAAAGGAACATTTTTCCTTTCCAGAGATCAGATCTCAATTGAAATTTGCCTAAAATCATGTAGTTTGAGTTTATTAATTTTCATCCAACTTTTGAAAGGAGTGGAGGCATACATAAATTAACTACTTTCTCTTAATCTTCTGATTCTTGAGGT
>SJYT01052375.1:15815-44897 GCA_006410635.1 Cephalophus harveyi | reverse complement strand
AATGTGTTGGATAAGCTTTGTTCAGTAGAGATGTGTATAAGAGACAGCTCTTAATCTTCTGATTCTTGAGGTATATAGTATTTTTAAAACTAAAGTATTTAAAACTAAATCTGATATTTAACTTCTCTGGTAATGTAATTAAAATAAATTAAACAAAATAAATATTTATTAAAGTTCTACTACAAAATAAAGACGCTTTGGGAGTTTCCTGGCAGTCCAGCAGTTTGGACTTTGCGCTTCCACTTTAGGGGTATGGGTTCAACCCCTGGTCTCTGGTTTGGGAATAAGACCCTCAAGCCAAGCAGTGTGGTCAAAAAATAATAATAATAATAATAAAAGACAAACTTGCTTCACCGCTAATTTGCTAATTTGAAAGAATAGCAAATTGTATTCTGTTTCACATTTAGAATCCAAAATTAAGTATGTGTATATGCTACTAGTTTTACTAATAATAAAGTGCTCTATCAAACTCTATAATCTTCTCCATTCCACAAGATGAATGAAGAAAGCATGGTGATAGTTGACCATAAAAACAATTCGGTTGTACTTGACGCATAACAGTCTGTAATTCTGAGGACGAATGGATGCCATATGCAAGGTGAATTCCAGAAGCCAGCCCTGGATGAATCTGCTTTGTTTCTGAATCCTAATGCCTCACCGCAGGTAGTTTTTAGGCTCTCCTTTTTGTGAAGAAAGCAGAAGAGCAAATTCCTTTCATCTTCTTTCAGCTGCCTAGACCCATTTCCAAGCACAGTTCTATATTTGTATAGTTTGGTCAGAAACCAAATATTGATATGAAATAAAATCTAGCTTTTCATAGTCAATATGGCCCCTTTATGATCCTCCATATGCATTCTAGCTTCAGGGTAAATATATTTGTCCTGGAGAAGGTAAAAGTCACGTGCTAGGCCATTACCACTGAGGAGGCTCGCCTGGCTGTGACCATTGTAACTTTCAGTCTGTTAAGGTCCCAACATCAGAAGCAGCCTCCTAAAACTTTTCAGTTCAATGCTTATAGGGATGTCAATTAAAATGAGAAATTTGAGTGAGAAAATTGAAGCTATAACTGTTCCTGATATTCAGATAATTCTAATCTATTGTCCCAGGAAATGAAAATAAATGAACATGTTAAGCTGTGAAGCATTATTGCTTGTTGTTGGCTTTAATTTTTCCATTTGGCCAATAGATCAGTTGCTCTGAGATTGGAAGTTCGGTTCTAAAAATAAGTTAATTATTTGGAAAACTATCCTGAAGAGTATTGTCAAAGATAATACAAATGGTGTATAAGTAGAGAAAAACATAACCTTCCTTCTGAATCTGACTTTCTAACATGCTCTGTCCTTCTAAAATACAATATATACTTTAAGAAGAATTTAAAAATCCAGTTTTAAGCTGATTGATTATATTTGTAGAAATATTTTAAAGGGAATATTTCCTAGTCTTTTTCAAGTAAACATCTATATATGTAACTTTTGAAATATAACTTCCCATTGATATTTTTAAAGTCAGTTTTTAATGCAAATATTTAGACATGACAAAAATACTATATTAGGCAAAGTGCTTTGATATGTAACAAACTGCAAAAGCTCAGAAGCCTTTAGCCAACAAAAGAGGCATGATTAAATGACAATTAAATGACATATTTATAATTTAAAAATGTACTTTAGAAAAATACAACTTCACCTAACTTGATGTTTGAAACTCAATTTTTTAATACTTCTGCAAAACTGCAGTGAAATTCTCATGTAAAGATTAACCCTTTTTTTTAATTGAATATATTCAGTTATCTTTTTTACTTTTAGAGCAGCTTATAGTTGGGACGAACTTTTGACCAAATGAACCATGACTCAGTTCTGTACTGGTGCTTGGCCTATTTGTCCTTAGAACCATTCCTCACGCTTCTTCTGCTCTGTTGGTTTCCTCATTCCTCCCCACTGCCACTGAACAGAAAAGCATTTTCTATTCATAGTTTCCAGAGTCAGATGCCTTCTGGCAGTATTTGGCCTTTGGGAAGAACTGAAAGAAATCTCCTAGCATGGGCAGAATCTACTGCAAAAATCTACTCCTATATTTTTGTTGTTGTTACTTGTCTTTTAGAATTTTATTTATATATTTATTTATTTATTTGTGGTTGTGCTGGGTCTTCGTTGTTGTGTGAGGGCTTTTCTCTAGCTGTGGTGAGCAGGGGCTACTCTCTAGTTTCAGCGCACGGGCTTCTTGCAGTCGCTTCTCTTGTGGTCCATGGGCCCTAGGGCACCCAAGCTTCAGGAGTTGCAGCAGTGGGCTCAGTAGTTGTGGCTCCTGGACTCTAGAGCACAGGCTCAATAGTTGTGGGGTATGGACTTGGTTTCTCTGCAGCATGTGGGATCTTCCTGGACCTTCCTGGATCTTCCTAGATCAAACACATATCTCCTGCATTGGCAGGTGGATTCTTTACCACTGAGCCACCAGGGAAACCCAAGGAATATATTTTTAGTTTCAAGTCCCTTAGAACAGGTTCACCTTGTTTCAAATTCTCCCCCTAGTGCTGACTCCTTAGTATAAATAATGGAACCTTTTCCCTTTCTCCTCTAGCCCTTTGTCCTAGAGGTGGTCATGTTTTCCAGATAGCTTCCTGGTACGTTACCATTCCTTCTTTCCTTAGATTTTTATCATTTGTGTACCAAATTCTTGCACTATGTTCACTGTTTACTCTGGTATAAATATTTGCAGTGTTTTTACCATTCCTGATTAGTATTTAACTGTGTTCTGTAACTAGAACTGTTCATTGTCTACACACTATAACATGGAATTTCTAAGGACTCTTTTGGATGAAGAGAGGGTTTTGAGTCCACATAAAATCTTTAAAATTCTCAACCTAAGTGCAAAATCCAAGTTCCCTAGGTCTTTAATATCTTCCAGTCTCTATCCCTAACCTGATCTGCCATTTTAATTCCTTGCTTCTGTCCAAAGTGAATGCTAGGAACTCTAGCCATATGCTTTCCTGTGATCATACACTTATTGATACCATTGTCTCTTACTGAATTCTGTACATCTCAACTGTACATCTAGAAATCGAATCCAAAGTTCATGACCCTGAACAAACACAGGAGATTCTCATTATTTGCAGATTTTATATTTGGAAATTTGCCTACCCTCTAAGCATAGTATCACATCTCCACATTTTTTGGTGTGTGTGGTTTTTCTGGGGGTGGGGGTGCTTTAACTTTTCAAAATAGCCCCCAAGTGTACTGCTAAAAGGCTGTCTGGTATTTCTAATTGCAAGAAGATTGGGATATGACTTATGGAGAAAATAAATGTGTTGGATAAGCTTTGTTCAGTAGTGAGTTTTATGCTGTTGACCATGAGTTCAGTGTTAATGAATCAACAATAGAACAGGTCCACCTACTTAGAATTTCTAAGTATCATTGACATTTATACACTATCATGTGTAAAATAGATAAATAGTAGGAAGCTTATCTATTACACAAAGAACCTAGCCTGGCACTCTGTGATGACCTAGAGGGGTGGGATGGGAGTAGGGAGGAAGGTTTAAGAGGGAGGGTATTTATATATATATATATTATATATATACATATATATATAATATATATATATATATAATGTCTGATTTGCATTGTTATATGGCAGAAACCAACACAACATAGTAAAGAAATTATCCTCTAACTTGAAAAAAGAGAAGATTCTTGCATATTAAATAAGATGTCTTTAAACAGAAATACACATAAAACAAGGTTATGCTGATAAAAGTGTTGTGACCAGATGTTCAGGCTCAGTATTCTCCTAGAAGCAGTGGTTTGATATTTGCAAATTCAGTATTCATAGTGACTTCAATGAGCATAATTAAACATGAATAATGAGAAACCACTCTACTTCCCTTTCTGGGTAGCTTCCTCTGATAACCCTTCCTTCCAACTTTCCCTTTACCCAAAGCTTACTCCTTACCCTCTTCTGACTAAGTCATGCTTAAATATTGAGGGTGGATAACAGAACTGTGTCTTAGAGTTTTTGCAGAGAACAAAGAGGCAAAACAAGCCATGAATAAGAGGGTAATCAAAGTCAGTGAGCCAGAAAGAAAGAACAAGGAATGTGTCAAGTAATGGAACCACATGGAGTATTGAAAACTTACATTCACAGCCAGAAGTAAGGAAGGCTCAGAGAAAATAATAAGCAAGGGAATTTTGGGAAAAGTCTTCAAGTAGTAGTGTTTCACAAAAATTTTATCAAGAGCTTTTGATAAAATTTTTGTGAAACACTGGATGCATTAAAAATGTCAGAGATTATGTAAATATATTATGTTTTTTAATGACCATATTATATGCTAACTATACTGTAAGCTCAGGATCTGAGAATAATTCATTTGTGTTAACATTTAGTAATCTCCCACACAGTATTCACTATAAATATTTCTTGAATAAGTACATGCAAGAATAGATTGTTATATCCTCCATTATATAAAGGACCTAAGAGAAGCAGAAGATATTAAGAAGAGGTGGCAAGAATACACAGAAGAATTGTACAAAAAAAGATCTTAACGACCCAGATAATCAAGATGGTATTATCACTCACCTAGAGCCAGACATCCTGGAATGCAGAGTCAAGAGGACCTTAGGAAGCATCAGTGCAAACAAAGCTAGTGGAGGTGATGGAATTCCAGGTGAGCTATTTCAAATTCTAAAAGATGATACTGTGAAAGTGCTGCACTCAATATGCCAGCAAATTTGAAAAACTCAGCAGTGGCCACAGGACTGGAAAAGGTCACTTTTCATTCCAATCCCAAAGAAAGGCAATGGCAAAGAATGTTCAAACTACTGTGCAATTGCACTCATCTCAATGGAGAAGGAAATGGCAGCCCATTCCAGTATTCTTCCCTGGAGAATCCCAGGGATGGAGAAGCCTGGTGGGCTGCTGTCTATGGGGTCGCATGGAGTTGGACACAACTGAAGCGACTTAGAAGCAGCAGCAGCACACACCAGCAAAGTAATGTTCCAAATTCACCAAGTGAAGCTTCAACAGTATATGAACTATGAACTTCCAGATGTTCAAGCTGGATTTAGAAAAGGCAGGGGAACAAGAGATCAAAATGCAAACATCTGTTGGACCATTGAAAAAGCAAGAGAGTTCCAGAAAAACATCAATTTCTCCTTTATTGATTAAGCCAAAACCTTTGACTGTGTAGATCACGACAAAATGTGGAAAATTTTCAAGAGATGGGAATACCAGATCACCTGACCTCCCTCCTGAGAAATCTGTGTGCAGTTCAGGAAGCAACAGTTAGAACTGGACATGGAACAACAGACTGGTTCCAAATAGGAAAAAGAGTACGTCAAGGCTGTATATTGTCACCCTGCTTATTTAACTTATATACAGAGTACATCATGCTAAATGTTGGACTGGATGAAGCACAAGCTGGAATCAAGATTGCCCAGAGAAATATCAAAAACCTCAGCTATGCAGATGACACCACCCTTATGGCAGAAAGCAAGGAAGAAATAAAGAGTCTCTTCATGAAAGTGAAAGAGCAGAGTGAAAAATTTGGCTTGAAACTTAACATTCAAAAAACTAAGATCATGGCATTGGGTCACATCACTTCTTGGCAAATAGATGAGGAAACAATGGAAACAGTAACAGACTTTATTTTCTTGAGCTCCAAAATCATTGCAGAGGTGACTACAGCCATGAAATTAAAAGATGCTTACTCCTGGAAAGAAAAGCTTTGACCAACCTATATAGCATGTTAAAAAGCAGAGACATTACTTTGCCAACAAAGCTCAATCTAGTCAAGGCTATGGTTTTCCCAGTAGTCATGTATGGATGTGAGAGCTGGACTATAAAGAAAGCTTAGTGCTGAAGAATCGATGCTTTTGAATTGTGGTGTTAGAGAAAACTCTTGAGAGTCCCTTGGTCCTTAAGGAGATCCAACCAGTCAATCGTAAAGGAAATCAGTCCTAAATATTCATTGGAAGGACTGAGGCTGAAGCTGAAACTCCAATACTTTGGCCACCTGATGCAAAGAACCGACTCATTGGAAAAGACCCTGATGCTAGAAAAGACTGAAGGCAGGAGAAGGCGATGACAGAGTTTAAGATGGTTGGATGGCATCTCCAACTCAATGGACATGAGTTTGAGCAAGCTCTGGGAGTTGGTGATGGATGGGGAAGCCTGGCATGCTGCAGAGTTAGACATGACTGCACTTCACTTTCACTTTTCACTTCCATGCATTGGAGAAGGAAATGGCAACCCACTCCAGTGTTCTTGCCTGGAGAATCCCAGGGACAGGGGAGCCTGGTGGGCTGCCGTCTACCGGGTCGCATAGATTCGGACACGACTGAAGCGACTTAGCAGCAGCAGCAGACATGACTGAGCGACTGAACTGAACATATGCCCCATTAATGTAAAAACTTTTACTAGTTAACAATCTGATTATCAGAATAATTTTTTATTGCTTAAGATTCACTTGCATAGCTGTGGCTGCTTTCTTTTAATTTTTGAAAAGCTAGACAAACTCCTTGTTTAATCTAACATAAATCAAATATAATGTCACCAGTATAAGTACTAAATAATTTGCAGTTATTTTTACAGGAAGTTTAGAAAATATAAAGCTTATTAAATTAGTTATTTTTAGTAGATCATGCTTTAGAATTTTGAGTTTAAAGTTTAAGAAATGAACTTTAAAGAACATATTTATAAGGAAATGATAATCTTTCTGTTGGTGAGTGCCATTACTTCATATTTTTTAAAAAGCTTTTTGGCTTTAGAAAAAGCACTAAGTGTAGATTAAATTTTAACCCAAAGTGATTGTTAATAAGAAAGTGATAGCCTTGCTTCTTCATCTCATGTAATATAATCGGTTCAGTTCAGTTCATGGTAACTTGAATTTAATCTGCTCCTCTTAAATTTTTTCCCAACATGATAAAGAACTTTTCCTAAATGGTCCATTAAATTATGTATTATCTTTCAGACATTTTTCTGGGAAGAAGGATGCAAGATTGGTTTGAAAACAATAATTTTCAGAGATATATGGAATTGACATATATAATTTCTCATTCATCCTTTACTTGGAATAAATAACTCCTAATAAAAAGTTATGTAATTCCAACTGCTCATTTTAGTTTCCAATTTTGTTGGTAGAAAACTATAAGTTGGAAATTAATCATCTTACAAATCAATATCTTTATATATTGCCACCATTTTCCTGGTCTAAATGATGTGGCTTCTACAAAAGAAAATCTACAAGTCATGTTCAAAAGCTTTATTCTAGTATTCTCCTGGTTTCAAAAACTATGATTGGATCTTTTTTCAATTCTGACTTTAATAGGCCCTTTCCATGAAATTGCGAGACTCAATAGCATAGAAAGAAAAAGCTTGATCAAGGAGAACTTTTGATATTCCCTGTAAAGCTCCATTGTATCTTATTGCTACTTAAATTTCCTGAGGGATGAAATGGACTGTGGGGTGATGATCTGGAGAGATGTTAGAGCTAAAAATAGATCTTTCCCATTATAGCTTAGCAAGACATGATTTTATTTGGTGTTTCTATCAGGACAAACTCTCTGTAGTTTTACTTTTAGCAGACATATATATTTTAGCCATATTCTGTCCCATTGTACAATATTGTCAGATTTTCATTGAATCATATTTCATTAATTCTGGTAATGCATCTAAATGGCCTGAACAAAGGCTTTTGTTCATTGCAGATGAAGATGGGATTATTTATCAAATAAGAGTAGTTCATCAAATTATTTGAATGTAGAGACTCAAAACTCACATGATAACAAGAGGTTATCACTCACACATATACACACACATATGACTTCATTGTTCTTAATATCTCTTTTATGATTCTAGCAAATAATAATTTTTCTCAGGACAATGAGATAACTGCCTTTTTCCCCACTTCCCACCCAATAACTTAGAAACAAGGGGGACAGAGTTGACTTTTGAGGCATGAACAAAAAAAAACTTTAGACACGTAATAAAGGAAGACTCAAACCAAGAAAATAAGCATCAGTCTAACCCTGCATCAGTTAGGGGTGTGTTGAAAGACAGGGAACCAGGAAGAGACAGCAGAATGAGTGAGCTACAATGTGATGGCATAGATGAGTCACTGGCTGCAGTGGTGTTGAGCCTGCAGCCAGTGCCTGAGGACACCATAATCTAAATGACAAGAGAGGACTTTCTGTGGAGGAACAGGCTGTTTCAGTAGGTTTCATTCTGGCCTTGATAAGTAGCCCACAAATCAGTGCATTTACCTTTGTTTAAATTCTATGCTAAATCTAAGCAGATTCTTAGGCACCTTGCATAAGAAAAAGAAATACTGTGTTCTAGATAATGGATGTGAGAAGTCCAGTGACTAGAAAGCTGTAGTTCCCATCATCAATTAATAAAGACAACGATAGGTGTTAAAGAAATAACTCGTGAAGCTGGAGCCTCCCAGGCTCCCTTCTCACCCAGTTGCCTGTTGGTTTTAAGAGAGCAGCATAAAGCTGGGCTATCCCTCTCCTTGGTTCTATATTTTGGGGTCTCTGGCAGCAGCTGCATTTCTTCATGCTCCCATTGGCCAGGCTTCACTGCTTCCAGCTTCCATGGGGTGACCTCAGCCCTGAACCATAACCCACCTCTTCCCTGTGGCCTTCCGATCTAGGGGTGATAGTGGAACCCTGCTGTCCATAAACTTTGTGTCGTTCCAGAGTCTGTCCATCTGAGTGCTCAGGAACTCCACCAAAGAGCAGATCCTAAACCCTGACTGATCTAATACCTGTGTGTGTACATGTGTTGTCATTGCCAAGTCGTGTCTGACTCTTTTGCGACCCCATGGACTGTAGCCCACCAGGCTCCTCTGTACATGCGTTTTTCCAGGCAAGAATACTGGAGTGGGTTCCAGGGGATCTTCCCTACTCAGGGATAGAACGCACATCTCCTGCATTGGCAGGGGATTCTTTACCACTGAGTCACTAGGGAAGCCTGGATCCAATGCTTAAGAAAGTACAAGCCTCTAGATTTGAGTCCCACACCCACATCCACAGACTTGTTGAATCTGATTTCATCTTCTCCTCTCTAAGAGTGTCCCTTCCCCAATAATGGCAAACTCCCCCACATGCCCTTTCTGCTTTTCTCCATTGCTTGTTTCTTTAGTTTTAACTTTTTAATATGTATATAGTTCACAGATACAATTAGATTCTAGCAGAATCATCTTTCTAAAAGCCCTTTTCTTGACTTCAAATTCCTACCTAGTGACTGCTTCAATTTCTTTCTTTCTTAGCACATTTAATCCAAATATTGTCTAAACTGACATCATCCACATCTTCACCTTGCAGTCTTTTTCAAGCTGACTTCAATCCTCATTGCTCTACCTGAAACCTGTTGTCAGGTTGGACCAATCTTTAAAGTATGAGACCAAGTAAAACCTTTTCCATCCTCATTTTCATTGCCTTTCAGATAACTTTTGACAAAGAGCCAGCATTTCATTCTGAAATCTCTGGTCTCTCCCGAACTTTAATATTCCATGCTCTTCTGGGTTTCTTGTTTGTTTCACTGCTGATTTCAACATATCCATCTCATTTCTTGGCTCTCTGTCTTCAGTTTAACCTCAAAGTTCAGGACTTCCTAAGTGCTTAGAACAGGTCCTCTAAATATCTCTGACCTCATTTACTCACTGGGTGATTTAATATTTTATGGCTTTGAGAAGCATCTCTGTAGTGAAGGTTCCTAAAATTTTAACTTAGCTAAGCTTTCATAAACTTTTCTGAGATTCATATCCATTTTCTAATTGAAATCTCTACTTAGATGTTTCATGGGTATCTTATAGTTAAGCTGTACCAATTTCAGTTCAGTTCAGTTCAGTTATTCAGTCGTGTCCGACTCTTTGCGACCCCATGAATCGCAGCATGCCAGGAATCCCTGTTCACCACCATCTCCCGGAGTTCACTCAGACTCACGTCCATCGAGTCCGTGATGCCATCCAGCCATCTCATATCAGGGAGTTCACGGTTCACGTATTGCTGAAGCCTGGCTTGGAGGATTTTGAGCATTACTTTACTAGCATGTGAGATGAGTGCAATTGTGCGGTAATTGGAGCATTCTTTTGCATTGCCTTTCTTTGGAATTGGAATGAAAACTGACCTTTTCCAGTCCTGTGGCCACTGCTGTTTTCCAAATTTGTTGGCATATTGAGTGCAGCACTTTCACAGCATCATCTTTCAGGATTTGAAACAGTTCAACTGGAATTCCATCACCTCCACTAGCTTTGTTCGTAGTGATGCTTTCTAAGGCCCACTTGACTTCACACTCCAAGATGTCTGGCTCTAGATTAGTGATCACATCATCATGATTATCTGGGTCGTGAAGATCTTTTTTGTACAGTTCTTCCATGTATTCTTGCCACCTCTTCTTAAAATCTGCTTCTGTTAGGTCCATACCATTTCTGTCCTTTATCAAGCCCATCCTTGCATGAAATGTTCCCAGGGTATCTCTAATTTTCTTGAAGAGATCTCTAGTCTTTCCCATTCTGTTGTTTTCCTCTATTTCTTTGCATTGATCGCTGAAGAAGGCTTTCAAATCTCCATTTTCCCAATGTTTGGTGTCTTATTTGCCTCATGAAATTAGATCAATACTAGCCTAGTAGCCCTTGCAAGAACTCTGGGAGACATATTCGGATCTGTTAGCAATGTAAGTAACTTTTCAAAATAATTTTGCTTATTTTTGGCTGTACTCTGTCTTGGTTGCTATGCAGGCTTCTCTCTAGTTAGGGAAGGCAGGGGCTGGTCTCTAGTTGTGGTGCTCTAGCTTCTCTGCAGTTGCTCCTCTTGTTGCAGAGCACGGACTCTGGGGCTCATGGGCTCAGTCATTGTGGTTCCTGGGGTCTAGAGCACAGGTTCAATAGTTGTGGCACAGAGGCTTAGTTATTCCACTGCATGTGGGATCTTCCTGGACTAGAGATTGAACCCATGTCTCCTGCATTGGCAGGCAGATTCTTTACTACTAGCACCACCTGGGAAGCGCTGTAAGGTCAGTTCAGTTCAGTTACTCAGTCATGTCCAACTCTTTGAAACCCCATGGACTGCAGCACGCCAGGCTTCCCTGTCCATCAACTCCTGGAGCTAGCTTGCTTACTCATGTCCATTGAGTCAGTGATGCCATCCAACCATCTTATCCTCTGTTGTCCCCTTCTCTTCTTGCCTTCAACCTTTCCCAGCATCAGGGTGTTTCCCAGTGAGTCAGTTCTTTGCATCAGGTAAGCAAAGTATTGGAGTTTCAGCTTCAGCATCAGTCCTTCCAATGAATATTCAAGACTGATTCCTTTAGGATGGACTGGTTGTATCTCCTTCCAGGCCAAGCAACTCTGAAGCGTCTTCTCCAGCATCACAGTTCAGAAGTATCAATTCTTTGGTGCTCAGCTATCTTGATAGTCCAACTCTCACATCCTTATGTGACTACTGGAAAAACCATAGCTTCAACTAGATGAACCTTTGTCGGCAAAGTAGTGTCTCTGATTTTTAGTATGCTGTCTAGTTTGACCATAGCTTTTCCTCCAAGGAGCAAGCACCTTTTAATTTTATGGCTGCAGTCACCATCTCCAGTGATTTCGAAGCCCCCCAAAATAAAGTCTGTCACTATTTCCATTATTTCCCCATCTATTTGCCATGAAGTGATGGGACCAGATGCCATGATCTTAGTTTCCTGAATGCTGAGCTTTAAGCCAACTTTTTCACTCTCCTCTTCCACTTTCATCAAGGTGCTCTTTAGTTCTTCTTCACTTTCTGCCATAAGGGTGATATCATCTGCATATCTGAGGTTATTGATATTTCTCCCAACAATATTGATTCCAGCTTGTGCTTCATCCAGCCTGGCATTTCACATGATGTACTTTGCATGTAAGTGATATAAGCAGGGTGACAATATACAGCCTTAACATACTCCTTTCCCAATTTGTAACCAGTCCATTGTTCCATGACTGGTTCTAAATCTTGCTTCTTCACTTGCATACAGATTTCTCAGGAGGGAGGTCAGGTGATCTGGTATTCCCATTTCTTGAAGAATTTTCCACATTTTGTTGTGATCCACACAGTCAAAGGCTTTGGCTTAGTCACAAAGGAGAAGTAGATGTTATTCTGGAGCTCTCTTGCTTTTTCAATGATACAACAAGTGTTGCCAATTTGATCTCTGGTTCCTCTGCCTTTTCTAAATTAGGTTTGAAAATCCAGAAGTTTGTGGTCCATGTACTGTTGAAGCCTGGGTTGGAGAATTTTGAGCATTACTTTGCTAGCATGTGAGATGAGTCCAATTGTGTGGTGGTTTGAACATTCTTTGTCATTGCCTTTCTTTGGGATTGGAATGAAAACTGACCTTTTCCAGTCCTGTGGCCATTGCTGAGTTTTCTAAATTTGCTGGCATACTGAGTGCAGCACTTTCACAGAATCATCTTTTAGGATTTGAAATAGTTCAGCTGGAATTCCATCACCTCCATTATCTTTGTTCGTGGTGATGCTTCCTAAGGCCCACTTGACTTTGCGTTTCAGGATGTATGGCTCTGCTGCTGGGCTAGGGGGACATCCCTGTATCAAACTTCTTGAACGGCCTGTCCAGTTACCAGGGACCCCAGGGTCCACAGCAATCGCTGGTGCTTGCATCACCTTGCCAGACCGTGGAGCAGGCAGTGGGGGAATGCTCATTTCCTACTGCTTCTTGGCCAGGTAGAGTCCTGGTACATATCCTGTGTGTCCCTAAACTACAATTCCCAGGAACCCCTGGGGCATCCCCACACTGTTTACCAGGGATGGAAGGCACCAAAGATTGATGAGAAATGTAGTCTGTGAAACACTCAAAACCTCATGTTGCTGTGTAAAGATCTTGGCCACCTCTCCCAAAGGTATTAAATGTATATTTTTATGTGCTATGCACTGTGCTATGCTCATTACAAATATTAATTATTTAATCCACATAAGTATATACTATTATTTATTTCATTTTTATGGATGAAGAACCTACAGCAGAGAAAGCTTAAGTGACATACTGAAGAACATAAAGCTAGTGAGTGAGGTAGCCAGGATTTCAGGACAAGACCATTCAGTTTCTGAGGTCAAGTTTATAACCATTACAGTGTGTCTCAAATTATAATAAAATTATAGCTAACACATTTATTGTATTTAACATGACCCATCCATGCATGCATGCTAAGTCACTTCAGTTGTGTCTGACCCTGTGTGACCCCATAGATGGCAGCCCACAAGGCTCCTCTGTCCCTGGGATTCTCCAGGCAAGAATACTGGAGTGGGTTGCCATTTCCTTCTCCAGGGCCATGCTTCAGTTCAGTTCAGTCACTCAGTCGTGTCCGAGTCTTTGTGATCCCATGAATTGCAGCACACCAGGCCTCCCTGTCCATCACCAACTCCCAGAGTTCACTCAAACTTATGTGCATTGAGCCGGTGATGCCAACCAGCCATCTCATCTTCTGTCATCCCCTTCTCTTGCCCCCAATTCCTCCCAGCATCAGGGTCTTTTCCAATGAGTCAACTCTTCACATGAGGTGGCCAAAGTATTGGAGTTTCAGACTCAGCCTCAGTCCTTCCAATGAACACCCAGGACTGGTCTCCTTTAGGATGGACTGGTTGGATCTCCTTGCAGTCCAAGGGACTCTCAAGAGTCTTCTCCAACACCACAGTTCAAAACCATCAATTCTTCGGTGCTCAGCTTTCTTCACAGGCCATGCATAGTCATGCTTCAAATATACTAAGTTTTTTATGAGAGTCTATTGATATACTGATTTTATAGATGAGGAAATGCACAGACGTTAAATAATTTGTCAAAAGCCAGTAACACAGAGAGCCAGAATGTAACGCTGGCTACTCTGGCTCCAGAGACTTTGCTTTTAATTACCACAACGTACTTACTCTCAATTGTGCCATGGTTTCTACAGAACAAAATAAATTCTGACTTTTTTTTCAAGGTAGAAGAACAAAACCATGCTAAAATTCTTAGAAAGGGAGGCAGAATGTGTAACTTGTTAGGATGCTAGGATGACAGTATGACAGTCAAAATCTTCCAAGTTGGAGGAGCTCAGGCTACAGAGTGCAGGAAGATGTTTAAGATTGTTGTCAAGGTGCTTGAGTCCAGCCAGTTGAAAAATGTAGGCCTCACAAGAGGAGAACCCACTCTTAATTCCTCCAGCAAGCTAGCTAAACTTTATTGTTAAGCAGAAAGCAAGCAGAATGTCTTTTTAATGCTTATGGGAATGATATGGATATGGCAGGCAGACATATTGACATATGTCTGACAAATGTATGGCCTCTTTTTATAAGAATCAAAGAGGTAAAAGGGGCCGTTTATATTGTTAAAATGATCTGCATGTGATCTGGGATTAAGACCTAGGTCTTCTGGTGGTATTCAGTGAAAGCAAAGATGTTAATTGCTCAGTTGTATCCGACTCTTTGTGACCCCAAGGACTGTAGCTTGCCAGCCTCCTCTGTCCATGGAATTCTCCAGGCAAGAATACTAGAGAGGGTAGCCATTCCTTTCTCCAGGGAATCTTCCCGACCCAAGGATCGAACCCAGGTCTCCTGCGTTGCATGCAGATTCTTTACCGTCTGAGCCACCATGGAAACCCTCAAGTGACCTTATTATATCATGTAGTCCTTCCACTGGTTCCTCATAGGAGTTTTCATAATATGCCAAGAAATAAGGCAGTAGATTTAATAGAACAAACAAACAAAATACATGAAAAAGCAATACCAGTTGTCAAGAAACAAGGGAATTGATATCTGGTGATCATCTTACCAAGGAGAACATTTAAAAGGTTAGCTTTATTAAACATAGATCTTGAGGGATAATCTTTTAAAATATGTTTATGTAATTTGGAGGGAAAGAGGAAGAAAGTAGTGATAGGATTGACTTTTGCTTTTTAAAAATTCTGTTTGCATTCTACTTATTTACAAAATATTTTAAACTGGGATACTGAAAAGAGTTACCAAAAACATTTCTGCAATTATAAACATGTATAATATGTAGGACCAGCTCATTTAGCTATTATTTAGATATATCATGAGAGACATGTACAACAGAGAACTTGCAATAGAAGTATCAGTTGTAGTAGAATCTTTTATAAAAAGATCGACATTTAAGTAAAAAATCTTAAGAAATATCCCTGTACATAGAATACGTTGTCACTGAATTTTAATAAAAGGTACATTTGTTCTCAATGTTTAATTTTTCCATTGCTATATACTGTGAATATTAAAAGAATAGAATTCATGGCATCAGAATTAGATGCAAAGGCCCTGTGCAAAGATGGATTGAATCAGACCTATCATAGATGCATAGACTAAATTTAATGGATGATTTTATCCCTATTGTTGTCATATTTCCTGAAAAATACCGAGAAGAGGGCTAATGCAGGAGAAGAGTCATTTGTCAAAAATTCTTGGATCGAAACAAAGAAAAATACTGTTTGCTGTCACTTATACTTGGAATCCAAAAAAAAGCGGGGGCTGATTTTAAAGAAACAGCGAATGAAGCGAGGATTTCCATGTAGGGGTTGCTAGGGAGAGGAGGAAATGGGGAGATGTAGCCAAGGGTAAGAACTTTCTTTTGTAAAATGAGTAAGTTCTAAGGATCTACTGTATAGCATAATGGCTATAGTTGATAATACTATAATGTATACTTGAAGGTAACTGAGAGTAGATTTTTTTGTTCTCACCACACAAAACACACACAAACACAGAAAGAGTTAACTGTGAGATGGTGGATGTGCTATTTATCATGATCTTGATAATCATTTCCCAGTGTATTTATATATCAAATCATGTCAATTATTTCTCAGTATATCAGGGGAAACATAAGATGATATTAAAAAAAGTTCTTCAGCCAGATGTTTTTCAAAATTCATAACCTGTTTTATTTGAGAAATGTAATATGAAGCATATTTCAAATATTGTATAACCTTCCCCAAGGAGTTTGGGGCTACCCGGCAATCAATCATATTGATATTTACAGTAAGTGGAAAGATAGACTATAAATGGTCTATTGTCAGATTAAGTCCAATCAGGTCAGGTTTTGCCCTTCCAATGCATGTTGAGGTAACTCTTGGCTTTCTGAAATTTTGGTTTTCAAAATTGCACAGCAAGCTTTGTGGACTTAGCCGGGAGTATTGTGGTGATTAAGAGTGCCATCTAGTGGCAGCATGTTGATCTGCATACAAATAAATATTTGCTCTCTTAAGGCAAAAAGTGAAGAGGAACTGAAGAGCTTCTTGATGAAAGTGAAAGAGAAGAGTGAGAAAGTTGGCTTAAAACTCAACATTCATCAAACTATCATGGCATATGGTCCCATCACTTCATGGCAGATACATGGGGAAACAGTGAAAACAGTGAGAGACTATTTTCCTGGGCTCCGAAATCACTGCAGATGGTGGCTGCAGCCATGAAATTAATAGACGCTTGCTGCTTGGAAGAAAAGCTATGACCAAACTAGATAGCATATTAAAAAGCAGAAACATTACTTTTCCAAAGTCTGTATAGTCGAAGCTATGGTTTTTCCAGTTGTCACATATGGATGTGAAAGTTGGACTATCAAAAATAGCTGAGCACTGAAGAATTGATGCTTTTGAACTGTGGTGTTGGAGAAAACTCTTGAGAGTCCCTTGGCCTGCAAGAAGATCCAGCCAGTCAATCCTAAAGCAAGTCAGTCCTGAATATTCATTGGAAGGACTGATGCTGAAGCTGAAGCTCAAATACTTTGGCCACCTGATGGGAAGAACTGACTCATTGGAAAAGACCATGATGATGGGAAAGATTGAAGGTGGGAGGAGAAGGGGATGACAGAGGGTGAGATAATTGGATGGCATCACCAACTCAATGGACATGAGTTCGAGCAAGCTTCAGGAGTTGGTGATGGGCAGGGAAGCCTGGAGTGCTGCAACATTGGGTTGCAAAGAGTTGGACACGACTGAATGCCTGAACTGAACTGATTGTTTAAAATGCTGGTAAAACTTAAATTTAATCATGCAATTGCTCAAATATTTTGCGTCTATGGATATAAAAATAAATAAGAAAATATCTTCTCCATAGACGATTTCTGAATCTACTATTGGATAAGATCAAATACATTATTATGAGTGAAATGGAACAGACTCACAGAGGAGAGAAGTCCTTAGATGAAGTCCAAGATTTTGTGGAAGAGTAGATACCTGACTGAGTTCTATAAAGAGGAAAAGGGATAAAGTCATTTCTACAAAGGAAGGTCACAGAGGACAACAAAGGCACAAAAATAAATAAAATTGATCCAGGAATTGATTTAAGATGAAGTTAGTCAGGCCCAGGGGAATGATTCATGATTCATATATAGTAACATCCTGAATGTCAAAGGGTAAGCATGTTTGCTTATTTCTGTTTTTGACTATTCTATTTAGCTTAGTTTTATTGTTCTTTATTATCAACACTTAATAGAAAACAAGATAAAACCACATATTCTATATATATCAGTCACAGAATTTTTGGAAATAAAAATTATTTAGAAATAATAAAAGTAATAATTTAAATAATTAATTGCAACCATTGCTATAAACTTTAAAATAATGGTCAATGATCTAGGTATGAGTATAAAAGGGGCCTCAGTAAGAGAGATACCCAGATTCTTACATCACAACAAATCACCATCAATTCCTCTCTTGATAAAACATGGTAAATTATTATTTCATAATTTGTCTTATAACTACCCTTCCTTTTTTCTATTTGATTTGCTACTTTTCTTGTTGAATCCCATTTTAGTCTTAATTATTTTGAAATTTTGTTATGATATTAGATGCTCTGGCCCATGTTCCCCAAATAATAGCTTTATTTTCCATTTTTAGTATTTTCCAATTTTTATTTCTTTTTCTTTTTGAGAATCTCTCAGGTCACCACTCATGGAACTTTGATTGGTTTAGTTAGGACTGTGCATGCGTCAAACCAGAACGATTCAGACCCATTACAATACAATGGCTCTTTATTAAGATAAAACAGGATTTGCCATACTCCATTCTCTAGGTTTTAGATCCCTGGGTTGGGAAGATCCCCTGGAGAAGAGAACAGCTACCCACTCCAGTATTCTTGTCTGGAGAACTCAATGGACAGAGGCTACAGTCCATAGGGTCGCAAAGAGTCGGACACAACTGAGCGACTTTCACTTCGCTTCACATCCTCTAGGTATGGTCAGGCTACCTCTATGTGGACACTCATTCACAGACACATACACAGCAAACAAATGCAATTTTAATTTGATTAAACAATATTCACACTTATTAATGCATTACAGTCTGATATTTTCTAACCTAATTCTCCTTTTTCTTTTATTTTTACTTGTTTTTAAAATGCTATCACACCCCTCTCTGTTGATTTTATAATACGTTAATAGATCTTGATTTGGGAAATATTCCTCCAGAAGAAATGGTAATTTTCTTTAAGGTTCTAAAGAGAGAGGTCAGAAAGAGGATTTCTTGAAGGAAATAAATGTTGACAATGGCCTTGAAGGATGGCTGAGAACTGGTTGTACAGAGTAGGGCAGCATCACAAAAAAGACTAAATTTAAAGACATACGGATTACTTTGTAAAGTCAAACAGCTAATAACATTTGGCATATAGTAACTTTTTAATAAATACTTGAATGAACAAATGGATGTTCAAATGTTTAGTTTTAAATAAGACTTAATAAAAGTGATAGAGAAAATGAAAATATACATACCTCCAGTGGCTCAGTGATAAAGAATCCACTGCCAGGCAAGAGACTCTGGCTTGATCCTGGACTGGGAAGATCCTCTGGAAGAGGAAATGGCAATCCACTCCAGTATTCTTGACTGGGAAGTCCCCTGGAGAGAGGAACCTGGTGGGCTAAAGTCTATGGGGTCACAAAAGAATCAGACGTAGCGACTAAACAACAAAACTCCAAATGTAGATATTTCAATTCAATTAAAAATATATTTTTCTCTAGCCTAATTACGACTTGTATGTAGCTACTTCTATGATATACTTTTTATGAACTATGAAATCAGTGAAGAGAGAGAATTGGAAGGAAGCATAAATCTTAAAAACTCAAAAGAGAAAAGCAAACTTTGCCTGATTCAAATCTTGAGAAGGATTAGGAAGAATGAAAATACTCTAAAAAAGAGTAAGTCAGTTGCACTTCACTCTTCTTATTGACAGACCATTAAAATCTTAATAAAATGGATCCTTTCCAATCACCTTGAGGAAAGACTTCTTCCTAAATAAGGGCATTTTTATATCATGGCCTAAGAATTTTTGACAATCCTAGGGTTTTAGGTAAAAATGCTGCTTTTATTATTTGTTTTCACTGCTTTGTCTAACAATGAATTCAAAATGACATCAAGATTTGGAATTTGATTACATTTCCACTATGGATCCTGGGCAGACTTTTCTGGTGATTAGTGGGATATCAAATTGAAGATTGCTGATATGCTTCTTAATTTGGGGCCTATATCTCAAATATATTCTGCTCCTACTTCTGCCATAACCAAGTCAAATGACTCAAAATATTTCATCCATTTTACTTGCATGTTTCACCCATTTTCTGCATATTGAAGTTCTAATTATGCTTCAAACCAATTTAATAAGAGATTCATGAAGCCCTTTTTGCAGAGCATCTCTAGGCTTTTGCAACAGCTTTCAAATTGCTCTCTCTTCCTTCCATATTCTTACACTCAACTCTATGTTCTTCCAAACCAGTAAAATCTGTCCTCTAGAGAGTAAGGATTAAGGGATGAGCACTGAGGAGTATCCAATTTAAAAGCAGGAAAAAGACAGGAAGAGCCAGGATAGTGGGATCAATGGAAACCTAAAGAAAAACCCAGGATTGATACATAGTCCAGGCTGGGAAGACACAGTACAGCGTGTGATACCAAAACCCCTGTGCACGTTGGATGACCAAGGGTAGTAGGTTCAACAGAAAAATGAGAATTGAAGCCAGACTGCAAGGAGATGAGGAATGTCTCTTCATTCCCAGCATGCTTCCTTGGTACTGATCTTTTTATCCTGCCATGTTCTGTTATGTTAATAGCTGCCTGTTCATAGTCTCTCTCTATGAGATATGAATGTTTCATGAAAAGTCCACTTTTTTTTCACCTTCTTACCCCTTGGATTTCTGTTAACTTCAAATCACTTCTTTATTAATTTGTTCTCACACACTTGTGTGCTGTGCTATGTCACTTCAGTCATGTCCCACTCTTTGTGACCCCATGGACTGTAGCCCATCAGGCTTCTCTCTCCACGTCATTCTCCAGGCAAGAATACTGGAGTGGGTTGCCATACCTTCCTCCAGGGGATCTTCCTGACCCAGGGATCAAGCCTGTGTCTCTTATTTCTCCTGCATTGGCAGGTGGGTTCTTTTCCCCTGTTAATAACCCTAGCACCCAAGAAGCTGAATAGGCTGTGCCAGTGAGCTTCCCTGGTGGCTCAGAGGGTGAAGCGTCTGCTTACAATGAGGGAGACCTGGGTTCGATCCCTGGGTTGGGAAGATCCCCTGGAGAAGGAAATGGCAACCCACTCCAGTACTCTTGCCTGGAAAATCCCATGGACAGAGAAGCCTGGTAGGCTATAGTCCATGGGGCAGCAAAGAGTCAGACATGACTGAGCGACTTCACTTTAGTGAGAGAAAGAACATACGGTCTTCAGCACAGCTTAGAGGCTGTAGCAACTCTATCAGAGGTCTCTAGTTCCTTTTGCTTACCCCTGAGGCCATGTGCCTCATCATCAGTTCAGTTCAGTCAGTTCAGTCACTCAGTCGTGTCTGACTCCTTGCGACCCCATGAATCGCAGCACACCAGGCCTCGCTGTCCATCACCAACTCCCGGAGTTCACTCAGACTCACGTCCATCGAGTCGGTGATGCCATCCAGCCATCTCATCCTCGGTTGTCCCCTTCTCCTCCTGCCCCCAATCCCTCCCAGCATCAAAGTCTTTTCCAATGAGTCAACTCTTCGCTTGAGGTGGCCAAAGTACTGGAGTTTCAGCTTCAGCATCATTCCTTCCAAAGAAATCCCAGGGTTGATCTCCTTCGGAATGGACTGGTTGGATCTCCTTGCAGTCCAAGGGACTCTCAGGAGTCTTCTCCAACACCACAGTTCAAAAGCATCACTTCTTCGGCGCTCAGCCTTCTTCACAGTCCAACTCTCACATCCATACATGACCACAGGAAAAACCATAGCCTTGATTAGACGGGCCTTAGTCGGCAAAGTAAGGTCCCTGCTTTTGAAAATGCTATCTAGGTTGGTCATAACTTTTCTTCCAAGGAGTAAGCGTCTTTCAATTTCATGCTTGCAGTCACCATCTGCAAGCATCTGTGATTTTGGAGCCCCAAAAAATAAAGTCTGACACTGTTTCCACTGTTTCCCCATCTATTTCCCATGAAGTGATGGGACCAGATGCCATGATCTTTGTTTTCTGAATGTTGAGCTTTAAGCCAACTTTTTCACTCTCCTCTTTCACTTTCATCAAGAGGCTTTTTAGTTCCTCTTCAGTTTCTGCCATAAGGGTGGTGTCATCTGCATATCTGAGGTTATTGATATTTCTCCCGGCAATCTTGATTCTAGCCTGTGCTTCTTCCAGCCCAGTGTTTCTCATGATGTACTCTNGCCCACTTGACTTCACATTCCAAGATGTCTGGCTCTAGATGAGTGATCACATCATCATGATTATCTGGGTCGTGAAGATCTTTTTTGTACAGTTCTTCTGTGTATTCTTGCCACCTCTTCTTAATATCTTCTGCTTCTGTTAGGTCCATACCATTTCTGTCCTTTATCGAGCCCATCCTTGCATGAAATGTTCCCTTGGTATCTCTAATTTTCTTGAAGAGATCTCTAGTCTTTCCCATTCTGTTGTTTTCCTCTATTTCTTTGCATTGATCACTGAAGAAGGCTTTCTTATCTCTTCTTGCTATTCTTTGGAACTCTGCATTCAGGTGCTTATATCTTTCCTTTTCTCCTTTGCTTTTCGCCTCTCTTCTTTTCACAGCTATTTGTAAGGCCTCCCCAGACAGCCATTTTGCTTTTTTGCATTTCTTTTTCATGGGGATAGTCTTGATCCCTGTCTCCTGTACAATGTCACGAATCTCATTCCATAGTTCACCAGGCACTCTCTCAGATCTAGGCCCTTAAATCTATTTCTCACTTCCACTGTATAATCATAAGGGATTTGATTTAGGTCATACCTGAATGGTCTAACGGTTTTCCCTGCTTTCTTCAATTTCAGTCTGAATTTGGCAATAAGGAGTTCATGATCTGAGCCACAGTCAGTTCCTGGTCTTGTTTTTGTTGACTGTATAAAGCCTCTCCATTTTTTGCTGCAGAGAATTCATCATCAGTTCAGTTCAGTTCAGTTCAGTCGCTCAGTCGTGTCCGACTCTTTGCGACCCCATGAATCGCAGCACGCCAGGCCTCCCTGTTCATCACCATCTCCCGGAGTTCACTCAGACTCACGTCCATCAAGTCCGTGATGCCATCCAGCCATCTCATCCTCGGTCGTCCCCTTCTCCTCCTGCCCCCAATCCCTCCCAGGATCAGAGTCTTTTCCAATGAGTCAACTCTTCGCATGAGGTGGCCAAAGTACTGGAGTTTCAGCTTTAGCATCATTGCTTCCAAAGAAATCCCAGGGCTGATCTCCTTCAGAATGGACTGGTTGGATCTCCTTGCAGTCCAAGGGACTCTCAAGAGTCTTCTCCTACACCACAGTTCAAAAGCATCAATTCTTCGGCGCTCAGCCTTCTTCACAGTCCAACTCTCACATCCATACATGACTGCAGGAAAGTACACTGAAATATCAAAGAATATTTTTTACCACATCTGCCATTGCTCTTTAGCTTTGATTAAGATGATTTCATTTGTGGAGCTAACAAAACTACAAATTTAGCCAATATTTTAAGATCTTATAAACTTTTAATTTCCATCCATCAAAGAAGGGATGCAATGTTATCCAACTCTCCTGTAATTGAGAAAAAATTATAGTAATTTTAATTGGAAAAACTAAATATAAGTTGACTAAAAGCCTAATGAAGCTGGCAGTAAAAATATTCTACAAAACATCTGTTTTGGAGTTGGAAGAAATAAATTGTAGCTATCCAAGTGAAAGTCGCTCAGTCATGTCCAACTCTTTGTGACCCCATGGATTGTATAGTCCATGAAATTCTCCAGGCCAGAATACTGGAGGGGGTAGCCTTTACCTTCTCCAGGGGTTCTTCCCAACACTGGGGTCAAACCCAGGTCTACTGGAATGCAGACAGATTCTTTACCAGGTGAGCTGCAAGGGAAGCCCATAGTTATTCAAAGCCATGAGTTAAGTAGAAAAAAGAAGGAAGCAAAGTTAGATAGGCCAGGCTGGGAGAAAAATAATGATTTTAGATAAGTCAGTCTTTTCCAGTTCCTTGAATAAGCAATTTTTATAAAGAGGGATACAGGCTTCATGAATGTTCCCTCTCAAGTGTTTTATAACAACTAAAAGAAGTTCTGAAAGTATAGTCCCTTTAGATACCAAGCTGCCCCTTTTTTCCCTTCCTACATGAGGTTCTATAAAATTGCTGATTAATAAGAGATGCAATTTTATTAGCCTTTTGACTGCTCCTGTTTATTTCTCATCTTGGTAAAGTGGGATATGATTCATTTCCTGATCACATTCTTTAACATCCATTAATGTTTAACATCATGTCATTGCCTTGGTTATTGGGTTATGGGATCCTGATGTTTTTTGTTTTTTACTTCTTCTGCTTTTCCCTTAGGTGAAGTTTCTGTGTACTATAGCCTGCCACTTATCTTTGTATATTCTTTGCCAAGTAAAAGTCACATAACTTGCTACTACCCTTCTCATTTTTGAATTTTCACCCTTTTATTGATCCTTTCATCCCACTTTATTGATTTTGCAGCATTTTTTATTGTTTTCCATATAGCTTTTATTTTTGTTTCTATACATGCAAGAATATTACTGGGCCCACTTTTCATCAATGTTGTGACAGTCCATTCAGTAATTCAACAAAGCCTCTGCTGACTATGGCTTTTATAATTCAAAAATTTTCTCATCTTCTGAATATGTTTTTTTCCATGAATTTGGCTTAAATTCCTTTGTCACATTTTAATATTTTAAGAAATAGCTATTTTCTTACCAGTGTTTAAGTCTTTGTGTATTCAATAATCTTACCTGAATTCTTTTCCCTTTCTCCATGCTTTTATTAAATTATAAAACAAAAATAATATATTCATGTAAAAATCATGGCTTTCTTCTAGTGGAAGATATAGATAGTTTGTCTCAGAGCATCATAAAAAAATCTCTAAAACTACACAATCTACTGATAGAAATCAGATAGCTAACAGGCAGCTGATCTATAACTCAAAATCAATTTTTGAGACTAAAAATGTAGCTATTTATAAAAACAAATATTTACCCATACTATTAATTTTAAAATTATTGAGGGAATTAAAACCCATTCTTCTCAGTCCTTCCAATTCCACTTTCCTAGATTGCAGCTGGTAAGAGTTGTATAACCTTCTCCACTTTCTCTGCTTATATAGATATGCCAATATGCATATCAATACACATATCTATTTATACAAATCTCTCTTTCCATACACATGTATGGGTATAATTGCTGTTGTTCAGTCTCTAAGTTGTGTCCAAGTCATGTCCAAATTGTGTCCAACATTTTGCAACCTCATAGACTGCAGCACACGAGGCTCCTCTGTCCACTCTCTCCTGGAGTTTGATTAAATTCATATCCGTTGAGTTGGTGATGCTATCTAACCATCTCTTCCTCTGCTGCCTGCTTCTCCTTTGACCTTCAATCTTTCCAAGTATCTGGGTCTTTTCCAATGAGTCGGTTCTTTGCATCTGGTGGCCAAAGTCTTGGAGCTTTAGCAACAGTCCTTCCAATGAATAGTCAAGGTTGATTTCCTTTAGAATTTACTATTTTGATCTTCTTGCTGTCCAAAGGATTCTCAAAGAATCTTCTCTGACACCACAATTCAAAAGCATCAGTCCTTTGGTGTTCAGCTCTCACATCCACACATGACTACTGGAAAAAAACTGTAGTTTTGACTATATGGACCTTTGTTGGCAAAGTGATTGCTCTGCTTTTTAATATGCTGTCTAGGTTTGTTATAGCTTTCCTTCCAAAGAGCAAGTGTCTTTTACTTTCATGGCTAAAGTCACCATCTGCAATGATTTTAGAGCCCTAGAAAATAAAATTTGTCTCTGCTTCCCGTTTTTCCCTTTCTATTTGCCGTGAAGTGATGAGACCAGATGCCATGATCTTAGCTTTTGAATATTGAGTTTCAAGCTAGCTTTTTCACTCTCCTCTTTCACCTTTACGACTTCCTTGGTGGCTCAGAGGTTAAAGCGTCTGCCTCTGATGCTGGGAGACCCGGGTTCAATCCCTGGGTCGGGAAGATCCCCTGGAGAAGGAAATGGTAACCCACTCCAGTATTCTTGCCTAGAGAATCCCATGGACAGAGAAGCCTGGTAGGCTACAGTCCACGGGGTCGCAAAGAGTCGGACACGACTGAGCGACTTCACTTTCACTTCAAGAGGCTCTTTAGTTCCTCTTCACTTTCTGCCATTAGAGTGGTATCATCTGCATTATCTGAGATTGTTAGTATTTCTCCCAGCAATCTTGATTCCAGTTTGTGAGTCACCCAGTCTGGCATATATTTATACATATTTCTTATTATATATCAGCATGCAACTTTTTTTTTACTTAAAAGTGGTTTATTCCATATGGTATATTTCCTTTAAAAAGATACATAGTACATTGATGATACATTGGATTGTTTCAAGTCTTTGCTAATATAAGCAATATTACATTAAATTCATATATATATATATCTATATATATGTACAGGTCTGTGTGTATGTCTGTAAATACCTACCAATAATCATGCATAATATGCTACTATTAATGTATTACAATAGGAATGGTTGGATCATGAGATATGTATTTTTATATTTCTATCTTTGTTCCCAATAGTTTCTGATTTTAGAAATAAATATAAATGTAATTTTTTGATTCCCAAATCACATTCTCACTCTCTAAACTCAAAATACATTAAGAATTTTCGCCAACTTTGTCCCCATATTGATTTGTGCTAACTCCTCTCTCTTTTTATGTGAATTTTAATATCATCCACACTTTATTGATTTTTGCAGCAATGGCCTTGGCATAGTACCTGCATATTAAAATCCAATCTTATTTCTTCTCACCTTGCATTACCATTAATGTAATATTATCAAAGAAAGCCATGCCCACCCTTGGTTTATCTGTTAGTCTCTGCCCTCCATTTTTTTCACATTTATCCTTCATTTTTACTCATATGTTTGCTCAAGAATGATTTTCATGCAGCTAAGAATTACATGAACAGTTTTGTTTCTTTAATTTCCTTCATCTGTCTGCACAGAGACCACAATCGCCCCTGGCAGCCTGTGTCCATGTTTAATCAACCATTTAGTGAAGAAGGCATTTGGAAAATGAAGGTTATAATTAAACGTTTCACTTTACCTGCAGTGGCTTTGATTACACTGGGCCTTTGGCCAAGTCACCTCTATGACCTTGCTTTTTGGCAGTAATAAGAAGGTAATATCTGTGAAACGAAATAAAACTGTTGCTTTCTCTCAGCTCCCTTGAAAACTCAGACCTATAAACCATTCAGATGAAGCTTAAAATCTTACTAAAGAGAAAAGAAAAACTGTCTGTGAAACTTGATAAGCTTCAGATCAATATATGTCTTTTTTTAAAAAACTGCACACATTTTATTTTCCACCAACTTTGGATTTTATATCTTATAAACAAACTAAAAACATTTCTTATAGGTTCACCTTAATGGATTTTAGTTCTAATGCTGAGCACTATGGATTCACTTTAAAAGTCCACGCTCTCTGCAGTGTTATCTTTTTCTCAATACATACACCATTTTGACTCAGATTGATCAGTAGAAGTACCCTCTGCTTGAACAAGAATGCAAACAATTTTTCAATTTTTTTTTTATCATATGCATGTTACCTTGCCACCTGCACACCTGTGATTTACAGTACTTGACTCCCACTTTAATCAAGAACATAAAATGCTTAAACTCCGGATAGTCATTGAGAGATTAACTGTCTTATTTGATAAGGAGCCAAGTTTATTTCTGAGCTAGATAAAACAAAATGCATAAAGTAGCCATCTCTTTGATTTTCTAAGCTTCATATATATATATATATATATATATATATATATATAACTGCAAAGCTATCCACCGAGATTATTCACTTGTATTGCCCTACAAATGACTTCAATAAATGGTAATTTAAATAATGCAATGTAAAGAGGCAGTCATCTAAGAAAATATTTCTGCATCATCTACCAAAATACTCTCATTTCTATCTGACCCAAAGCATATTGTTTTACTTTACTAAGACACAAAATTTCTAGGGGGCAAAATTAAGGTCTTAGATGACACAGTTTTAAATTTTTCTAATGTTCTACTTCTTTTATTTTATAATGTCATATATTACAGAAGCTCTATTCAGACTAAAAAAAAAATGGGAAAACTTGTATAGTCTAAAAAACTGAATGCTTCCTTTAATTAGAAAATAGAAAATCACCCATTGTGCTTTCTCTTCCTATTGACAGCTATGAAACTGTCAATCAAATTTTATGTTCAGGTGCTATGGTTTTCTTTTCCCAGTTTCCTGGCATAATATCTACCAGCTCTTCTCTTGGCTTAATTTTCTTTTTTTTTTTACATGAGCTTTGCCTATAGTATATGTATTTTACTAGCATCGCCTCAGATCTTTTGAGACTTAGATGCAACATAAATATGTATAAATCTATTTTCCCTTTGACCATCCAGCTAAAACTGTTTGATTTTTTAAAGTTTTTTAATTGAATATGTCTGTACAGAATTTTAAATAAATATTCTGCCTGATTAAAAAATTCTATATTTTTGATATAAAAATTTTGGATAACTCCAAAAAGTATACAAAAGAAAATTTAAATTATCCATAATTTTTGTGATTTGTTTGGTCGTTAAAAAAACATAAACCTACTCAAACAAGCTAAAGCCATGAGGGACACTGTGCACATATACAGGGGCTATCATGAAACCAGAACAAGAAAAGACAGATGACGCTTAAAAGGGAAGAATCAGGAGCTATGGGGGTCTGATTTCCCCTTTCTTTTGGTTAACCTTATCTCCTTTCTCTAAATTTGGCCTTGCTGCCTTGGTATACATTCCCAGGTGGCAAGAGTGGTAAATAATCTGCCTGCCAATGCTGGAGACACAAGAGACAAAGGTTCAGTCCTTGGATTGAGAAGATCCCCAGAAAAGGAAGTAGTTACACACTCTAATATTCATGCCTGGAAAATTCCATGGATAGAGGAGCCTGGTGGGCTACGGTCCATGGGCTGCAAAGAGTCGGACATGACTGAGTGACTGAGCACATATGTATGTAGTTAAAAAAATAACTGAACCAATCTTAATTTTATCATGAATTCTGGTTTCAAATTCCCAAGGACAGAGGAATTACTTGACTTAGTTTGAGTCAGGAGCCTACCAACAGGTACGTCTAAAACCTAGATCTTCAAAAGCAGCTGTAGTTAATAGATTTCAAATAACAGGGTGTAGGAGATCCAATTAACTCTCCAGAGAAAATGAGAACCCCCAGTCTCCTTACTGTACAAGTCACTGTTTTATCTATATTTTTCCAAATTTATTTTTTATGGTCACTTTATGAATATAAGTGATATTTAAGGTTTAAATCCTATAATGTTAATTTAACTGTAGCATAAACATTTTGTTTTCTTATTCCAAAAACAAACCAAAAACCACATTTTAGGACACACAATTTTCTGTTACTTCATAGCAAGTAGGGCTTCCCTGATAGCTCAGTTCGTAAAGAATCTGTCTGCAATGCAGGAGACCCCAAGTTAGATCTCTGGGTCACAAAATTTGCTGAAGGGATAGGGTACTCATTCCAGTATTCTTAGGCTTCCCTTGTGGCTCAGCTGGTAAAGAATCCGCCTACAATGTGGGAGACCTGTGTTTCTTTCTATACAAAAAAATACATATAGCTGTACAAATTTCTGC
>SJYT01052375.1:0-14856 GCA_006410635.1 Cephalophus harveyi | reverse complement strand
CTTGCTTATAGTTTCCTTTGTTGTGCAGAAGCTTTTAATTAGATCCCATTTGTTTATTTTTGCTTTTATTATAAATAATGAAAAATTTAAAAATGAGATTCTGCCATTTACTTGTTATAGTGGCAAATATTGAATAATCTGAATGTATTAGTTTTCTATTGCTGTTGTGGCAAATTGTCTCAAACTGAGTAGCTTAAAACAATACACATTTATTTATTTATTATGTTACTCTTCTGGAGGTTAGAGGTCTGAAATGAGTTTCATTGAGCTAAAGTTCAAGACTTGGCAGAACTGTGTTCTTTTTGGAGACTCTAAGGAAGAATTTGTTTTTTGGCCTTTTTCAGCTTCTAGAGGCTGCCCACGTTCCCCAACCCATAGCCCCAGCCAGCATCTACATCAATACAGCCTCTTCCCTCCTCAATTCTCCTTCTCTTCTCCTTTCACTTATAAAGACCCTGGTGTTTGCATGGCACCCACTTAAGTAGTCCAAGACAGTCTCCCATCTCGTAATCTTCAACTGGATCACACATGCAAAGTCCTTTATAAGTCCCTTTTATAAGTAAGACAATATCTTCTCAGATTCTGGGGATTAGAACGTGGATGTCTTCGGAGGAACATTATTTTGATAGCTATTACTTTGATAGCACCCAAAAATGACAAGGTTGTAAGGAAACAGAAAAATTGATGCAATTTTTAGTAGATCCATTTTATAGCCCTCAAATTAAAATCCCACAAACACTTCGACTCAGTAGGAAACCATACATCATCCTACTTTTGAATCCTATATCTACACTCTTAGTTCAGTTCAGTTCAGTCGCTCAGTTGTGTCTGCCTCTTTGCTACCCCATGGACTGCAGCACACCAGTCCTCCCTGTCCATCACCAACTGCCAGAGTTTACCCAAACTCATGTCCATTGAGTCAGTGGTGCCATCCAACCAAATCATCCTCTGTCGTCCCCTTCTCCTCTTGCCCTCATCTTTCCCAGCATCAGGGTCTTTTCAAATGAGTCAGCTCTTCCCATCAGGTGGCCAAAGTATTGGAGTTTCAGCTTCAACATCAGTCCCTCCAATGAACACCCAAGACTGATCTCCTTTAGAATAGACTGGTTGGATCTACACTCTAGAAAGATTAAAAAAATAAGTACAAGGGAGTTTGGTACAGCATTGTTTATAGTAGGTAAAACTTTTAAGAATTAACTATTCACTGATCAGAGAGTCATTTAATAAATTATAATAAGTCTGTATAATGGTTTTCAATATGTGCATAAAATATTGTCTAATATCTTTATGTCTTAATATAAAAAACTTGAAATATAGAACTAGTTGCAAATGTCAAGTTGCATATTTCTGTTAACATGACCTTATTTAAAAATACGGTCTTTGCAAATGTAATTAAGTTAAGATGAGGTAATACTGATTAGGGTGGACCTTAACCTAAAAAGACTGAAATCCTATAAGAAGAGAGAAATTTAAGCACAGAGACGAGCAGAATGCTATAGACAATGAGGCAGAGATGAGAGTGATGTAGTTGGGAACTGAGGATTGATGGCCACTACCAGAAGCTAGAAGAGGGAAGGGTTTCTTCCCTACATTTTCAGGGGCAACATGGCTCTGCTGACACCTTGATTTGGGGCTTCTGGACTTTAGAAATAAGATAAAACATTTTTATTCTTTAACGTCACACACACACCCGCATGCACACACATAG
Organism: Cephalophus harveyi; assembly: GCA_006410635.1. Lineage (NCBI taxonomy): Eukaryota > Metazoa > Chordata > Mammalia > Artiodactyla > Bovidae > Cephalophus > Cephalophus harveyi. The sequence goes on along the minus strand of SJYT01052375.1, from coordinate 13,148 downwards.
AAACCCATGATCTCATATTTGTGAAAAAGTTTTGTTTATTTTACATACTTTTCTATGGTATTGTGTTTTTTTTTTGTTGTTGTTGTTGTTGTTTTTGTCATAAGCAAGGATTAGTTCAATTACAAAACCAAATATAACACAATGTTATGCCACTCACATTTCTTAACATTCTGTAAGCAGAGGCATTGGCAACTTTTTGTGCCAGACTATTCTTCCAAGGATATTTGTATAGTGAACAGCCTTAGAAGGCAGAAATAGTGTCTCTCTCCAAAGCAGAGAACAGATTTATTTACTGTCTATATAATAAAAATAATGTCTCTCTTCTGGTGCAAAGATTAAGATAATTTGCTTGCTGTCTCCTTATGAAAGATTGAGGTTTCCCCAACTCTGGATTCTCCAGATGTGAGACAGACTCGCTGCATGTTCAGAACCCACCTGTAATCACCTGTATCTCACCCCTGTGGACTTGGTGGGGACAAAGGGAAGAAGCACTGATGGAAGCATAAGGCTTATCCTGCTTGCTGTACCTTGAGTAAAAAAATCCTCTGTCTCCAACCCCAGTGGCTGTGCCTTCTGCCAGGGACCATGGAACTGCAGATTCAGTTGTTAGTTTCCAAGCATAGTAAAACCCCTTCGTGGCTCTTGACACAAAATTTGATTCAATAAGATGCACAAAATTATAATCTAAGTTATATAAAAGTTGACTTTATAAATAAATTTAACATTTGACATACAAAGTTAAATGAAATACCCTGAATGATCAAATTGCCCATTAGGAGAGAAAAAGGAAGCATTTAGCATCCAAGCGATTGTTGGTATCCAAAAGAGGTTCACTTAAAATAGCCTCTGACATATGGTAGCGTGTTTTTGTTTTAATGTGTCAGAAACCAACATCCCCAACTATTACCATTATGTTGGGAAAAAAACTATGTAGAAGTAGAATATAATATATTAATAGATTATTTGAAGGGGTGTTGGAGAAGACTCTTGAGAGTCCCTTGGACTGCAAGGAGATCCAACCAGTACATTCTGAAGGAGATCAGCCCTGGGATTTCTTTGGAAGAAATGATGCCAAAGCTGAAACTCCATTACTTTGGCTACCTCATGCAAAGAGTTGACTCATTGGAAAAGACTCTGATGCTGGGAGGGATTGGGGGCAGCAGGAGAAGGGGATGACAGAGGATGAGATGGTTGAATGGCATCACTGACTCGATGGACGTAAGTTAAGTGAACTCTGGGTGTTGGTGATGGACAGGGAGGCCTGGCGTGCTGCAATTCATGGGGTTGCAAAGAGTCGGACATGCCTGAGCTACTGAACTGAACTGAATATAAGGAGCATCAAAATTTCATGTATTTCTACAAAAAGATTTTGAATGGCATCACTGACTCGATGGACGTAAGTTAAGTGAACTCTGGGTGTTGGTGATGGACAGGGAGGCCTGGCGTGCTGCAATTCATGGGGTTGCAAAGAGTCGGACATGCCTGAGCTACTGAACTGAACTGAATATAAGGAGCATCAAAATTTCATGTATTTCTACAAAAAGATAATTCAGATTTTGGAAGGGGAGTTCTAGTAAGAGATTCTTAAATGCTAAAGGAAAATAGTCATTTTAAAAAAACTATTACAGAAACTTTAAATAAGAAACAAAATTTGTATTATTAACATTGGGTTTTTTTTTTAATTATTTGCATACTTTGTATATTGAAAATGCTTTCTGCTTTTATGACCAGTAGTAACATCCAGGGGTTGAGAGAATTAAAATTAAGTGGTCNCTAGTAAGAGATTCTTAAATGCTAAAGGAAAATAGTCATTTTAAAAAAACTATTACAGAAACTTTAAATAAGAAACAAAATTTGTATTATTAACATTGGGTTTTTTTTTTAATTATTTGCATACTTTGTATATTGAAAATGCTTTCTGCTTTTATGACCAGTAGTAACATCCAGGGGTTGAGAGAATTAAAATTAAGTGGTCTCATTTACAATCTGCTTCCTTCTTCATTTTACAAATTCTCAAGAGCCTATTTAGGACGTTTTTCACTTGGCTGGTACCAATCTGAGAAAAACTGGAACAGTTTCTTTTTCTCCACAGGGCCAAAGAGACTTTAAGCAGGGCTGCTCTGAATCTTAGTTCAAAATTTCCTTAGATAGTAAGGACGAGAGACTGTGTTCTTGTAAGTGGGGGCAAAGAGCTGTCTGCAGCCACTGGTTGATCGGCAGTCACCTCTCTGTCTTTTTCTTCAGTTTGTACTTTGTTCAGTCAGATCATCTCACTTCCTTGGTCCAGAGCCCCACACTGGAAGATGGTCAGTCTTACAAATCTCAAATCACTCACATGGTCCTACATGACCTGGCCACTCAGCTCTGTCTTCACTTCTATTTTCCCAAAAAGCAAGCCTGAAAAAATGCTTACAAGCAAGAAGTTTACTTGGGGAAGTGATTCCAGAGAAGCACAGTGAGAGAGCTAGAGACATCAAAATGGAGAAGCATGACCAAGGGCATATTATGAAGGTGGTTTTCTCCGCGGGCAACGGCAGCTACATCCTGCCCGGCTCCTTTGAGGTCACAGGTCCTCTGTGCCTGTGTATGATGGGGGAAGATTTATTCATCAGCAGGCATAGCCCCTTAGTCATGGGCTGCTCCAGGGGGTGATACCTTGGCACTTCAAGGTGTGTTCAGGATCCAACAGAGCAAAGCAGAACCTACAGGTGTCCTCCCACCAGGTAGCTCCAGGTACACAGTACACAGTGTACTGTCAGGTACACAGTGATACAGGCCCTACTTGCTCAGCTGAAGCCGCAAGGGCCAGAGCTACAGAGCGACAAGACCAAGAAGATGTAAGTATTCATGGCACTCACCCACCCTGCCACCCACACAACCCCTCTCTGAGCTCCTTTCTACTATTTTCCCTTTCTTTGGCAGTCCTTCACCAAACCAGGCACCACCTGCCTTAAGGCATATTTGCTTTAACTTTTCTGTCTGTGTGAAATGCTACTTCCCTAGGTTTCTTCAAGTCGTTGTTCAGATTGCATTTCTAAAAGACAGATACTGACTGCTTCCATGAAAATCACAACAATGCCCTTCCCCCTCTGCCCTACACCCCAAAGTGTTGGAAAAAATTAATACACAGAAATCACACGTCCTGTATCCGTAGCAGAGCCCAACAGAAAGAAAGTCTCCTTGGACTCAGTCAGTGAAAAGTCACAGCCTCTGTGTGTGTTACAGCCCTCCCAACTTCCCTTTCCCCTTTAGAGAAGTCTTCTTCCTTTGTGAGGAGAGGATTTGCAAACTCTGATTTGCAATTCTCTGCTGATTTTGAATGGGGCTTCCCTGGTGGCTCAGATGATTAGAGTCCACCCGCATTGCAGGAGATCTGGATTGGTCCCTGAATCGGGACGATCCCCTGGAACAGAGAATGACTTCCTACTCCAGTATTTTTGCTTGGAGAATTCCGTGGATAGAAAAGCTAGTTGGGTTACAGTTCATGGGGTCACAAAGAGTCAGACACGACTGAGCAACTAACACACACACAAACACACACACACACACTGATTTTGAATGCATTCATCTATGCTGGAGAAGTATCTGTCAGTCTGTTTCAAGTCAACGTTCTCAAACCTTCACAGCTTTGATCCCTCATAAACTCAATCCCTGAACCTTTCTGTTTTTTTCATCTCTTGGCAATTATTACCTTTAAATTTACCTTCTCGCTTATTACTTGTGTTTATCATTTATAACCTGTCCTCCCATCCCTGATCTATAGAATTGAAGAAGGAATTCATAGGGCCTGGACTCCGTCTTAGGCCTGTTCATGCTGATCATGCTCGGCCACCTCTCCAATGGACTCTGAACTCTGTGTTTAGTGCCGATGAAAACAACAGAAGGATAAGACCTCCTCCAGACCAGGGAACCTTGAAGATTGTATCTAGATTATTCATCGCCTAAGAGAAAACATACACTAATCACCCTTTCCTCCAGACAGGCCAGAAATTTTTCTGTATCTATCGGAGTGTAACCTTGGGCTTATTGATTATTGGCTAATTGTTTGACTGTTTGAGCACATGAGCACATAGCACATGAATGATGGGGTTATTGGGATTGTATTTTCCTTGGTTTATGTAAATCTCAAGGAATTTGGAGTGGTGGGTTCAGACACGTGCACATGGGGTATAAAAGATTCTCACAAATGCTGGTCGGGGTCCTTGGCTAAGAGGAGACTCCGCCTTGGGCCCGCCGGTGTGGCTACAACAGAACGGGGGCTCTTTGGGGATCTTTGACTTGTTAACTGATAAACATTTTAAGCAGTCTTTGAGGGCAAATTCTGTCTTTTTGTTTCATATGTTTTGATTCAGATAATTACTCAGGTTCAAAAACTGGAAATCAAGGAACAAAAGGGCTTACTTTTTGCATTAACTATTATATATTAATGCTCTTAGAGGAGGTAATCAAAGTGCTCAAGATTAGAAAATGCTAATGATTAAATTTAAAGCAAATTGCACTTTTATGAACCTTCTAATGGCACCAAGTGCAAATCTCTTGTAATTTAAGTCATTTTCTCCTTATTATAAACCATAGGTCACTTGATGAATACTTAATGTTAAAAAGGTGACTACATAGTCTAATAATAGCTAATCAACAGCTGTAAGGAAATAGTATTATAAATTTTATTATTGAAACATCATTTAACAAAATTAGAAATTCCTCACTCATTTTTATTCACCTGCTAAACAGTAAAACTTCCATAAGCCTCTTATCTTTATCCATCAGAGGGCACACAGAAGGAAAACTACAGTCACAGAAAGCTAATCAGATTGGTCACATGGACCACAGCCTTGTCTAATTCAAAGAAACAATTAGCCATGCCATGTAGGCCACCCAAGATGGACAGGTCATGGTGCAGAGTTCCAACAAAAGCGTCAGTTCTTAGCTCAGCTTTCTTCACAGTCCAAATCTCACATCCATACATGACTACTGGGAAAACCATAGCTTTGACTAGATGGACTTTTTTGGCAAAGTAATGTCTCTGCTTTTTAATATGATGTCTAGGTTGGTCATACTTTTCTTCCAAGGAGCAAGCATCTTTTAACTTCATGGCTGTAGTCACCATCTGCAGTAATTTTGGAGCCCAAGAAAATAAAGCCTGTCACTGTTTCCACTGCTTCCCCATCTATTTCCCATGAAGTGATGGGACCAGATACCATGATCTTAGTTTTCTGAATGCTGAGTTTTAAGCCAACTTTTTCACTCTCCTCTTTCACTTTCATCAAGAGGTTCTTTAGGTTCTTCTTCACTTTCTGCTGTAAGTGGGGTGTCATCTGCATGTCTGAGGTTATTGATATTTCTCCTGGCAATCTTGATTCCAGCTTGTGCTTCATCCAGCCCAGAATTTCTCATGATGTATTCTGCATATAAGTTAAATAAGCAGGTTGACAATATACAGTCTTGACGTACTCCTTTCCCAATTTGGAATCGGTGTGTTGTTTCATGTCCAGTTCTAACTGTTGCTTCTTGACCCACATACAGATTTCTCAGAAGGCAGGTTGGGTGGCCTGGTATTCCCATCTCTTCAAGAATTTTCCACACAATTTGTTGTGATCCACACAGTCAAAGGCTTTGATGTAGTCAATAAAGCAGAAGTAGATGTTTTTCTGGAACTCTCTTGCTTTTTCGATGGCCCAGCGGATGTTGGCAATTTGATCTCTGGTTCCTCTGCCTTTTCTAAATTCAGCTTGAACATTTGGAAGTTCACGGTTCAACTACTGTGGAAGCCTGGCTTGGAGAATTTTGAGCACTACTTTGCTAGCTGTTAGATGAGTGCAATTGCGCATTAGTTTGAACATTCCTTGGCATTGCATTTCTTTGGGATCGGAATGAAAACTGACCTTTTCCAGTCCTGTGGCCACTGCTGAGTTTTCCAAATTTGCTGGCATATTGAGTGCAGCACTTTCAAGGCATTATTTTTTAGGATTTGAAATAACTCAACTGGAATTCCATCACCTCCACTAGCATTGTTTGTAGTGATGCTTCCTAAGGCCCTCTTGACTCCGCTTTCCAGGATGTCTAGCACTAGGTGAGAGACCACACGATTATGGTTATCTGGGTCATGAAGATCTTTTTGTGTAGTTCTTCTGGTTATTCTTGCTACCTTTTCTTAGTATCTTCTGCTTCTTTTAGGTCCATACAATTTCTGTCCTTTATTGTGCCCATATTTGCATGAAATGTTCCCTTGGTATCTCAAATTTTCTTGAAGAGATGAAGCAAAGTTAGAATAAAAAAAAAAAGTGCACCATTTGAGACACACTAGCAAACTGAACTCCATAATGTATTCACAGAGATTAATTAACACACCAGACTGTCTTCATTATAGCCAGCATTCTTTTTTTTTTTTAAGTTTGCTGATTTAGTAGTTAAAGTAAAAACTGACCTCACAATGACGAGCATCCTCTCTTACACCTGCTGCTTTTTGATATGATGCTCTGTACTTTTCCTAAATTATTTTGTCAAAAAGTAAATGGAAGCCTCCTATTGTTTGTGTACATTTCTCATTTGAAACAAAAATTATTGTTCAATTATATCATCATCCATTGAGAATAGTCCTCTGAGCAATTTACAACCAGGGAGTCCTCATTATCTGTAAAAGCCGAGTGTAATCAATTAAGTTAAATGCTTCAGTGAAGCTGAAAGAATTGCCCCCTAAATATTTATCATGATTACACGCCAAGAGTATAATGCATACATAGCTAAGGCATGAGTATAACAACCCTGAGCAGACCTATCTCTCTAAATCTTAGCATCAAGCAGTCAGTGATGACCATAAATTTAATTAGTATCAGTTGATATTGACTAAATAGTATAAACAGTAAATTACAATGATTCAAGATTTTGAGTAATGAGTAGCAGAAGTTTTCTCTCCGTCACATCATGAAGTGCAAAGTTAAGTCCATGGGATTTACAGCTGAAACCACTTTCCTATTAGTTCAACATTTAAATAGTTTTTCATGACTGCTCCTGTTTATCTCTGTATGCCCATGATACAAGTGTATGTTGGGAGACATGCAAAGTGTATCTCAGAATTTTTCTACTCTATACCTATAGAAAATCTGAATAATCTTGATCTCCCTTTTGAATTCTATATTCAATTACTTAGTGGCTGTTCTTAAGATAATCAAATTCCAAATATTCAAAGTTGAATTTTCATCTTTCCTCTCACAACTTTGCTTATGCCTAAGTATTCCCTGTCTCACTGAGTGGCTTCACCACCTTCCTAACTACTTAATTCAGAACCCAGAAGAATGATACAAAAAAGATCTTCATGACCCAGATAACCACGATGGTGTGACCCCTCACCTAGAGCCAGACATCCTGGTATTCAGAAAACTAAGATCATGGCATCCGGTCCCATTAGTTCATGGCAAATAGATGGGGAAACAATGGAAACAGTAACAGACTTTATTTTCTTGGGCTCCAAAATCACTGAAGATGGTGACTGCAGCTATGAAACTAAAAGATGCTTACTCCTTGGGAGAAAAACTATGACCAACCTAGACAGCACATTAAAAAGCAGAGACCTCACTTTGCCAACAAATGTCCATCTAATAAAAGCTATGGTTTTTCAATTAGTCATATATGGATGTGAGTTTGGGTCGTAAGAAAGGCATCAAAGAATTGATGCTTTTGAACTGTGGTGTTGGAGAAGACTCTTGAGAGTCCCTTTGATAGGAAGGAGATCAAACCAGTCAATCCTAAAGAAAATCATCCCTGAATAGTCATTGGAAGGACTGATGCTAAAGCTGAATTTCCAATATTTTGGCCACCTGATGCTAAGAGCCAACTCATTGGAAAAGACCCTATCTATACTGGGAAAGATTGAAGGCAGGAGGAGAAGGGGATGACAGAGGATGAGATGGTTGGATGACATCACCAATTCAATGGACATGAGTTTAAGCAAACTTTGGGAGATAGTGAAGGCTAGGGAAACCTGCTGCAGTCCATGTAGTCCCAAAGAGTTGGACATGACTGAGTGACTGAACCACAATAAGAAACCCAGAAGAACACGCTGTCCTCCACCATTTATTCAGAATCTAAAATTTCTAGGCCAGTACTTCACATTCTTTAATGTGTATACAAATCACTGAGATCTTGTTTGGCTACTAACTGAGGTAGTTCTGAGGAATTCTGCATTTTTAATAAGCTCCAAAAAGATGCCAGAGTCTGGTCCACAGACTATAATTGGAGGAGCGAGATGCTAGGAAATCTAAGAGCCAAGATGCTATGGTGACCCGAGGTCATGGTCTCAAGTAGCTTATACCATAATAAAAGGAGACAGAAAATGAACAGATATACAGAAAAAATAGGAACTGTGAAAAAAAATGAGAAGTAAGTAGGCATGGGAGAAGAGAGTGCTAGTTAAGCTATTTAATAGGGTGGTCAGGATGAACCTTTCTGATAAAGTGACATTTGAACCCTTGCATGAGAAGCAAAAGTAGAAAAAAGGATTCCAGATAGAAGTTGTTTGTCTCCTTTTCCCCGTCCCTACAGCCTGAGTTCTACCTTTGGGCCATTGCAGGGGGCCTCTTTCCACTTATACTAGTCTCTGACCCATTCTCTATGCTGTTTTCAGAATGATCTTTTTAAAAGCATAAGTTCAGTCAAGTTCCTAGTGGCTTCCATTGTGCACACTATAAAATATGATTAAACACTCTGTGAACCTCACTGCATTAGCTTCCTCTTTACCAGTGCTATCATGGTGAAGTAAATAGTGGCTTAGCATTCTTAATGTACAACACATTCCTTTCAGCTTTTAAATAACTGCTTGGTATATCATTGCCATTTTTTAGATCATTGCTAAATCTTTTAATGCATTGTTAAAATGCTCAAGTAAGCAAGAAACATTCTTCTCATCATCAATTTCTGTTTTTATGGAGAAAATGTAGACTTTTTCAACTCTGAATGTTTGCCCAAAAAAAAGAATACAAAATGTTCTTTTTTTTTATGATTGTAGTAAAGTTGATTTACAATGTTGCATTAGTTTCAGGCAACATATGGGGGGAAAGTACAGCAAAATACGGGAAATATTTTTTTAAATGGATATATGTACAAGTATACCAAAGATGGCCTTTTATATTTCAGATTTTAATTTCTCCTACAAATGGTGGGCAATAAATTTAGAACTTCCTTAAACATGTGCAAATTCCCAAGATCCCTATTTGCTATAAGAAAATATGTTGACTTGGTTTTAGTAAGGTAGAAGTATACATTTTTCTCAAAAAGGAAGAAAAGTTATGACCAACCTGGATTGTATATTCAAAAGCAGAGACATTACTTTGCCGACTAAGGTCCGTTTAGTCAAGGCTATGGTTTTTCCTGTGGTCATGTATGGATGTGAGAGTTGGACTGTGAAGAAGGCTGAGCACCGAAGAATTGATGCTTTTGTACTGTGGTGTTGGAGAAGACTCTTGAGAGTCCCTTAGACTGCAAGGAGATCCAACCAGTCCATTCTGAAGGAGATCAGCCCTGGGATTTCTTTGGAAGGAATGATGCTAAAGCTGAAACTCCAGTACTTTGGCCACCTCATGAGAAGAGCTGACTCATTGGAAAGGACTCTGATGCTGGGAGGGATTGGGGGCAGGAGGAGAAGGGGACGACCAAGGATGAGATGGCTGGATGGCATCACTGACTCAATGGACGTGAGTTTGAGTGAACTCCAGGAGTTGGTGATGGACAGGGAGGCCTGGCGTGCTGCGATTCATGGGGTCGCAAAAGTCGGACACAACTGAGCGACTGAACTGAACTGAACTCTACATACTTGATTTATCCTTATAGAAGTATTGTCTCATCTGCTCTATTTCTTGTGCATCACCTACCCGATGGGCATGAGTTTGAGCAAGCTCCAGGAGTTGGTGATGGACAGGGAAGCCTTGTGTGCTGCAGTCCATGGGGTCGCAAAGAGTCAGACAAAACAGAGCAACTGAACTGAACTGATCTGTGATTAACTCACAGAGTTATAGCCCTAGTAACCAAAAAGAGAATTGTTGATTACATACATTCTCAGAATCTTAATGAGAATAAAGGCATGCCAAGTCTATGTTGAGAGCTACTTATCAATTCATAGATGCTTATCTCCTCACATAAAGGAGAAGTTATTCTACAAGAAAAATCTGTACCAAGATGAGAGCTTTGAAAAAAACTGAGGCCCTTACAATCCAAGGCAGTTCTTATACAAATCCAGTTGGATGTTAATCTAAAGCGATTTCATGTAGGATGCTGGTCAAGTTAAAGAAAGTCAGGTTCTCTTTCTTTTGTGGCTTTCTTATGACTTGGCAATTTGAATATATGACACTAAGTATACTCTCACAGAACACAAGGGTTGGAAACACTTGAATTGTATAATGCAAGGCTTAAAAGCTCAAAGGCTCATGTGGTTCAGCCTAGTCTCTCTTCTTAGGAAAATTCCACAGAATAGCAAGACAAATTATGAATAGGATGCTGGTCAAGTTAAAGAAAGTCAGGTTCTCTTTCTTTTGTGGCTTTCTTATGACTTGGCAATTTGAATATATGACACTAAGTATACTCTCACAGAACACAAGGGTTGGAAACACTTGAATTGTATAATGCAAGGCTTAAAAGCTCAAAGGCTCATGTGGTTCAGCCTAGTCTCTCTTCTTAGGAAAATTCCACAGAATAGCAAGACAAATTATGAAGGAAGTGAACTTCTACTTCAAATCCCTAGGACTAGAATTTTGGGCCCTTTCCCTGCCTCCATTGTATTCTTTCCTATTCAAATTCCCAGAAATGTTCTGACACTACAGTTTAAATGAAGTTTCAATTGTTTTGGAAAGCTTACTGGCATAGAACAAAAATGATATATTGTTTTCATGATTGTTTGGATTGTCTGGGCTCAACTGGATGGTTCTTCAGGTCTAGAAAGTATTAGCTGAGGTAATTTATGCATCTGCCTTCCACTGAGAATTGGGCTGTAAGGGGATAGTTGAGGTGGTCTCAGTTACATGTCTCGAGGAAGGCTAGGATGCTGGTCAAGTTAAAGAAAGTCAGGTTCTCTTTCTTTTGTGGCTTTCTTATGACTTGGCAATTTGAATATATGATACTAAGTATACTCTCACAGAAACAAGGGTTGGAAACATTTGAATTGTATAATGCAAGGCTTAAAAGCTCAAAAGTTCATGTGGTTCAGCCTAGTCTCTCTTCTTAGGAAAATTTCACAGAATAGCAAGACAAATTATGAAGGAAGTGAACTTCTACTTCAAATCCCTAGGACTAGAATTTTGTGCCCTTTCCTTGCCTCCGTTGTATTCTTTCCTATTCAAATTCCCAGAAATGTTCTAATACTACAGTTTAAATAAAGTTTCAATTGTTTTGGAAAACTTACTGGCATAGAACAAAAATGATATATTGTTTTCATGATTTTTTGGATTGTCTGGGTTCAACTGGATGGTTCTTCAGGTCTAGAAAGTATTAGCTGAGGTAACTTATGCATCTGCCTTCCACTGAGAATTGGGCTGTAAGGGGATAGTTGAGGTGGTCTCAGTTACATGTCTCGAGGAAGGCAATGGCACCCCACTCCAGTAGTCTTGCCTGGAAAATCCTGGACGGAGGAGCCTGGTGAGCTGCAGTCCATGGGGTCGGGAAGAGTCAGACACGACTGAGCGACTTCACTTTCACTTTTCACTTTCATGCATTGGAGAAGGAAATGGCAACCCACTCCAGTGTTCTTGCCTGGAGAATCCCAGGGACAGGGGAGCCTGGTGGGCTGCCGTCTATGGGGTCGCACAGAGTCGGACACGACTGAAACGACTCAGCAGCAGCAGCAGCTGTTACATGTCTGGTACCTCAGCTGGGGTGGGTGGATGAAACTGCTTGTGTTTAACTGGTCTTTTCTTCCCAACAAGATTCAGCTTCTAACATGGGGCTGAGCTTTCCAAACAGCAAAAGTGAAAGCTATCGGGTCTATTATTCGCTTGTCCCAGACTGATATAGGATCACTTTGCCACATTTTTGGGGTCAAAACAAGTCACATGGCAACATATATTAAAGAAAGGGGATACTTTGGGGTCGCACAGAGTCGGACACGACTGAAGCGACTCAGCAGCAGCAGCAGCAGTTACATGTCTGGTACCTCAGCTGGGGTGGGTGGATGAAACTGCTTGTGTTTAACTGGTCTTTTCTTCCCAACAAGATTCAGCTTCTAACATGGGGCTGAGCTTTCCAAACAGCAAAAGTGAAAGCTATCGGGTCTATTATTCGCTTGTCCCAGACTGATATAGGGTCACTTTGCCACATTTTTGGGGTCAAAACAAGTCACATGGCAACATATATTAAAGAAAGGGGATACTAACTCTATTTCATGATGACAAGAACAGCATATATGTGCAGGAGTGGAAGTTATTTCTGCTGCCCATTTTTGGAAATAATCTCCCAAAAAAGAATCTTTTTCTATAATTCTATTCAATTTCAACTTTATTTATAATTGTGAAATCAAAGTATTACTGTGCTCCCTTAAAGAAATTCCAAATCTTATCTAATTAGCAGAATTTTTTAGTGATAGTGGATACTCCTTGGAACCATCTAATCAAGATATAGGTTTTATAGACCATATTTGTGTTCCCCAGAATTCACATAGATGGTGTTTAGAGGGGAGGTCTTTGGGAGGTAATCAGGTTTAGATGAGGTAATGAGGATGGAGCTTCCATGATGGATTAGTATCTTTATAATAAGAAGAAAAAAGAAGACTAGAGCTTGTTTTCTCTTCCATGTAAGGACAGAGAAAAGGCATTTGTCTTCAAGTCAGAAGAAGACTGTCACAGAAACCAAATCTGTTGACACCTTGATCTTGGACTTCCCAGCCCCCAAATTGTGAGAAGTAAATGTCTGTTATTTAAGTCAGCCAGTCTATAAATTTCCTTATAGCAGTAAGGCTGACTAACATAGTAGGCAAAGCTACTTCTTTATCTAGAAAAATACTCAGGACTTTCCCCACTAACAGTTCCACTTTGCATTATTTATGTATAAAATCTAAGTGACTTACCACTATCAAATTTCAATAGCAGGCATCATGATTTTTTCATAATCTATAGATCAATATATGCTGAGGTCAATAAAAATAAAGTTTTTGGCTCATGAAGAATATCTTC
>SJYT01052370.1:330870-368746 GCA_006410635.1 Cephalophus harveyi | reverse complement strand
ATTGTGCCATTCTTTTCTTCAGATGTTTCATATATTCCTTCTCTTCTATTTTAATTTTTGGTCCATATCCACCCCACCAATACTATGATTTTTTTTAAGTGTCTATTTGTCTTTACCAGGAGCAATGGAAATTCTGTTATAACAATAGAAAATTTTAATCCAATTTGAATAAAATTTGTTTAAATGAATGCATTAATTAATTTTAATTTACAATAAAAAATATTTTTTTAATGTACAGAAATAATTTCACACTCTTGTTTTGTCTTAAATGAGGTGGTAAGAGGTGGAAAACATGATTGGTATACCAGGTATTTAACCCAGTGTCATGAAATCTGTAAGAACTCTATTCCACAAATGTTGAATTACTCTAACCTGAAGAATGTTACATGTTTGCTCTGCTTAATTACTACATTCAGTAGTTTCAATGAACTGCCTTATTGTATATGAAAAGACTCTTTTCTTTTACCATTTATATGTTTGTAATTCTCCTCTGGAGATAGTGACCTTATCCTAAACTCTATTTATATTACTTTATTGAGATAGATGCTTTCTTACCCCTTGCATCGGTACATGCTAAGTCATTTCAGTCAGGTCTGACTCTCTGCGACCTTATATACTATAATCTGCCAGGCTTCTCTATCCATAAGATTCTCTAGGCAAGAATACTGGAGTGGGTTGCCATGCCTTTCTCCAGGAGATCTTCCTGACCTAGGGATCAAACCTGCATCTATTACATCTCCTGCACTAGCAGGCAGGTTCTTTACCACCAGCAGCCCCACCTGGGAAGCCCCCAGTGTCTGTCATTGATGGGGAAAAAGACTCTTCCTCCCTAGGTCAATTATTTTTCCAGAAGCTGAACTGAATGTGTGTGTGTGTGTGTGTGTGTGTGTGTGTGTGATTTTGAAAAAACTGATTAATTGCATTCAAGGTCTGTAGTAGTGAATCTAAACCTTATATATTGAATGAGTAGGTATAATAATCCTTAGACCTTAAGTTCTTTTTTTAAACTTATACTTTATGCCAAATAATCAGATTTTCAACTCATGCAAGTTTGAGAGACTGGATAACAGTGTCTCAAGTGAGTGCCCTCTCCACTTTTTCCCTTTTCTCACAACCATCCCATAAGGAACTTCTGTCTTTTTAAATACTTTTTTGTTTTCTTCTGAAGTCTCAGTCTGTCTTGCCCCATAATCCTTCTTTCAAAATTTAGCAAGTGCAAGTTTCTTCTTGTACCTTATCATTATTGATGCCTTTATTGTCACATATAAGTAAAGATATTCCCTCTTCTCATTTCTTTGCTTCTGGGAAGAGAAGAAAAGATATGTTTCTTTGACTGAATTATAGAGGGAATAGGGATCATGCTTTTTTCTTGGTGGGGTAGGTTTATTACCATTGTTTTTTGGCTTCCTTCTTCTGTCCCTAATTCTTTTATTTCTTTATACAACTGGAGACAAAAAAAAAAAAAAAAAGAGAGAGAGAGAGAATAACTATATTCTGAAGTTGACAGTCCCCCTAATTTCTATGCTCCACTTCCAGTTTTGAACAAATGTCTTCTGCTAACTTTAACCAGCACAGATGCATTATTTATAATGGGAACATCAACACTCTATTATTTTAAAAGGAGCAAAGATTCCAGAAAAATTGCTGGAGTTAGAGCTTGGCGACGGGAGGTAAAATAGTTAAGACAGTATATATTGGAAGAAGTGAGGAGGCATAATATAATAAATATTTTTAAAAATTCAAATGAGATACATTTTCAGATATCAAAGAATATTTATAAGCTAATGGATTAAAGCTTGTCTTAAAGATTAGATTGTGAAGTTCTACCTTTAATGTATTTACTTTTTAACACAAGGCAACTTCTTAGCTTGCTTAAAGTCCAACTATAGTAAAGTATTTACAACTCCTTCCCTTTGTAAAATGAAGTTTGCACCTATTAAACTAGCTCTTTGGAGAAGAGATTGGAGCTAACATAAGATTTGCAGTGGTTTTGCATATGAGTGTTTTGTTTGGGCTGCTCAAAGTAGTAATGAGCATTTACATAGGCTGTTGCTGCTGCTGCTGCTGTCACTTCAGTCATGTCCAACTCTGTGACTCCATAGACAGCAGCCCACCAAGCTCCTCCATCCCTGTGCTTCTCCAGGCAAGAATACTGGAGTGGGCTAGTAGTGTTTTATTCACCAGTGACAGATAATATTGTCCAGTCATATAAGCATTACTTGAATGCTAACTAATAATGAAAAGATCCACCTGTAGATGACAACTGAGCTAAAGGAACAGAAAAATTGATAAACTTGCCATGCTTTCCCTTGTCCAACAAGAGGAAAAACACATTCTGTATATTTTAATGGTAGTTAGATTTTGTATCTACTTGGATTTGTGGAAAGCATGCTAGCTACAAATTAAAATTAAGTCATTAGGGAGGAAGACATAACTTTAAAAAAAGGAAACACTTCCTCAGCCAGTTGGTCCTGCTTAATATCAAGAGTAATGTCATGATTTTGGAATGTAACTAGATATTGTGTGACATTACCTCTTAGATCTTTCTCCCCCAAACTGATAATCCAAGTTTAGTCCTGAGAAAATAATCAATCAAATTCTAATATCAGTTCAATTCAGTCACTGAGTCATGTCCAACCCTTTGTGACCCCATGGACTGTAGCAGGCCAGGCTTCCTTGTCCTCCACTATCTCCTGGAGTTGGCTCAAATTCATGTCAGTGATGCCATCCAACCATTTCATACTCTGCTGCCCTCTCTCCTCCTAACTTCAATCTTTCCCAGCTCCAGGGCCTTTTCCAACGAGTCAGCTCTTCGAATCAGGCAGCCAAAGTACTGGAGCTTCAGCTTCAGCATCAGTCTTCCAATGAGTATTCAGGGTTGATTTCCTTTAGGATTGACTGGTTTAATTTCCTTGAGTTCCAAGGAAGTCTCAAGAGTCTTCTCCAGCAACACAGTTAGAAATCATCAATTCTCTGATACTTAGCCTTCTGTATGGTTCAAATCTCACATCCATATATGATTACTGGAAGAGCCATAAATTTGACTATATGGACATTTGACGGCAAGATAACTTCTCTGCTTTTTAATATGCTGTCTAGTTTGGTCATAGCTTTTCTTCTAAGGAGCATCTTTTAATTTCATGGCTGCAGCCAACATCTGCAGTGATTTTGGAGCCCAAGAGAATAAAGTCTATCACTTTTCCATTGTTTCCCAATCTATTTGCCTTGAAGTGATGGGACCAGAAGCCATGATCTTCATTTTTTGAATGTTGAGTTTTAAATCAGCTTTAACAGTCTCCTCTTTGACCTTCAGGAGGCTCTTTAGTTCGTCTCCACGTCCTGCCATTAGGGTGGTGTCATATGTATATCTGAGGTGTTGATATTTCTCCTTGCAGTCTGGATTCCAGCTTGTGATTCATCTAGCCTGGTATTTCACATGATGTACTCTGCATTTAAATTAAATAAGCAGGGTGACAATATGGAGCCAAACATCTTCCTTTCCCAATTTTGAACCAGTCAGTTGTTCCATCTCTGGGTCTAACTGCTGGTTCTTGAACTGCATACAGGTGTCAGAGGATGTGCATAAAGTGGAATGGTATTCACCTCTTCAAGAATTTTTCACAGTTTGTTGTGATCCACAGTCAAAAGCCTAAGTGTAGTCAATGAAGCAGAAGTTAATTTTTTACTGGAATTCTCTTGCTTTTTTTATGATCCAGTGCATGTTGGCAATTTGACCTCTGCTTCCTCTGCCTTTTCTAAATCCAGCTTGTGCACCTGGAAAATTATCTATTCATATATTCTTGAGGCATAGCTTGAAGGATTTTAAGTGTGATCTTTCTAGCATGTGAGATAGTGTAATTCTTCAGTAGTTTGAGCATTCTTTGGGATTGCCCTTTTTTAGATGAGTGAAAATCGACGTTTTCCAGTCCCATGGCCAATGCTGTGTTTTACAAATTTGCTGGCATATTTAGTGCAGTACTTTAACAGCATCATCTTTTGGAATTTGAAATATCTCAGCATGAATTTCACCACTTACACTAGTTTTGTTCATAGTGATGCTTCATAAAGCCCACTTGACTTCATACTCCAGGATATCTGGCTCAAGATGTGTGACCACATCATCCTAGTTTTCCAGGTCACTAAGACCATTTTTGTATAGTTCTTTTGCAAATTCTTGCCACCTCTTTTAATTTCTTCTGCTTCTATTAGGTCCACACCATTTCTGTCCTTTATTGCATGCATCTTTTTATGAATTATAAAACTATATATAAATATACAGCAATATATAGCTACTGATTTATATTTTGAATAAATGAATATTTTTTAGAAACATTTGAATTATATAATATTAGAGAAGTAAAAAAAAATATCCAACTGAATTCAGAATTTTAGAGAAAATCAGGAAAATATTAAAAGGACTTTTTGAATAAACAATGAAAAGAAACAGAAGAAAATAATAGAATGGTAATGACTAGAGATGTCTTCAAGAAAATTTAAGATATCAAGGGAAAATTTCATGCAAAGATAGGCTCTATAAAGAACAGAAATCATAAGGATCTAAAAGAAGCAGAAGAGAGTAAGAAGAGGTGGAAAGAATACACAGAAAAACTATACCAAAAAGGTCTTAATGACCCAGATAACCATGATAGTATGGTCACCCACCAAGTACCAGATATTGAGGAGTGTGAAGTCAAGTGAGCCTTAAGAAGCATTACTCGAACAAAGCTAATGGAGGTCATGGAAATCAAGTGAGTTACTTAAATATTAAAATGTGATGATGTTAAAAAGTTGCACTCAAAATGCCAGGATATTTGTACAACTCAACAGTGGCCACAAGACTGGAAAATGTCAGTTTTCATTCCAATCTCAAAGAAGGACAATGCTAAACAATGTTCAAACTATTGTACAATTGCACTCATTTCGCGTGCAGCAAGGTTATGATCAAAATCCTTCAAGCTTAGCTTCAACAGTACATGAACTGAGAACTTCCAGATGCACAAGCTGAATTTAGAAAAGGCAGAGGAACCAGAGATCAAATTGCCCACATCCACTGGATCATAGAAAAAGCAAGAGAGTTTCAGAAAAAAAATCTGCTTCACTGACTACTATAAAACCTTTGAGTATGTGGATCACAACAAACTGTGGAAAATTCTTTAAAAGGTGCGAATACCAGATCTCTTTACCTGTCTTCTGAGAAAACTGTATGCAAGTCAAGAAGCAATAGTTAGAACTGGAGATGGAACAACAGACTGGTAGAAAATTGGAAAATAAGTGTATCAAAGCTGTATATTGTCTCCCTGTTTATTTAACTTATATGCAGAGTAAATCATGCAAAATGCTGAACTGGATGTATCACAAGCTAGAATTAAGATTGCTGGAAGACATATCAATAACTTCAAATATGCAGATGACACAGGAGGAGTAGGGGACGACAGAAGATGAGATGGTTGGATGGCATCACCGATTCAATGGACATGGGTTTGGCTGAACTCCGGGAGTTAGTGATGGACAGGGAGGCCTGGAGTGCTGCCGTTCAAGGGGTTGCAAAGAACTGGACACAACTGAGTGACAGAACTGAACTGAACTGAACCACACTTATACAGAAAGTGAGAAGCAATTAAAGAGCCTCTTGATGATACTGAAAGAAGATAATGAAAAAGCTGGCTTAAACTCAACAGTCAAAAAACTAAGATCATGGCATCCAGTCCCATCACTTTATGGCATAGAGATGGGGAGCAACAGAAACAGTGAAAGACTTTATTCTTGTTGAGCTCCAAAATCACTGTGGATCGTGACTGCAGCCATGAAATTAAAAGACACTTGCTTCTTGGAAGTAAAGGTATGACCAATCTAGACAGCTTATTAAAAAACAGAAACATTACTTTGCTGACAAAGTCCATATAGTCAAAGCTATGTTTGTTCCACTAGTCATGTATGGATGTGAGAGCTGGACCATAAAGAAATTTGAGCACCGAAGAATTGATGCTTTGAACTGTGATGTTTGAGAAGACTCACAAGAGTCCCTTGGACTGTAAGGAGATCAAACCAGTCAATCCTAAAGGAAAGCTCCAATCCTTTGTCCACCTGATGCAAAGAGCTTACTCACAGGAAAAGATTCTAGTGCTGAAAAGATTGAAGAAAAATGTAAAAGGGGTCGGCAGAGGATGAGATGATTATATCACATCACTGACTCCACGAACGTGAATTTAAACAAACTCTGGGAGATAGTGAATGACAGGGAAGCCTGGCATGCTGTGGTCATTGAGGTTGCAAACATTTGGACCAGACTAGCAAAAAACAACACCAACTGTACACATAGGAATTTCTGATTCAATGAAGAGAGTTAATTTATTTCATTCCACTCAATAATTATTTCATTATATTGAATTTTAAGTTTATAGCATTAGTTTTTATCAAGAGATACTCTAAGTGGCAATATTTTAGAAACTGTGCTGTTCCTACAGCAATACAGATGAGGATATTAATCATTTTTTCAATGTTTCTTACACAAAGCCTCTTTACTCTTGTAGTAAGTACCAAAATAAACTTTGCTTCCTTAGATTTGTTAGAGTTGGGAGACTGACAAGCTCATATGCAGAATATAATTAGAGCAAAAAATTATTTTCAAGTATTTTTTAAATAAATAAATTATGTAAAAGAATCTGGGTTGCTTGTCTAGGAAATTTTTCCAACTGAATATATTTCCTTAAGTATTTATATTAATTAGGCTAATAAACAGTAATAAACTATGTGCTCAGTCACTCAGCCATGTCCACTTTTTGTGACCCCATGGACTGTTGCCTGCACAGCTTCGTTGTCCATAGGATTTTCAAGGCAAGAATATTGGAGTGGGTTGCCATTTCCTTCTTCAGGGGATCATGCTGACCTAGGGACTGAATGTATGTCTCCTTCATCTCCTGCACTGGTAGACAGATTATCTTTGAGATGTCTGGATAGCCCCAATGAACTATAACTACTATTTACTAATTTGACACTCTTACAGCCTATTAGTATGAACTAAAAATGTATAAATATCTAGTTTCGAACAGTATATCACCTGTGCTTTAGGAGATCCTGTCTGTTCAGGTCTAGCAACTGGTTAGCTAAAATTTAGTGTATTTTTTATCAAATTATAAATTTATTTTAAAGAAAATAGCTGATCCATGAAAATGTTAATATGTTTAAATATTTTAAAATATAATTTGCACTCTTTTTATTTTGATATGCATTTATATTTATAGCAAATGAACAGCAATTATTAAATATGGTGGCTTGTAACAACTTTTTCTACAAATATAATAAAGTTGACATGTAGTCAAATGGAAACATTTGTAATGTATTAATTGGAGAAGGAAATGGCAACCCACTCCATTGTTCTTGCCTGGAGAATCCCAGGGATGGGGGAGCCTGGTGGGCTGCCTTCTCTGGGGTCACACAGAGTCGGACATGACTGAAGCGACTTAGCAGCAGTAGCAGCAGCAGCAGCAAATTTTAAATAATTTATTGTAGAAAAGACTCATAGGATTCTGCAATAATCTGAATCATCACATTAATTAGACTGATCTGAGCAATCATTATTTATTTCCAAGTTAATCTTACATAGGGCTCCCTTGGTAACTAAGCTGATAAAGGATCTGCCTGCAATGCAGAAGACCCTGGTTCAGTTCCTGGATTGGGAAGATCCCCTGGAGAAAGGATAGGCTACCCACTCCAGTATTCATGGGCTTTCCTGGTGGCTCAGATGGTAAAGAATTTGCCTGCAGTGTGGAAGACATTGGTTTGATCCCTGGAATATAGCCTGGAGGAGGACATGGCAACCCACTCCAGTCTTCTGGACTCCCTATGGACAAAGAAGCCTGGCAGGTTACAATCCATGGGGTATCAACGAATCAGTCAAGACTGAGCAACAACAACAACAAAAAAGCACAGTCTTACATATGTACAAATTCCTCTTCTTTTAGCTTTTAAAATAAAAATACTTTAACATACTATGTTTAGTTAAGAAATATCATTAGCATTATGAATGATAACCATAAGAGTTATGACTCTATTGTTAAAATGCAGATTAAGAAAGTTATCTGATTGCAATTATGAGTCTAGTGTTTTCTCAGATATCATAGGTATTAAAGGAAATACTGCTAATAATTTAATGTATAAATAATATGTGAATCTATCTACAAGCCCTATGATACTAATTAGATTGGGAAAATATATCTGAAACATCATACTGCAGTGAATCAAATATGTGTACTTGATTCTGAAAAATATCTACTTCTAAGATTCATAATAAAATTATAGAAGTTAGACCTCATTATGTTTTTTCTGATATTATTCTGCTCAAAAATTAACTTTTCCCAGAAATCACTCATGCACAAAGGCACACATGCACATCTATGTAAGGACATATTGATGTACTCATTATTCAAGTGAATCTTATATTCCAAGTTGCTGATATATACATGGGAAATATCTACTTTAAAAACAGTATAGCTTAGAATAAATGATAATCAGATTAAGGTTGACATATTTTTGAATAATACAGAGGGAAATGCCAAATATTTGGAAGGAATGATGCTAAAGCTGAAACTCCAGTACTTTGGCCACCTCATGCGAAGAGTTGACTCATTGGAAAAGACTCTGATGCTGGGAGGGATTGGGGGCAGGAGAAGAAGGGGACGACCGAGGATGAGATGGCTGGATGGCATCACTGACTCAATGGATGTGAGTCTGAGTGAACTCCGAGAGATGGTGATGAACAGGGAGGCCTGGAGTGCTGCGATTCATGGGGTCGCAAAGAGTCGGACACGACTGAGCGACTGAACTGAACTGAAGCACTTGCATCTTTTTAAATTCATCTGGGAGTGTGGAGATGGTGTTGTCTTTTTTATTTAAACTTTGTTGAAATTCTTTGCTATGAAATATTTCACCTATAAATTATTTAAGCTTTGTTGGTGAACCATTAAATAGCAAAGAATCTCAACTTGTCTAGTACTTCCTAACTTTACACATTAAAATAATAAAAAAAATAATATATACAGGTCATAATCATTTATTAGAACACATAATAAAGCAAGCAGAGACACAGATGTATCCACTAACTATGAGAATTCAAAGACTGTGAAGAGTCCTGTGATTCCCTTAAAAATTTTGTTTTTATTACTGTAGACAGTGCAACATGTTATTTGTTTCTTCAGCTGCTTATAAGAATGTATTTCTAACTATGAAAAAGAAAGTCTATACTCTGGACATATGACAATTCAAGTAATGAACAGAGTAAGAGAAAAGGCAGTACAAAAGATGGAAAAAATAAATAAAATGTGACTTTTGTTCATTTGAATAAATTTGAATAAAACAAGCAGGTTTGACTTCCCACTCGGAGAATGCACGCTCAAACACAGGAGTTGGCTAGAATAAGCTCCCTGGTTCCTCTGATGGTCTCAGTTCCTCAAGTTTTTCTCTGGGAGAGAATATGTTATATAAGCTGTGATACATACTTCTTGTGCCACCTGACTCCTTACTATAGACTAGCTGAGAAGTTGATGTTGAAAAGCAGACACAAAAACTAAGCTTTCTGTTTCGAAGAAAAATCATATAGTTTCAGATCCACTGAGAAAAAGCAAGCTACTCTCCATTGTAATTCTTTCTTAAGAAGACTGATACGTATTTCTAATGGTACAGTTTTTTGACACATACATTACTAGTTAAGATTAAAACCTATCCTTATACAACTATTCTTTACTTACTACAATAATAAATATGATATAATAAAACAACTGGTTTATAGGTAGGAAATACTATCTGAAAATCAATAAGTGCTTTTTTTCAACCACATGGCAGATGATACATAAAAAGTACAATGTTTAGGGTTCCATGTTGAAAATTAACATAGTATGGCATTAATATGTATTGGTTTATTCTGATTTGGTATCCCTTGCTATCTTGTTTCCTTGAGTATCATGCCATATTTCTCCTGTAAGAGTTCTAGCTTTAAATTTTCCAACTTCATAATCTCCAGAAGTATTTAAAGTATCATTTTTTGAAGGACCTATTACACAGCTCAATCATATTTGCAATTTATTGCACTGAAAATTAGGTTGTCATGATTGTTTTATAGGATTCATTTTGAATATTTATTCAAAAATAAATATTCAGAGGCTTCTTTGACTCAGAGGGAGTCCATCATCTCAGGAAAAAGGCTTATGAGAAATGTCAAGTTGTTTAATTCATTTGAGAACATGCACTTGTGTCTCCTAGCTAGCTTTCACATCTAGGGTCCTATCTTTTCAGTTGTAAAGATTTTTGTCATTTTTGTAGATATGGAAGAATGTGCATATTTTCTGTGTGTGGAGATACGGTCCCCATATTTGGATACACTCATGTGCATGGCTGGCTATGCACTCAAATAAGCATGTATATAACTATATGCATTAAAAATCTATTGGGAATAGCAAAATGAGTCATTTATTTTAATATGTCCCCAATATTTTCTGTAATTCTCTCACCAATAATTATATGGTTCTTATTTATATTAATGATTATTCTCCTTACACTACTTTCCTCTTTTTTCATACACAGATGCTAATGATAATAATTGATTATCTTTTTTTTATTTTTAGTGATTTGAAGACAAAATTCTATTGAGTATTTGAACTGCACCAAATATATGTGGCAAAAGTTTTCCCTGGTTGCACAGCTGGTAGAGAACGTGTCTACCAATGCAGGCAAGAGACATGGATTCAATCCCTGAATCAGGAAGATTCCCTAGAGAAGGAAATGGCAGCTCACTACAGTATACTTCCCTGAAGAATCCCATGGACAGAGAAGTCTGGTGGGTTATAGTTCATGGAGTTGCAGAGTTGGACACGACTGACCAAGTATGTACACTTATGCACTAAAGCTTTTGAACTGTGGTGCTGGAGAAGACTCTTGAGAGAATCCCTTGGGTTGCAAGGAGATCAAACCAGTCAATCCTAAAGGAAATCAGTCCTGAGTATTTATTGGAAGGACTGATGTTGAAGCTGAAACTCCAATACTTTGGCCACCTAATGCAAAGAACTGACTCATTGGAAAAGACCCTGATGCTGGGAAAGATTGATGGGAGGAGGAGAAGAGGGCAAGAGAGGATGAGATGGCTGGATGGAATCACTGACCCGATGGACATGAGTTTGAGCAAGCTCCAGCAGTTGGCAATGGACAGGGAGGCCTGGCGTACTGCAGTCCATGGGGTCATTAAGAGTCGGACACGATTGAGTGACTCAACTGAACTCAACTGACCAAACATGCACACGTATGCATTTATGTGCCAAAGAGATATAAATTTAATTTTTCACTAGTATAAATCTCCCATTATGATGTAATCATATTAATTAGTTCTTATTGACTTAGGAGGGCTGAGAGGAGCTACTCCACATTCAAGGTCAGTAGGGGCAGCTGTGAGGAGATATCCTTCGTCCAAGGTAAGGAGAAGTGGCTGCGCTTTGCTGAAGCAGCTGTGGAGAGATACCCCACGTCCAAAGTAAGAGAAACCCAAGTAAGATGGTAGATGTTGCAAGAGGGCATCAGAGGGCAGACACACTGAAACTGTAATCAAAGAAAACTAGCCAATCTGATCACAAGGACTATAGCCTTGTCTAACTCAATTAAACTAAGCCATGTCATGTGGGGCCACCCAGGATGGGTGAGTCATGGTGGAGAGGTCTGACAGAATGTGGTCCACTGGAGAAGGGAATGGCAAACCACTTCAGTATTCTTGCCTTGAGAACCTCATGGACAGTATGAAAGAGCAAATTGATAGGATTCTGAAAGAGTAACTCCCCAGGTTGATAAGGTACCCAATATGCAACTGGAAATCAGTGGAGAAATAACTCCAGAAATGAAGAAATGGAGCCAAAGCAAAAGCAATACCCAGTTGTGGATGTGACTGGCAATAGAATCAAGGTCCGATGCTGTAAAAAGCAATATTGCATAGGAACCTGGAATGTCAGGTCTATGAATTAAGGCAAATTGGAAGTGGTCAAACAGGAAATGACAAGAGTGAACGTCGACATTCTAGGAATCAGTGAACTAAAATGGACTGGAATGGGTGAATTTAACTCAAATGATCATTATATCTACTACTGTGGGCAGGAATCCCTTAGAAGGAATGGAGTAGCTATCATGGTCAACAAAAGAGTCCAAAATGCAGTACTTGGATGCAATCTCAAAAACGACAGAATGATCTCTGTTCATTTTCAAGGCAAACCATTCAATATCACAGTAATTGAAATCTATGCCCAAAACAGTAATGCTGAAGAAGCTGAAGTTGAACAGTTCTATGAAGACCTACAAGACCTTTTAGAACTAACACCCCCAAAAAATGTCCTTTTTCTTATAGAGAACTGGAATGCAAAAGTAGGAATTCAAGAAACACCTGGAGTAACAGGCAAAATTGGCCTTGGAATATGGAATGAAGCAGGGAAAAGGCTAATAGAGTTTTACCAAGAGAATGCACTGGTCATTGAAAACACTCTCTTCCAACAACACAAGAGAAGACTCTACACATGGACATCACCAGATGATCAACACTGAAATCAGATTGATTATGTTCTTTGCAGCCAAAGATGGAGAAGCTCTATACAGTCAACAAAAACAAGACCAAGAGCTGACTGTGGCTCAGATCATGAACTCCTTATTGCCAAATTCAGACTTAAGTTGAAGAAAGCTGGGAAAACCACTAGATCATTCAGGTATGACCTAAATCAAATCCCTTATGATTATACAGTGGAAGTGAGGAATAGATTTAAGGGACTAGATCTGATAGACAGAGTGCCTGATGAACTATGGAATGAGGTTTGTGACATTGTACAGGAGACAGGGATCAAAACCATCCCCATGGAAAAGAAATGCAAAAAAGCAAAATGGCTGTCTGGGGAGGCCTTACAAATAGTTGTGAAAAAAGAGAAGTGAAAAGCAGAAGAGAAAAAGAAAGATATTGTCATCTGAATTCAGAGTTCCAAAGAATAGCAAGGGGAAATAAGAAAGCCTTCCTCAGTGATCAATGCAACCAAATAGAAAAAAACAACAGAGTGGGAAAGACTAGAGATCTCTTCAGGAAAATTAGAGATACCAAGGGAAGATTTCATGCAAAGATGGGCTCAATAAAGGACAGAAATGGTATGGACCTAACAGAAGCAGAAGATATTAAGAAGAGTGGCAAGAATACACAGGAGAACTGTACAAAAAAGAGTTTCATGACACAGATAATCACAATGGTGTGATCACTCACCTAGAGCCAGACATCCTGGAATGCAAAGTCAAGTGGGCCTTAGAAAGCATCACTATGAACAAAGCTAGTGGAGGTGATGGAATTCCAGTTGAGCTATTTCAAATCATGAAAGATGATGCTGTGAAAGTGTTGCACTCAATATGCCAGCAAATTTAGAAAATAGCAGTGGCCGCAAGACTGGAAGAGGTCAGTTTTCATTCCAATCCCAAAGAAAGGCAATGCCAAAGAATGCTCAGACTACCACACAAAATTGCACTCATCTCACACGCTAGTAAGGTAATGCTCAAAATTCTCCAAGCCAGGCTTCAGTAACATGTGAACTTCCAGAAGTTCAAGCTGGTTTTAGAAAAAGCAGAGGAACCAGAGAACAAATTGCCAACATTTGCTGGATCATCAAAAAAGGTAGAGAGTTCCAGAAAAACATTTATTTCTACTTTATTGACTATGCCAAAGCCTTGACTGTGTGGATCACAATGAACTGTGGAAAATTCTTCAAGAGATGGAAATACCAGACAACCTGACCTGCCTCTTGAGAAACCTATATGCAGGTCAGGAAGCAACAGTTTGGACATGGAACAGCAGACTGGTTCCAAATAGGAAAAGGAGTACATAAAGCTTGTATATTGTCACCCTGCTTATTTAACTTATATGCAGAGTACATCATGAGAAATGCTGGACTGGAAGAAGCACAAGCTGGAATCACGATAGGTGGGAGAAATATCAATAACCTCAGATATGCAGATGATACCACCTTTATGGCAGAAAGTGAAGAACAACTAAAAAACCTCTTGATGAAAGTGAAAGAGGAGAGTGAGAACATTGGCTTAAAGCTAAACATTCAGGAAACTAAGATCATGGTATCTATTCCCATCACTTCATGGGAAATAGATGGGGAAACAGTGTCAGACTTTATTTTTTGGGGGGCTTCAAAATCACTGCAGATGGTGATTGCAGCCATGAAATTAAAAGACGCTTACTTCTTGGAAGGAAAGTTATGACCAACCTAGATAGCATATTGAAAAGCAGAGACATAACTTTGCCAACAAAGGTCCATCTAATCAAGGCTATTGTTTTTCCAGTAGTCATGTATAGATGTAAGAGTTGGACTGTGAAGAAAGCTGAGCACTGAAGAATTGATGCTTTTGAACTGTGGTGTTGGAGAAGAGTCTTGAGAATCCCTTGGACTGCAAGGAGATCCAACCATTCCATTCTAAAGGAGATCAGCCCTGGGATTTCTTTGGAAGGACTGATGATAAAGGTGAAACTCCGGTACTTTGGCCACCTCATGGGAAGAGTTGACTCACTCAAAAATACCCTGATGCTGGGAGGCATTGGGGGCAAGAGGAGATGGGGACAACAGAGGGTGAGATGGCTGGATGGCATCACTCACTCGATGGACGTGAGTTTGAGTGAACTCCGGGAGTTAGTGTTGGACAGGGCGGCCTGGCGTGCTGTGATTCATGGGGCTGCAAAGAGTCGAACACGACTGAGCAACTGAACTGAAATGAACTGAAAGAAGATAAGCATTTGCAATATTCTTCAAAGGTACTGCTGATAGATTATATAGTTAGATTGGATATCAAGTATGAAGGTAAAAAAGGTAAAAAAAAGAAACACAGGATAATATACAGGATTTTTACCTTAACAATTCAGGGGCTGATTTTGAACCATATATAGTTGGGGAAAAAAAAAAAAGCCAGGAGAAATGTATATAAACAAGAATTCAGTACCAGAGTAAATCCAAGTGGCAATGTCAAGTAGGCTATTGGGTAAAATTCTTTAGTGCTAGGAAAGTTAGGAGTTTGAATAATATATTTGGCTGCCATATTTTTTACTGACAATATTTAAAACCATGCCACTGAGGCAGATCATATACACAATGATCACATGCAGTAAAGGTAGAAAGTTTAAGAATGAAGTCCTCAGAATAACCAGCAAATGAAGCTGAGAAGAACTTGAAAAGAAAAGTTAAAGATGAAAATCAAAGACAAACAACTGAAAGATATTGGTATCTCAAAAGGCCAAGTAAAGAAAGTATGATAAGACGAAGCTTATCAGGGGACTTACCTGGTGGTCCAGTGGTTAAAAATCTACCTTGCATTGCAGAGGATGTGGACTTGATCCTTGGTTAGGGAACTAAAATCCCACACACAGCAGAGCAGCTAAACCAATGGACCACAACTACTGAATCCTGCAGACTCTGTAGCCAGTGTGCCTCAACTAGAGAATACATGAATTGCATTGAAAGATCCCACATGATGCAATGAAGACCTTGCATGCTGCAGCAGAGATGCAATGCAGGCAAATAAATAATAAATAAACAAATATTTTTTTTTTAAATGAAGTTCAGTAAATACTTTTGATAGAACCATGAAGACAATAATGGGGATATCACCATGGAAATTGCCAATATTTTTTTATTTCATTCATTAAATAAATAAATAAAATTGTATCCTTCTGACAAATGTGTCCTTTTACTCTCTCAATTATGTACTTCACTGAATTCCCAGAGACATTTCATTGAGAAAAAAATAGGTAATTTACAATGTTAAAAGCTAGTTTCTCTAACATTTCTATTCTTTTTATGTTGCCTTTTTAAATGTTTCTCATAATCAAAATATATCATATTATTAATAGTATTTTCAGGAACATGTCTGAAAATTAAGCAGTGTGTATTAAATATTAATTAAATTGTAATATTTTCAGCAATGTGTCTACCAGTGTGTGTCAAAAGATATTGTCATAATCCCTTCACTAGTTAATATTGATTCCATAATGTGAAAACACAAATAGATTAAAGGATTAGATCTGATAGACAGAGTGCCTGAAAAACTATGGACAGAGGTTTGTAACAGCGTACAGTTTGTGGTTATCAAAACCATCCCCAAGAAAAAAAAATGCAAAAAGGCAAAATGATTGCCTGAGGAGGCCTTACAAATAGCTGAGAAAAGAAGAAAAGTGAAAGGTAAAGGAGACAAGCAAAGATACACCCATTTGAATACAAATTTCCAAAGAATAGTAGAGAGATAAGAAAGTATTTTATGTGAATAATGCAAAGAATAGGGGAAAACAATAAAATTAGATCTCTTCAAGAAAATTAGAGATAGCAAGGGAAAATTTCATTCAAAGATAGGTACAATAAAGGACAGACATGATATGGACCTAATGGAGCAATATGAAATTAAGAAGAAGTGGCAAGAATACAAAGAACTATACAAAAAAGAAAATGACGCAGATAACCACAATGGTGTGATCACTCACCTAGAGCCAGACATCTTGGAGCATGAAGTCAAGTGGGCCTTAAGAAGCCTCACTACGAACAAAGCTAGAGGAGGTGATAGAATTCCACCTGAGCTATTTCAAATCCTAAAAGACAATGCTGTTAAAGTGCTGCACTCAATAGTCCAGCAAATTTGGAAAACTCAGTAGTGGCCACAGGACTGGAAAATGTCAGTTTTCACACCTATCCCAAAGAAGGGCAATGCCAGAGAATGTTCAAACTACCACACAGTTGCACTCATTTTACATGCTAGCAAAGAAATCTCAAAATCCTTCAAGCTAGGCTTCAGCAGTATGTGTCCAAGAACTTCCAGATGTAAAAACCGTATTTAGGAAAGGTAGAGGAACCAGAGATCAAATTGCCAACATTTGTTGGACCCAGATGAGAATTCCAGAAAAATATCTATTACTGCTTCATTGACTATGCAAAATTCACTGACTGTGAGTATCACAATGAAGTGTGAAAAATTCTTAAAGAGATGAGAATATCAGACCACCTTACCTGCTTCCTGAGAAACCTGTTTGAAGTCAGGAAGTAACAGTTAGAACCTGACATGGAATAATGGACTGGTTCAAAATTGGAAAAGGAGTAGGGCAAGGCTTTATATTGTCACCCTGCTTATTTAATTTATATGCAGAGTACATCATGAAAAAATGCTGGGCTGGATGAAGCCCAAGCTGGAATCAAGATTGTGGGGAGAAATATTAATAACCTCAGACATGCTGATGACACCACAATTATGGCAGAAAGTGAAGCACTCAACTCTTGAGTTTTACCTCTTGATGAAGGTAAAAGAGGAGCATGAAAAAGTTGGCTTAAAACTCAACATTCAAATAACAAAGATCATGGCATCTGGCCCCATCACTTCATGACAAATAGATGGTGAAACAAAAGAAACAGTTAGAGATTTTATTTTCTTAGAATCACTGTGGATGGTGACTGCAGCCTTGAAACTAAAAGATGCTTGCTTCTTGGTTGAAAAAATACGACAAACCTAGACAGTGTATTAAAAAGCAGAGACATTACTTTGCCTAACAGAGGTCCATATAGTCAAGCTATGATTTTTCCAGTAGTCATGAATGGATGTGACAGCAGGAAAATAAATAAGAATGAACACTGAAGAACTGATGCTTTTGAACTGTGGTGCTGGAGAAGACTCTTGAGAGACCCTTGAACAGCAAGGAGACCTAAAGAAAATCAACCCTGAATATTCATTGGCAGGGCTGATGTTCCAATACTTTGGGCACCTGATCGAAGACCCAACTCACTGGAAAAGATTCTGATGCTGGGAAAGACTGACGGCAGAAGGAGAAGGGTATGACAGAGGATGAGTTCTTTTGACAGCATCCCTGACTCAGTGGACATGTGTTTGAGCAAAGTCTGAGCAATGGTGAAGGACAGGGAAGCCTGGGGTGCTGCAGTTCATGAGGTTGCAAAGAGTCAGACAAGAATGAGTGACTGATCAACAAAATATGAAAAGAAAAATATAAATGAAACCCCCATAATGGAATTGTAGTTACAGAGTTTCAAGGTATCCCTTATAAAAGAAAATGAAGGCTTGCAGATTATTTATGATTAGCTTTAAAGAAATCATGATTAGCAGAAAAATTCAAAATTTAACACATAAATAAACCAAATTATAGATCTTGTAATACCATAAATTTCTATGCTCTTAAAATACTTTATAAACCAAAATATTTAAAAATTATTTCAGAAAGCAATAAATTTAAAAATATATTATCCAGCTGAAATACATAGAATATAAATGTAAAATCAGCAAGTTTTCCAATGTTATATTTCTTTCTTTTTTTCTTTCTTTTTTTTTTTTTTCAAATTTGATGTCTTCATTGAAGAAAATTAGAAAGAGTAACTGGAAAATAAAGAGCTCCTTTTTCATTTCTATCACTCTATACTGATGATTTAATTAAACATTTTTAATATAAATTTATTTATTTTAACTGGAGGCTAATTGCTTTGCATCTTGTATTGGTTTTGTCATACATCAACATGAATCTGCCATGGTTGTACACGTGTTCCCCATCCTGCACCCCCCTCCCACCACCCTCCCCATACCATCCCCCTGAGTCATCCCAGTGTGCCAGCCTCAAGCATTCTGTATCATGCATTGAACCTGGACTGGGGATTCATTTCATATATGATATAATACATGTTTCAATACCATTCTCCCAAATCATCCCACCCTGTCCCTCTCCCACAGAGTCCAAAATAGTGTTCTGTACATCTGTGTCTCTTTTGCTGTCTTGTATACAGGGTTATCATTGCCATCTTTATAAATTCCATATGTATGCATTAGTATACTGTATTGGTGTTTTTCTTTCTGGCTTACTTCACTCTGTATAATAGGTTCCAGTTTCATCCACCTCATTAGAACTGATTCAAATGAATTCTTTTAATGGCTGATTAATACTCCATTGTGTACATGTACCACAGCTTTCTTATCCATTCGTTGGCTGATGGACATCTAGGTTGCTTCCTGTATAAGCAAACCAGCACATTTAATAATACACTTTCATTTTTAAAATTTTATTTATTCTTTAACACCAAAAATTTTTTATTGGAGTATAGCTGATTAACAATGTTGTGTTAATTTCAGGTAAATAGCAAAGGGACTTAGACATACATATATATGCATCCATTCTCCCTCAAACCCCCCCTCCCATCCAGGCTGGCACATAACATTGAGCAGAATTCCATGTGCTATACAATAGACTTTTTATGATTATTCATTTTAAGTATAGCAGTGTGTACATGACCTTCCCAAATTCCTTAATGATCCCTTTGCCCTGGCAACAGTGAGTTCATTTTCTGAATCTGTGAGTCTCTACCTGTGGAAGTAAGTCCATTTGCATCATTTCTTTTTAGATTCAAGATATGAAATGTCATATGATATTTTTCATCTGTCTGATTTATTTTACTCAGTATGACACTCTCTAGGCCCATCCATGTTACAGCAAATGACCTTATTTGATTATTTTAAATGTCTGAGTAATATTCCATTGTACCTATGTACCACAACTTCTTTATCCATTCCTCTGTCAGTAGACACTTAGGTTGTTTCCATGTCTTGGCTGTTGTAGACATTACTGCAATAAACACTTGAGTGCATGCTACTTTTCAGGCCTTTTTTTTTTTTTTTAATACCCTTGGATATCTTGAAAAAGAGATACAGAATTGGAGGAATTATACACCCTGGCTTCAGACTATACTACAAAGCTACAGTCAATAAAACAGTGTGGTACTGGCACAGAAATAGAAATATAGATCAATGGAACAGGATAAATAACCCAGAGATAAGCCCATACACCTGTAGTCAACTAATCTATGACACAGGAGGCAAGTCTACACAATGTTGAAAAGACAGTCTCTTCAACAAATGGTGCTGGTAAAACTGGGAAGCCACATATAAATAAATGAAATTAAATCATTCCTTGATTCCATACACAAAAATAAGCTCCAAATGGATTAAAGACCTAAATGGTAGATCAGACACTATAAGAAGCTTGGAGGAAAACATAGGCAGAACACTCTCTGACATAAAATCACAACAACATCTTTTTCAATCTAACTCCTAGATTAATGGAAATAAAAGCAAAAATTAGCAAACAGGACCTACTTAAACTGAAAAGTTTTGCACCAGAAAGAAATCAATGAACAAAATGAAAAGATAACCCACAGATTGAGAGAAAACATTTGAAAATGATGTGACTAGTCAGGGATTAGTCTCCAAAATTTACAAATAGTTTAGGACACTTAATAGCATAAAAATTTAAAAAAAAAAACTCAAAAAAATGGGCAGAATAGCTGAATAGACATTTCTCTGAAGAGGACATATATTTGGCCAATAAGCACGTAAGATGTTCGACATCACTAGTTATCCAGTTCAGTTCAGTCACTCAGTCATGTCTGACTCTTTGCGACCCCATGAACCGCAGCATGCCCCACCACCCTGTCCATCACCAACTCCCAAAGTTTACTCAGACTCAGGTCCATCAAGTCAGTGATGCCATCCAGCTGTCTCATCCTCTGTTGTCCCCTTCTCTTCCTGCCCCCAATCCCTCCCAGCATCAGAGTCTTTTCCAATGAGTCAATTCTTCACATGAGGTGGCCAAAGTACTGGAGTTTCAGCTTTAGCATCAGTCCTTCCAAAGAAATCCCAGGGCTGATCTCCTTTAGGATGGACTGGTTGGATCTCTTTGCAGTCCAAGGGACTCTCAAGAGTCTTCTCCAACACCACAGTTCAAAAGCATCAATTCTTCAGCGCTCAGCCTTCTTCACAGTCCAACTCTCACATCCATACATGACCACTGGAAAAACCATAGCCTTGACTAGATGGACCTTTGTTGGCAAAGGAATGTCTCTGCTTTTCAATATGCAATCTATGTTGGTCATAACTTTTCTTCCAACAGGTAAGTGTCTTTTAATTTCATGTCTGCAGTCACCATCTGCAGTGATTTTAAATGCAAATCACAACTGCAATGATATAACACCTCACACTGGTCAGAATGGCTATCAACAAAATATCCACAAATAACAAAAGCTGGAGAGAGTGTGGAGAGAAGGGAACCCTCCTGAACTGTTGGTGGGAATGTAAATTGGTATACCCACTATGGAGAACAGTATGAAGGTTCTAAACTAAGCTAAAAATAGAGCTCCCAAATGACCCTGTAAAATATCATTTTCTATATGCTTAGAAAGTGTATATAAATCAAATGTAATCTAGAATATAACTTAGTGTAAAATTTATTTTTATATAAATCTCATGAGTCAAAATGTTGTTGGAGTGCCAAATAATTTATCTTCTTAAAATTAAAGTTTCTAGAAAATGGTATCTTTGATGCAACTTACATGCAGTGAAAATATAGATGATTTGTGAAGATTTTTGCCATTCAAAAATCTTTTTTTTTCTTCTCTGGACCCATATCTCAATGATATTATCACTTAACTAGACAATACACTTTGCCTAGTTCATGTTTTTTTGTTTGTTTGTTTGTTTTTCCATTAATAGGTAAGTACTAATTGACATTTCTACCTTGGCTATGCCATCTTAAATATAGCCCTCAGAGAATGAATTAATGTTTTTCTGTTTTTCATCCTTAAGTAGTAGGCCCACAACTAAACCTGGATAATGACAATCAAAAAAAAAAAAAATGCCACACAAACTGCTGGATCAACTTCACCCACCAGGGACAGAGACGAAAAGCAAGCAGAACTATGACACTATAGTCTGGGAAAGGAGATCTCAAACACAGTAAGTTAGACAAAATTGAAAGAAAAAAACTATTATGCAGATGAAGAAACAAGATAAAAAGCCACAAGGCCAAATAAATAAAGAGGAAATTGGCAAACCACCTGAAAAATAATTCAGAATAATGGTAGTAAAGTTAATATAAAATCTCAAAAATAGGAAAAAAGTACAAGAATCCTCTAACACACTTAATAAAGATCTAGAAGAAATAAAGAATAAACATATAGTGGCAAACAACACAGTTATTGAAATTAAAAATACTCTAAAAGGAATCAATAGCAGAGTAACTGAGGCAGACAAATAGATAAGTAAGCTGGAAGATAGATTGGTGGAAATAATAGCTGAAGGGCAGAATAAAAGATTAAAAATTAAAAGAATTGAGGATAGTTTCAAAGACCCCTGCAACAATGTTAAACTTGTGAACATTTGAAATATGAGGTTCTCAGAAGAGGAAGAGAAAGACTTTGAGAAAATTTTTGAAGAGATTAGAGTTGAAAACTTCCTAACATGGGAAAGGAGATAGTCAATTGAATTCAAGAAGCACAGCAAGTCCCATACAGGATAAACCCAAGGAGAAACATTAGCAGACACATATCAATCAAACTAACAAAGATTAGTAGTAATAGTAGTTTAGTCACTAAGTCATGTCTGACTCTTGAGACCCCATGGACAGTAGCCTGCCAGGTTCCTCTGTCCGTGGGTTTCTCCAGGCAAGAATACTAAAGTGGATTTCCATTTCGTTCTCCAACAAAGGTTAAAAACACACACAAAAAACAGTAAAGGAGTTAAGAAAAAGCAACAAGTAACACAACAAAAATCCCATAAAACCAACAGCTAACATTTCATCACAAACTCTGTAAGATGGAAGGGAGTGACAGGATGTATTTAAAATAATGAAAGGGGAAAAAACCTACAACCAAGATTATTCTACCCAGAGGAAGTATCTCATTCAAAATTGATGGAGAAATCAAAAGTTTTACAGACAAGCAGAAGTTAAGAGAATTCAGCACCACCAAACCAGCTTAACAACAAACTCTAAAGAGATTTCTCTAAGGAAGAAACACAAGAGAAGGAAAAGAGCTACAAAAACAAACACAAAACAATTAACAAAATGCAAATGGTAATATATATACATATATATAAATAATCTCTTTAAATGTAAATAGACTAAACGTTCCAGCCAAAAGACACAGATGGGCTAAATGGATACACAAACAGACCCATATATATGCTGTTTACAAGGGACCCACTTCAGACCTAGAAACACATACACACTGAAACTGAGAGGATGAAAAAGATATTCCATTCAAATGGAAATCAAAAGAAAGTAAGAATGACAAAACCCATGTTAGACAAAATAGACTTTAAAATAAAAAGTATTACAAGAGACAAGGAGGGATACTATATAATGATCAAGAGATCTATCAAAAAAGACACATCACTTGTAAATATTTATGCACTCAACATGCTTCTGCTGCTGCTAAGTCACTTCAGTCGTGTCTGACTATGTGCGACCCCAGATGGCAGCCCGCCATGCTCCCCCATCCCTGGGATTCTCCAGGCAAGAACACTGGAGTGGGTTGCCATATCCTTCTCCAATGCATGAAAGTGAAAAGTGAAAGTGAAGTCGCTCAATCGTGTCCGACTCCTAACGACCCCATGGACTGCCTCCCACCAGGCTCCTCAATCCATGGGATTTGCCAGGCAAGAGTACTGGAATGGGTTGCCATTGCCTTCTCTGTATGCACTCAACATAGGAATACTTCAATACATAAGGGAAACACTAACAGACATAAAAGGGGAGCTCAACAGTAACACAGTAATAGTAGGGAATTTTAACAGCACACCTGCACCCAATAAACCTGCATACATTGAGAAAATTAATAAGGAAACAAGTTTTATATGTTACATTAAACCTGGTGGACCTAATTGATATCTAATGCCATTCCATCCAAAAAGAGCAGAATACATGTTTTTCTCAAGTGCACACAGAACATTCACCAGGATAGATCATATCTTGGGTCACAAATCAAGCCTCAGTAACTTTAAGAAAATTGAAATCATATCAAACATCTTTTATAACTTCAATGCTGTAAGATTACATACCAACTATAGGGGAAAATATATAAAAACCATGAACACATGGAGATTAAACAATATGCTTCTGAATGACCAAGAGGTTGCTGAATAAATCAAAGAGAAAATAAAAAGTATATGACACATAAAAAAAACCTAGAAACAAATGACAATGAAAATATGACAACTCAAAACCTATGGGATGCAGTATAAGCAGGTATCAAAGAGGGAATTTTATACAAGTAGCAATACAATCCTACTTCAAAAAACAAGGAAAACATCAAATAGACACCTACATATACACTAAAACAATTATAAAAAGAAGAACAAAAACACCAGAAGTTAGTAGAAAGAAATAAACTGTGAAGATCAGAGCAGAAATAAATGAAAACAGAAATGAAGGAAACAATAGCAAAGATCAATAAAATTAAAAGTTTGTTTCTTGAGAACAAAACAAAATTGACAAATCATTAGCCAGACTCATTAAGAAAAAAGGGAGAAAATCTCAAATCAACAAAATTAGAATTTAAAAAGGAGAGGCTACACGCAGACAATATAGAAATACAAAAGATCATAAAATACTATTTTATGCCAATAAAATGGACAACCTGGAAGAAATGAACAAATTCTTAGAAAAGTATAACCTTTTATAGTATGTGTGTTTGTGTTAAGTCACTTGAGTCATGTCTGACTCTTGGCAGCTGTGTGCATTGTAGGCCACCAGGCTTCTCTCTCCATGGAAATCTCCAGGCAAGAATACTGGAGTGGATTGTCATGCCCTCCTTCAGGGGATCTTCCAGATCCAGAGATTGAACTTACAAATTTTATGTCTCCTGCATTGGT
This sequence comes from Cephalophus harveyi, assembly GCA_006410635.1. NCBI lineage: Eukaryota > Metazoa > Chordata > Mammalia > Artiodactyla > Bovidae > Cephalophus > Cephalophus harveyi. The sequence continues at coordinate 344,017 of SJYT01052370.1, read as the reverse complement.
GGGTGGGTTCTTTACCACTAGTGCCACTTGGGAAGCCCTTTTTAGACTATACATTTATATAAGGTATGATCTTCTATAATAACTAAATCAGGAAGGAATAGAAATTATGAACAGAAATAGAAATTATGATCAAAAGTCTTCCAGGAAGCAAAAACCCAGGGCCAGATATATTTACAGGTGAATTCTACCAAATGTTTAAAGATGAGCTAATGCCTATCCTTCTCAAATTCTTTCAAAAAATTTCAGAGAGAAGAACACTTTCAAACTTATTCTATAAGGTCACCATCTCCTGATGCCAAAATCAGGCAACAAAAATACTGGAGTAGGATGTTGTTCCCTCCTCCAAGGGATCATCCTGACCCAGGGATCAAACTGATGCCTCTTGTGGCTCCTGCATTGTAGGCAGATTCTTTACCACTGAGTCACCATGGAAGCCCCAAAATCAGACACAGATAACACAAAAAAAGAAAATTATCAACATCATTGTTGAGCATAGATGCAAAAATACTAAACAAAATTCTAGCAAACAGAATCTAACAACACATTAAAAGGATCATACACCATGATCAACTGGGGTTTATCCCAGGGATGCAAAGATTCCTCAATATGTGCAGATCAAAATCAATGTGATACACCATATTAACAAACTGAAAGATAAAAACCATATGATCATCTCAGTAGATGCAAAGAAATCTTGCAACACAATTCAACATCCATTTATTATAAAAACTTGTTTAGAAAATAGGCATAGAAAGAACCTGCTTCAACATAATAAAGGCCATATATGAAAAATCAATTTGTACAGTTTATGAGGTTCTCATGGCAATTATACTGAGGCGGTTTGCCATTCCTTCCTCCCTTGGAATATCCTCCAGTGACTGTGTGAATCATAATAAACTGTGGAAAGCACTTAAAGAGATGGGAAAACCAGACTGTCTTACCTGTTCCCTGAGATACCTATATGTGGGTCAAGTAGCAACAGTTAGAACCCAAGATTGAGAAAAGAGTATGACAGGGCTGTCTAATGGATGCCCACTTTCACCACTATTATTTAACATAGTTAAGTTTGCTGTGTTTCCAGAAAGCAGGCACAGAATGAACATACCTCAGAATAATAAAAACCATATATGACAAACCCGCAGCAAACATCATCCTCAGTGGCAAAAAGTTGAAAGTATTTCCCCTAAAGTCAGGAACAAGACAAGGGTGCCCACTTTCACCACTACTATTCTACATAGTTTCAGGAGTTTTAGCCACATCAATCAGAGAAGAAAAAGAAATGAAAGGAAATCAGATTGGAAAAGAAGTAAAACCCTCAGTTTGCAAATGACATGATAGATACAGAGAAAATCCTAAAGATACCACCAGAAGATTATAAGAACTAATCAATGAGTTTATTAAAATCATAGGATACAAAATCAATTCACAGAAATCTCTTACATTCCTATATACTAACAATGAAAAATCAGAAACAGAAATTAAGGAGGCAATTTCATTCACCATTGCAATGAAAAGAACAAAATTCTTAGTAATAAATCTACCTGGTGGTTCAGACAGTACAGAATCTGCCTGCAATGTAGTAGACAAACTTACCTAAGGAGACAAAACATCTGTATGAAGAAAACTAGAAGACAGTTATGAAAGTGATCAAAAATGACACAGAGAGATGTATCATGTTCTGGGACTAGAAGAATCAATATTTACTACCTAAAGCAGTTTACAGATTCAATGCAACCCCAAAAAAATTACCAATGGCATTTTTTCACAGAACTAGAACAACAATAACAACCACAACAAAAAATCATAACTTGCTTGGAAAAGCAAAAGACTCTGACGAACAAAAGCAATCTTGGGAAAGAAAAATGGAGCTGGAGGAATCAATCTTCCTGACTTCAGACCAAATGTGCTACAAAGCTAGAGTAACCAGGACAGTATGGTACACATATAAAATCAGAAATATAGATCAATGAAACAGAGTAGAAAGCCCAGAGATAAACCCAGACACCTATGGGCCCTTTAATAAAGGAACAAGAACATACAATGAAGAGTCTCTTAAATGAATTGTGCTGTGAAAACTGAACAGCTATATGTATAAGAATGAAATTAAAATATTTCCTAACATCATAGACAAAAATAAATTCAAAATGGATTAATGGTTTAAATGTAATGCCAGAAATTATAAAACTCAAAGGAAAACACAGGTAGAACACTCTTTGATATAAGTAGCAGCGAGATCCTCTTTGACCCACCTTCTTAATGGAAATAAAAGCAAATATAAACAAATTGGATCTAATTAAACTTAAAACCTTTTGCACAGCAAAGGAAACTAAAGAAAGAAGATAAAAAGACAATCCTCAAAATGGAAGAAACTAACTGCAAATGAAGCAACTAACAAAGGAAAAATTTCCAAAATATACAAGTAGTTCATGCAACGCAATATCAGAAAAATAAACAACTGAATCAAAAAATGGGGAAAAAGATCTAAACAGACATTTCTCCAAAGAAGACATACACATGGCTAATAAATACATGAAAAAATACTCAACAAATCAAAGCCACCATAATGTATCATCTGACATCAATCAGAATGGCTGTCATCAAAATGTCTAAGAACAAAAATGATAGAGAGGATGTGGAGAAAAAGGAATCCTGTTGCACTGTTAGTGGAAGTACAAATGATACATCCACTATGGAGAAGAGTATGGAGAATTTTCTTAAAAAATAGGAATAAAACTACCATGTGTGTGTGTTAAGTCACTTCAATAGTGTTTGACTCTTTGTGAGCCCATGGACTTTAGCCTGCCAGGCTCCTCTGTCCTTGGGATTTCCCAGGCAAGAATATTGGAGTGAATTGCCATTTCCTCCTCTAGGGTTTCTTCCTGACTCAGGGATCAAACCACATCTCCTGTGTCTCCTGCATTGAAGGCAGATTCTTTATCATCAAACCACCAGGGAAACTACCATATAACCCAGCTACCCCATTACTGGGCATATACCCTGAGAAAATAATAATTAAAAAAAAAATGTACCTCAGTATTCATTGCTGCACTATTTACAATAGCCAGGACACGGAATCAACCTAGGTGTCCACTGATAGATGAATGGATAAAGAAGACATAGTACATATGTATAATAGAATATCACTCAGCCATAAATAGGAACAAATTTGAGTCCGTTGTAGTGAGATGTATGAACCTAGAGCCTGTTATACAGAGTGAAGTAAATCTGAAAAAGAAAAGCATATACCATATATTAACATGTATATATGGAATCTAGAATAATAGAACTGATAAACATGTTTACAGGGCAGGAATAGATATACAAATACAGAAAACAGACTTGCAGATATAGCAGAGGAAGGAAAGGATGGGATGAATTGAGAGAATGGTATGGAAACATATACACTACCATATGTAAAATAGAGGAATAGGAAATGGCAACCCACTCCAGGTATTTTTTATGGAAAATCTCATAGGCAGAGGAGCCTCGGGCTACAGTCCATGGCACTGCAGAGTCAGACAAGACTGAGTGAGTAAGCAGAAGCAGCATGTGAAATGCACAGTTAGTCTGAAGTTTCTGTATAAAATAGGGAGCTCAATCTGGTGCTCTGTGACAACCTAGAGTGGTGGAATGAGTGGGGGATTGGAGGGAGGTTCACCAGGACGGTGATACTTATGGCCAATTCACATTATTATATTGCAGAAACAAACCCAACACTGTTAAAAAATTATCCTCCTATTAAAAATAATAATAATAATGAAATTAGGACTGCAACTAATAATTAAAACTCTGAATTTATGTTCTACATACAGTGTTACTAAGACCACACTTGTATATCCTATTCATATCTTTTATTTTTGGAACCAAGGCAGAGCTTTGTTGCTGTTCTTCTGTCACTAAGTTGTCTCAGACTCTTTTGTGACCCCATGGACTGTAGCTCAGGAGGCTCCTCTGTCTGTGGGATTTTCCACCTAAGAATGCTGGAGTGGATTGGCATTTCCTTCTCCAGGGATCTTCATAATTCAGGGATCAAATTTGCATCTCACGCATTGGCAGGCAGAGTCTTTAAGAGCTACCATGGCTGGACAGTGCAGAGCTCACATATTTCCTAAATATCCCTGGGTCAAAATAAGCTGCAGCTTCCTTTTGGACTATGAGACATAAAACATTGCAATATTTTACATTGCATTTACACAAATTTGATATGTATTATCGCTAACCTTTGGCAGACTAATAGATAAAACTATTGAATAATCATCTCAAGGAAAGAGCAGTTTAAAACCTCTAGTCGTTCTATTCTTCAATTTTTTTTTTTTAAATAAAAATGTTCAACTAGTAGCATTTCCTTCAAATGTACTTATTGTGTTAAATTGTGTGGAAAATAAAATATATTTATGCAATAAAGATGTCCACCATATTACATTTATTTAACTATCCAAATGAATCCAGATTGTGAATAATAATCACTGATTTCTGGAGTTTACAAATTCTTGAAATTATTTGATCCATTTTTCCATCATTGATAACAAACATTGCAATATAGGCTGAAATCTATCTCCCCTTTTGGAAAGCAACATATTTGCTTTGCTCTATTCTTATGGATTCTTTTATGATTCTTAATATGTTCAAAAAGAATGGGGGGGTGGTCACAAGATGGCAGAGGGATAGGATGGGGAGACCACTTTCTCCCCAAAGGGTTCATCAAAAGATCATTTGAATGATGAGCACAAAACAATTTTTGAACACTGACAGAGGACATCAGGATCCCAGTAAGGCATATCATTTTCTTCAAAAGGAGATAGGACAAAATACAGAAAACAATAAGAAACACAAAACAGTTAGGGATGGAGACCCACCCTGCAGAGGAGGTCATGAAGAAGTTTCCAAATAACAGGAAAGCCTCTCACTGTCAGGTCTGTGGGGAGTTTTGGAATCACAGAGGGCAACATAACCAGGAAAAAAAAAACAACAGATTATGTGCCTAACCAGAACTCCCAGGGGAGAAGTAGCCCAGACACTTGAGTCCACCACTGGAGGGGCTGGACAGGGAGGCATGTGTGGCATCCTTAGGGTAAGGATTGAGCCTGAATGCCCTGAGGACAATCTGAGGAAGCTAATGTGAGATAGCAACCCAAACTGTGGGATAGTCAGAGAGGAAAAAAAAAAGAGAGACAGAGAGAGACATATCCCATAAAAGGCTCTAATGTGCAGCCTGACCCACTCACAGAACAAAGGATTGAGCAAATACCAAAGGAGAGCTAGCTGGCTGTGGACAGGACCCTCCCCACCGCCAGAGGCAGAGAGGCAGGCATGCAACAGCCAGAGCCAGAAGGCAAGGAACAATCTCAGCCCCAGAGGCTGGTATTCTCCACCAAACTGTGAGCAGGCTCCCAGTTGCTAACCACATCTTCGTGGGATCCTGGATGGTTGACATCTGCCAGGAGGGTTGCAGCCTGAGATCAGCTCCTCAGAGGAGACACATGGCACACCTGAGATGGTGCTCTCACAGTGCACTCAGGAAACCAAGTGGCCATGACCAGGGAGGTGATTAAGACACCCAGTCCACCTGGGGCAGTGCACTTGTCAAGCATCTGGTCACCTGAGCTGCTCAGACCAGGGAATGGCACAAAACGCACCCCCAACCGAGTCTGTGCCCCTGCTGAGTACTTGAGAAACTGAACCTGAGTAGCTTAGACCTGGGAAGTGCAAGAAATGCAGGGCCTGCTTTGGACAGTACCCCTGCAGAGCAACCTGGAGCCTGAGCAGTGTAGAGCCAGAAAATACATGGTGTTGTGAGCTGGGGCAAACCCAGTGTGGTCCATACACTGTGAGCACACCCCCCACACAGGGAGCAAGCTCCACAATAAAGAGGAACTACAAACTTCCAGACTGCAGAAAGGCCACCCCAAATACAGCAAACTAAATAAAAGGAGAAGCAGGTAAAAAAAAACATGACAAATTTCCAAAAAAACAAACAAAGGGGAGGAGATAGGGAGTCTGCCTGAAAAAGAATTCAGAATAATGATAGTAAAGATGATTCAAAATGAAAGCAAAATGTAGTTACAGATAAATATAAGGTTTGAGAAGATGCAATAAATGCTTAACAAGATATAGAATAAATGAAGAATCAATCAATAATGAATAATACAACATCTGAGGTTAAAAGCCCTCTGGAGGGAACCAACAGTAGAGTAACAGAGGCAGAAGATAGGATAAGTGAGGTGGAAGATAGAATGGTGGAAATGAATGAAGTAGAGAGGAAAGAAGAAAAAAGAATTAAAGTAAATTAGGACAACCTCAGAAACCTCTGGTACAATGTTAGATAGCACAACATTTGAATCATAGGAGTCCCAGAAGAAGAAGACAAAAAGATAGGACATGAGAAAATACTTGAAGAGATAATATTTGAAAACTTCCCTAAAATGGGGAAGGAAATAGCCACCCAAATACAAGAAACCCAGAGATTTCCAAAAAGGATAAACCCAAGGTGAAACACCCCAAGACACATATAAATCAAATTAATGAAGATAAAACGCAAAGAGCAAACATTAAAAGCAGCAAGGGAAAAGCAACAAATAACATACAAGGGATCCCCATAATGATCAAAGGATCAATCCAAGAAGATAACAATTATAAGTATATATGCACCCAACATAAGAGCAACAAAATATGTAAGGCAAATGCTAACAAGTATGAAAGGGGAAATTAACAGTAACACAATAATAGAGGGAGACCTTAATACCCCACTCACATCTATGGATAGATCAACCAAACAGAAAATTAGCAAGGAAACACAAACTTTGAATGATACAATGGACCAGTTAGACCTAATTGATAACTATAGGACATTTCACTCCAAAACAATGAATTTCACCTTTTCCTCCAGTGCACATGGAACATTCTCCCGGATAGATCACATCCTAGGCCATAAATCTAGTAAATTCAAAAAATTGAAATCATTTCAAGCATTTTTTTCTGATCACAATGTGGTAAGATTAAATGTCAGCTACAGAAAAAGAAAAAGAAAAACACAAACATATGGAGGATAAACAACACTCTTCTGAGTAAACAATGAATCACAGAGGAAATCAAAAGAGAAATCAAAATATATATAGAAACAAATGAAAATGAAAACATGAGAACCCAACAACCCAAAACATATGGGATTCAGTAAAATCAGTGCTAATCAACTTTTGCTGTTGTTGTTGTTCATAGCAATACAAGCTGACCTCAAGAAACAAGGGTACAATCAAATAAATGATATAACTTTACATAAAGTAACTAGAAAAAGAAGAAATGAAGACTCCCAGGGATAGTAGAAGGAAAGAAATTGTAAAAATTAGAGGAGAAATAAATGAAAAAGAAACAAAGGAAACTATAACAAAAATCAACAAAACTAAAAGCTGGTTCTTTGAAAAGATAAACAAAATAGATAAACCATTAGGCAGACTACTCAAGAAAAAAAGGGGGAAGAATAAAATCAATTAAATTAGAAATGAAAATGGAGAAATCACAACAGGTGACACAGAAATACAAAGGCTCATAAGAGACTACTATCAGTAACTATATGCCAATAAAATGGACAACTTGGAAGAAATGGATGAATTCTTAGAAAAGTATAACCTTCCAAAACTGAACCAGAAAGAATTAGAAAATCTTAGCAGACCAATCACAAGCACGGGAATCAAAACTGTAATCAAAATCTTCCAAAAAAGAAAAAAAAGCCCAGGACCAGATGGCTTCACAGGTGAATTCTACCCAAAAATTTAGAGAAGAGCTAATACCTATCCTACTCAAACTCTTCCAGAAAATTGCAGAGGAAGTTAAACTGCCAAACTCATTCTATGAGGCAATCATTACCCTAATACCAAAACCAGGCAAAGATGCCACAAAAAAAAGAAAACTATAGAGCAGTATCCCTGATGAAAATAGATGCAAAATTCTCAACAAAACTCTAACAAACAGAATCCAACAACATATTAAAAAGATCATACATCATGACCAAGTGGGCTTCATCCCAGGGATGCAAGAATTCTTCAATATTTGCAAATCAATCAATGTGGTACACCACATTAACAAACTGAAAGTTAAAAGATATTTGATTATTTCAATGGATGCAGATAAAGTTTTTGAAAAAATTCAACATTCTTTTATGGTTAAAAACCCTCAACAAAGTAGGCATAGAAGGAACATACCTCAACATAATGAAATCCATATATGTTAAACCCATAGCAAACATTATCCTCAATGGTGAAAAATTGAAAGCATTTCCCCTAAAGTCAGGAACAAGACCAGGATGCCCACTCTCACCACTACTATTCAACATAGTTTTGGAAGTTTTAGCCACACCAATCAGAGAAGAAAAAGAAACAAAAGGAAGCTAGAATGGAAAAGAAGAAATAAAATTCTCATTATTTGTAGATGACATGATTCTCTATATAGAAAACACTAAAGACACCACCAGAAAATTACTGGAGCTAATCAATGAGTATAATAAAGTTGCAGGATATAAAATTAATACACAGAAATCTCTTGCATTCCTATACACTAGCAATGAGAAAACAGAAAGAGAAATTAAGGAAACAATTCCCATCACCATTGAGATGAAAATAACAAAATACTTAGGAATAAACCTATCTAAAGAAACAAAAGACCTATTTATATGGCTCAGAGGTTAAAGCGTCTGCCTCCAATGCAGGAGACCCGGGTTCGATCCCTAGGTTGGGAAGATCCCCTGGAGAAGGAAATGGCAATCTGCTCCAGTATTCTTGCCTGGAGAATCCCATGGACGGAGAAGCCTAGTAGGTTACAGTCCACGGGGTCGCAAAGAGTCGGACACGACTGAGCGACTTCACCTCACCTCATAAAACACTGATGAAAGAAATCAAAGATGAAACAAATAGATGGATAAATATGCCATGTTTATGGATTGGAGGAATCAATATAGTGAAAATGAGTACACTACCCAAAACAATCCCTAGATTCAATGCGATATATAGATTTATGCAATAATAATTCAATAATTCAATGCAATAATATAGATTCAATGGAATCCCTATCAAGCTACCCAGGGTATTTTTCACAGAGCTAGAACAAATAATTTCACAATTTGTGTGGAAATACAAAAAACCTTCTAACAGCCAAAGCAATCTTGAGAAAGAAGAATGGAACTGGAGGAATCAACCTGCCTGACTTCAGGCTATACTGCAAAGCTACAGTCATCAAGACAGTGTGATACTGGCACAAAGAAAGAAATATAGATCAATGGAACAAAATAGAAAGCCCAGAGATAAATCCATGAACCTATGGACACCTTATCTTTGACAAAGGAGGCAAGAATATACAATGGAGAAAAGACAATCTCTTTAATAAGTGGTGCTGGGAAAACTGGTCAACCACCTGTAAAAGAATGAAACTAGAACACTTTTTAGCACCACACACAAAAAATAAACTCAAAATGGATTAAAGATATAAATGTGAGACCAGAAACTATAAAACTTACAGAGGAAAGCATAGGCAAAACACTTTCTGACATAAATCACAGCAAGATCCTCTATGATCCACCTCCCAGAGTAATGGAAATAAAAGCAAAAATAAAGAAACAGGACTTAATGAAATTTAACAGCTTTTGCACAATGAAGGAAACTATAAGTAAGGTGAAAAGACAGCATTCAAATGGGAGAAAATAATAGCAAACAAAGAAACTGACAAAGAATTAATAACAAAAATATTCAAGCAGCTCATGCAGCTCAATACCAGGAAAATAAACGACCCAATTAAAAAATGGGCCAAATTACTAAACAGACATTTCTCCAAAGAAGACATACAGATGGATAACAAATAAATGAAAAGTTGCTTAATATCACTCATTATTGGAGAAATACAAATCAAAATGACAATGAGGTACCAACTCATGCTGGTCTGAATGGCTGCTATGAAAAAGTCTACAAGTAACAAATGCTGGAGAGGTTGAGGTGAAAAGGGATCTTCTTACACTGTTGGTGGGAATGCCCTCTACTGCAGCCACTATGGAGAACAGCATGGAGATTCCTTAAAAAACTGAAATAGAACTGCCATATGACCCAGCAATCCCACTACTGGGCATACACACCAAAGAAACCAGAATTGAAAGAGACATGTGTACCCCAATATTCATTGCAGCACTGTTTATAATAGCCAGGACATGGAAGCAAGCTAGATGTCCATCAGCAGATGAATGGATAAGAAAGCTGTGGTACATATACACAATGGAATATTACTCAGATATTAAAAAGAACACATTTGAATCAATTCTAATGAGGTGGATGAAACTGGAGCCTATTATACAGAGTGAAGTAAGTCAGAAAGAAAAACACCAATACTATGTATTAATGCATATATATGGAATTTAGAAAGATGGTAATGATGACACTATATGTGAGACAGCAAAAGAGACACATATGAAAACAGATTTTTGGACTCTGTGGGAGAAGGCAAGGGTGGGATAATTTGAGAGAATAGCCTTGAAACATGTATATTACCATATGTGAAATAGATGACCAGTCCAAGTTCAATGCATGAAACAGGGCACTCAAAGCTGGTGCACTGGTACCACCCTGAGGGATGGGATGAGGAAAGAGGTGGGAGGGGCATTCAAGATGGGGGACACATGTACATGCATGACTGATTCGTGTCAATGTATGGCAAAGACCACCACAATACTGTAAAGTAATTAGCATCTAATTAATATAAATAAATTAATTTTTAAAAAATATGCAGAGAACCTCATTTGAGTGCTTAGAATTTTAGTATAAAATATCTAGGTCAGATATTAAACATAATTTAAATGTTTATTTATACACTTTCTTTCTTTGCTGTTATTTTATTTCCCTTAGTCAATGGCTTTTCTGCCCTCTCCATTTTGGAGGGTAAGAAAATCTAGCTCTTGGAAATGTTCACTCTCCCCTTAAAAAATGTGTTACTCTTTTCAGACAATATTTATTTGCATTTTGGCACTTCTTACTATTCAAACTGTTTACAGCACTTTTGAAGGCTGTTTATATTTTTCTAAATGTAAAGAGCAAACTTTTGCCCTTGAAAGTAATATAATACATGAATTACTCGTAGAGTCTTGATGAAATTTGTCATTATGGGGCAGAGTTACATTTTTTAAGTTCTATTAAATTCTATTCATAAATTTCCACTGTTTTCCAGGAAAATTGAATGGTTGTGAGACTTTCCACATTTTTTTTTAAATTTTGCTTAATTGTCCTATTTTGTATAATTACACACATCTTCCTTTGTCATTTAGGAGTAAAAGGTTTGACTTTGTTTAGCATTTGTCTTCTTTCCCAACAGTTTTTATTTTTACTGTTTTCCATTTTATTTCTTTAAGTTTGTATTCTCTTAAATATTTCACCCTTTACTTTCTACACATAGAGTGTAAAGATCCCAGAGAAGTATAAAGAACAGAAAGTAGAATCCTGGGTATAATTTTTTGTCTTACTTGTTCCCCAGGAAGAGAGGGTATCACATATGTGAAATATTGCTGAGAGAGCAAGGATCATAGCATAAACTACAGACTTTTTGTTTGGAAACAGACTAGATAGATAGATAGATAGATAGATATCGATAAACAGTATGGTTACAATGCACAAGTTTGTTTAGTTGGAATGTTGGGCTTTAAATAACATTACTATGGATGCTATCAACAACATACAAAACAAAATGGCATTCGAAAGCAAGTGTATTAGGAGGAAAAGTCCAGGCCCTAACCATGAGACAAACACTTTTCTATACTGCCAGATTCTGTCCCATTATGTATACAGTTAATTTAGACAGTAAGGCAATGGCGACCCACACCAGTACTCTTGCCTGGAAAATCCCATGGGTGGAGGAGCCTGATAGGCTCCAGTCCATGGGGCTGCTAAGAGTCGGACACGACTGAGCGACTTCACTTTCACTCTTCACTTTCACTCTTCACTTTCATGAATTGGAGAAGGACATGGCAACCCACTCCAGTGTTCTTGCCTGGAGAATCCCAGGGACAGAGGAGCTTGGTGGGCTGCTGTCTATGGGGTCGCACAGAGTCGGACACGACTGTAGTGACTTAGCAGCTAAATAACTGTGAGAATTTACACATGCTGCTCTTTTAAAGGATGCTTTTTCTCTTCTCTTCCTTGACTATTATTTCAAGCATGTGTGCTGAGTCACAATCAGTCATGTCTGACTGCGAGACCCTAAAGACTGTAGCCTGCCAGTTTCCATGGGATTCTCCAGGCAAGAATACTGGAGTGGGTTGCCGTACCCTCCTCCAGGGGATCTTCCTGACCCAGGGATGGAACCCAGATCTTCTGTCTAATGCATTGGCAGGTGGGTTCTTTACTACTAGTGCCGCCTGACTATTACTGAAAAGTCAACTAAAACACCACCTCTCTTGAATCTCTTGTACTATTAATTTTGTCCTCAAATATTATTTTTCTATGGCCTTCCCAGGTGTCACTTTCCAGGGTTCATCTTTCAGTGTCATATCTTTTTGCCTTTTCATTCTAATCATGGGATTCTCAAGGAAAGAACACTGAAGTGGTTTGCCATTTCCTTCTCTAGTAGACCACATCTTGTCAGAACTCACCACCATGACCCATCCATCTTGGATGGCCCCACACAGCATGGCTCATAGCTTCACTGAGTTAGGCAAGGTTGTAGTCCATGTAATCTGCTTGTTTAGTTTACTGTGAATGTGCAGTGTAACAATAGTGCAGTATTCTTATATCAGTTTTATTAGACTGGAAGCTACCTCATAGATTTGAAGCATTACTCTCTGTATTGCATAGTTATAACTTTTTTTTAATCTCTAATAATATGGGTTTTCTTCCAAATTGGTGAAAAAAATGAATAGTGTTATATAGTTTATATAGGAATTCAGCATCATATTTGCATTGTAACTATTATAAAATAGTTAAAATTTGTTGGAATTTTGAAAGCTGTTAAAAAGTTGAATTTCTAGAATATTTGTGCACTGGTAGGGTAGAAAATTGTTTATCAGATGCCTATAATGCAGGTCTCTTATACACATCTAGATGTGTATAAGAGACAGGCTCTAATGTGCAGCCTGACCCACTCACAGAACAAAGGATTGAGCAAATACCAAAGGAGAGCTAGCTGGCTG
>SJYT01052370.1:315578-330802 GCA_006410635.1 Cephalophus harveyi | reverse complement strand
GATACTGAAATTAAAATGAGTGCACAACTTTATAATAAAGCAATAATTTTATTTGGCTATAATATTCATTGGTTTTTTGTTTGAAGAATATCAGAATACTCTGGTGCAGTTCTAATCAGAATTTTAATAATATTTATTAAATGGCAAATAGTTAAGAGGAAAAATGTATAACTGTTATATTTTGAGCATGACAGCAAAGAAAATCATCACTGAATCTGTCAAATTGAAAACTAGTGAAAGAGATAAGGAAATGCAAAATAAAGTCAGGGAGTTTTCCATGCTGTTTATACCATCATTCATGCATTTATAATGAGAATCTCTAAGATTCAAAATGTTACTCCAATTGCTATGGAGCTTTTATAAATATCAATGTGCTTAAAGCATTGTGAAGTTGAACAAAAATGTAGTATGCATAATGATAATGTTAGTCATTTATGAATTTTCAGTTAGCTTGCAGAGCTAAATATATAGGAGGGCTAAAAAAAAAAAAAGTCAAAACATTTGCTTCCATGGCAAAAAGATTTGCTGGTAAACATGGTATGTTACTTTATTTTTTCTTTAGTTGGAATAGGTTTCTAGAAGTATTTATTCTTCTTTCACAGTATTTTAAACAGTTTTAAAGCAATACACATAGTACTACAATGAGTACTGAATTACTTCTGAAAAAGGCAAACTAAAAAGTACTTTTAAAACTTCAATTTAAAGTAATACATACTAATAAGGGATTCACAAACATGATCAGAATTTATCATGGAAGTGGAAGTTATAGGGTACACACACACACACACACACACACACACACACACGTACATATTATAGAATTGAAATACAGTATTATCATAACATTCTTGAATGCATTTGCATTCTTTCAAGAAGCACTTTCTCATATACATGGCATGTTTGTGTCATCCGTGTTCAATATATCCTTAAATATTAAATACTTTAATTATAGAGATGAATAAAAATAAGCTACAGAAATGTTAAATGAATACTTACATGTTTTGATGATGATATCAGTTTTAGAACTCAAAATTTTTCCAAGTTTTATAGACACTTTATATAAAAAAGAACATCCTCAAAAATTCAGGTCAGTACTGATTCTACTCTGACTTCTAAAAATGAAACACCACTTCACCCCAGAAAACTCTCTTATAGTATTCTGAAATTAACCTAGCTATGACAGAACACACACACAGGGATATACACACACACAAACACACCTATGACTATTAGAACCTAAGGTTGAAAAAAATTAACATAAACAGAGTTGAAAGTATGGAAATAAAAAACAATATTATGGAAGGCTCAAGTATAATGTTGTGACTGAATCTCAAAGTGTTTTCTGGGGAGGAGCAAGAAATAACAGAAATAAACGTAGGGTAATCATAAAATGATTTATGTGCAAATTTTTAAAAAGTTTAACATTTGTCTTGAAAGCTAGGAGTGAAAAATTTATTGATAGCTAAGGTAGCAACTAACCCTGACACAGCATTTACTTTATATCAGACAGGAGTTTTACATGTTAACACAGTTATTACGATAATCCCTAGATATAGATGTTATGACTATCCTCACTTTATAAATTCAGAGGTTGAGGAATGGTTATAAATGTCACACAGCTGTAAAGTGGAAGCAGCAAGAATTGAATTCAGACAGTGGGGATGTAGAGACTCCTCCTTTACCCATCATGCTGTCCTATTTCTCAAGGCTAATTAATTAGTCACTTCAGCAGTACAAGCCAAAAATAATGAAGACTTCATCTAAGAGGATGAAGTGGTGAATTCTGTGGGGATTAGTGTAATATTTTAGAAAGTGATAGAGAACTTTCAAGTGATTCTGAAGTTTGAGCTTAGGTAATTTGTGGAACATGGAGAAGGGAATGGCAACCCACTCCAGTATTCTTGCCTGGAGAATCCTGTGCACAGAGGAGTCTGGTGGGCTGCTGTCCATGGGGTCGCACAGAATCAGACATGACTGAAGCAACTTAGCATGCATTGGAGAAGGAAATGGCAACCCACTCCAGTATTCTTGCCTGGAGAATCTCAGGCACAGGGGAGCCTGGTGGGCTGCCATCTATGGGGTCACACAGAGTTGGACATGACTGAAGCGACTTAGCAGTAGCAGCAGCAATTAGTGGGATGAATGTGCCATTTCATGAGACTGGAAGCAAGGAAAAGAAGTAGATTAGAAAAATACACTTAGTTCACTTGTTGAATTGTGGAGCTGAAGGTACATATAGGTAATCCAAACAGAATAAAAGTTTTGATAATTTAAAGGGAGGTTTGAAGAGAAAAGTAGATACTTAAGACTTGGTAGTGCATAGGAGTTGGAATGAATGCTTAGAATGTGGTCAATTTCTAACAGGATATACTGCAAAGTGAAAAAATGGAAGGCCTTTGGTGTCACCAATAATAAAAAAGATGAGAAAGCATTGAAGTCAGAAAGGTAGGAGAGAAACAGAAGAGACTGGTACCACTAAAGCAAGCAAATGGGTGAGAGAATTTAAAAAAAAAAAAGATAAAAGATAACTACCAGTTAAATGCTTCAGTAGTTGATGAAACACTTGAAATGAAATATTCATTAGAACATTTTTGTCATTCATGAATTAAAGGCAATTTATCAATGGAATGCAATGACTCAAAGTTTGATTCCAAGAAATGATACTTGAGAATGGACCACTCCTGCTTAAGTCCTAAAGCAATTCTCTGAAGGCTAGACGGAAAGAAACCATCAAATCTAAGAAGGTTATTTGTTTTAGTGTTTTGAGACAGAAGAAAGATGAGGTGTTTAAATGTCAATAGAAGAGAACCAGTAAGAAAGGAACGCATTGAAAAACCAAAAGGAAACAATGGAGTAAGGCTGGAGAAAGGAACGGAAGGAAGATATAGTATTCAGAATATTGGAGAAAGAGTTTTGAAGAACTGAGAAAGCCACTGAGATTTAGGGAAGGTCCAAACTCAGGCATTTAGTATACAGAACCTGAGAAGAGAGTTTCCTTCCCAGCTGAGTTCACTTTTCTCAGTGAAGTATGAGGTACTGGTATTTTTAAGGAGCAGGGGCTAGTGGAGATAATGAAAGAACAATAATGAATTGATACATTGAGAACTTAGTTCATATAAAATGGCACACTAAATTTTTTACAAATATTATGCTTTTAAATTTCACAACTATTTGTAGAAATAGGTGCTTTATTTTACAAATGATGGAATAGAGCCAAAGAGTGATGAATAACTTGCCCAAATAGTTTGTAAATGATGCTGGTATGAATTTGAGCAATTTGATTTCCTGCCTTCAACTACTGTATTACACTCTCTACTGAACTAAAGAGCCTCTTGAAGAAAGGGAGAGGAGAGTGGAAATATTGGCTTAAAGCTCAACATTCAGAAAACTAAGATCATGGCATCTGGTCCCATCAGTTCAGTTCAGTTCAGTTCAGTCGCTCAGTCGTGTTCAACTCTTTGTGACCCCATGAATTGCAGCACTCCAGGCCTCCCTGTCTATCACCAACTCCCGGAGTTCACTTAGACTCATGTCTATCGAGTCAGTGATGCCATCCAGCCATCTCATCCTCTGTCATCCCCTTCTCCTCCTGCCCCCAATCCCTCCCAGCTCAGAGTCTTTTCCAATGAGCCATCTCTTCACATGAGGTGGCCAAAGTACTGGAGTTTCAGCTTCAACATCATTCCCTCCAAAGAAATCCCACAGCTGATCTCCTTCAGAATGGACTGGTTGGATCTCATTGCAGTCCAAGGGACTCTCAAGAGTCTTCTCCAACACCACAGTTCAAAAGCATCAATTCTTCGGCACTCAGCTTTCTTCACAGTCCAACTCTCACATCCATACATGACACTGGAAATACAATAGCCTTGACTAGATGGACCTTTGTTGGCAAAGTAATGTCTCTGCTTTTGAATATGCTATCTAGTTGGTCATAACTTTCCTTCCAAGGAGTAAGTGTCTTTTAATTTCATGGCTGCAGTTACCATCTGCAGTGATTTTGGAGCCCCCCAAAATAAAATCTGACACTGTTTCCACTGTTTCCCCATCTATTTCCCATGAAATGATGGGACCAGAGGCCATGATTTTCGCTTTCTGAACGTTGAGCTTTAAGCCAACTTTTACAGTTTCCTCTTTCACTTTCATCAAGAGGTTTTTTTGCTCCTCTTCACTTTCTGCCATAAAGGCAGTGTCATCTGCATATCTGAGGCTATTGATGTTTCTCTCAGCAATCTTGATTCCAGCTTGTACTTCACGGTAAATAAATGTGGAAACAGTGGAAACAGTGACTGACTTTATTTTTCTGTTTCCAAAATCACTGCAAATGCTGATTGCAGCCATGAAATTGAAAGACACTTACACCTTGGAAAGAAAATTATGACCAACTTAGATAGCATATTCAAAAGCAGAGACATTGCTTGTCAACAAAGGTCTGTCTAGTCAAGGCTGTGGTATTTCCAGTGGTCATGTATGGATGTGAGAGTTGGGCTGTGAAGAAAGCTGAATGCTGAAGAATTGATGCTTTTGAACTGTGGTGTTGGAGAAGACTTTTGAGAGCCCTTTGGACTGCAAAGAGATCCAACCAGTCCATTCTGAAGGAAATCAGTCCTGGTGTTCATTGGAAGGACTGATGTTGAAGCTGCAACTCCAATACTTTGGCCACCTGATGCAAAGAGTTGACTCATTTGAAAAGACCCTGATGCTGGGATGGAGTAGGGGAGGGAGGAGAAGGGCACGACAGAGGGTGAGATGGCTGGATGGCATCACCGACTCAATGGACATGAGTTTGGGTGAACTCAGGTAGTTGGTGATGGACAGGGAGGCCTGGCGTGCTGCGGTTTATGGAGTCGCAAAGTGTCGGACATGACTGAGCACCTGAACTGAACTGAATATTAAAATTCTGTAAAGTTTAAATAGAGAAATATCTCTTTGAAGAAAACTTAAATTATTTTTCAGCAGCATCAGTAGTTAAACTGAAGTTTAAGACAAATAACTGTCTTGGTACCAGTATGCAAAATGTTATGACTTTTCCAGAGTGATTCACTAGGTGAGGTGGCTTAAAGAAATATCATATATATTTTTTAATCTTCTTCTTTCTCTACTTTAATGTTTTTACATTAGTCCTTCAAGACTGAAAGAATCAAACTCCCTTTTTTTTAATGATCCTCCTAGTCTATTTGTTCTTAAAGTAGGGTCTGAGCATTTTTCTCAGTGTGTAGAACCATGGATGAGATTTATCACACTTACCTGTGTTCTCATTTTTAGCTAACTTGATTGTTTCACTCTATCTTGAGACTACCTTGGAGAAGCAGGAGCTGTACCTTTAATCTCTGGACTCTTGTTGTTCAGTAGCTCAGTCATGTCCAACTCTTTGTGACCCCATGGACTAAAGCACACCAGGCTTTCATGTCCTTCGCCATCTTCCAGAGCATGCTCAAACTCATGTTCATTGAGTCAGTGATGCCATCCAACCATCTCATCCTCTGTCATCACATTCTCGTTCCTTCAATCTTTCCCAGCATTAGAGTCTTTTCTAATGAGTCAGCTCTTCGCATCAGGTGGCCAAAGTATGGGAGCTTCAGCCTCAGCATCAGTCCTTCTAATGAATATTCAGAATTGATTTCCATTAGGATTTACTGGTTTGATTTCGTTTCAGTCCAAGGGACTCTCAAGAGTCTTCTCCAGCACCACATTTCAAAAGCATCAATTCTTCAGTGATCAGCCTGAATTGTCCAATAAATTGTCCAACTCTCACATCAATAAGTGAGTACTGTAAAAGCCATTGCTTTGATTATAGGGACATCCGTTGGCAAAGTAATGTCTCTGATTTTAATACGCTGTCTAGGTTTGTCATAGCTTTCTACCAAGGAGAAGTGTATTTTAATTTTGTGGCTGTAGTCACTATATGCAATGATTTTTAAGCCCAAGAAATGAAGTTTGTAATTGTTTCCTCATGTATTTGCAATGACGTGATGAGACGGGATGCCATCATCTTAGTTTTTTTTTTTTTTTAATATAGATTTGCTTATTTTAATTGGAGGTTAATTGCTTTACAATATTGTATTGGTTTTGCCATACATCACCATGAATCTGCCACAGGTATACACGTGTTCCCCATCCTGAAACCCCCTCTCTTCTCCCTCCCCGTACCATCCTTCTGGGTGGTCCCAGTACACCAGCCCCAAGCATCCAGTATCATGCATCGAACCTGGACTGGTGATTTGTTTCATTTCACTCTGTATAATAGGTTCCAGTTTCATCCATCTCATTAGAACTGATTTAAATGAATTCTTTTTAATGGCTGAGTAATACTCCATTGTGTATATGTACCACAGCTTTCTTACCATTCATCTGCTGATGGATATCTAGGTTGCTTCCATGTCCTGGCTATTATAAACAGTGCTGCGATGAACATTGGGGGTACACGTGTCTCTTTCAATTCTGGTTTCCTCAGTGTGTATGCCCAGCAGTGGGATTGCTGGGTCATAAGGCAGCTCTATTTCCAGTTTTTCAAGGAATCTCCACACTGTTCTCCATTGTGGCTGTACTAGTTTGCATTCCCGCCATCTTAGTTTTTTTCATGTTGAGTTTTAAACCAGCTTTTTCATTCTCCTCTTTCACCTTCATCAAGAGACTCTTTTGTTCCTCTTCCTTTTCTACCATAACGTCGGTGTCATCTGCATTTCTGACATTATTTATACTTCTCTTGGCAATCCTGATTCCAGGTTGGGCTTCATCCAGCCCAGTATTTTACATGAATACTCTGCATATAATTTAAGTAAGCACGGTGACAATATACAGCCTTGCAGTACTCCTTTCCCAATTTTTAACCAGTCTGTTGTTCTATGTCCAGTTCTAACTGTTGTTTCTTGACCTGCATACAGATTTTGCAGGAGGCAGGTAAAATGGTCAGGTGTTCCCATCTGTTTAAGAATTTTCCACAGTTTGTTGTGATCCACACAGTCAAAGGCTTTAGTGTAGTCAATGAAGCAGAAGTAGATGTTCTTCTGGAATTCTCTTGCTTTTTCAATGACTCAAAGAATGGGCAATTTGATCTCTGATTCCTCTGTATTTTTAAAATTCAGCTTGAACACCAGGAAGTTCTCTGTTCATGTACTGCTGAAGTCTAGCTTGGAGAATTTTGAGTATTATTTTGCTAGCATGTGAAATGGGTACAATTGTGTGGCAGTTTGACCTTTCTTTTGGCATTACCTTTCTTTGGTATTGAATGAAAGCTGACCTTTTCCAGTCCTGTAGCCACTGCTGTGTTTTCCAAGTCTGCTGACAGATTGAGTGTAGCACTTTAACAGAATCATTTTATGATCTGAAATAACTCAGCTGGAATTTCTTCACTTCCACTATTTTTGTTTGTAGTCATACTTCTTAAGACCCACATGACTTTGCACTCCAAGATGTTCAGCTCTAGATGGGTGATCACACCATCACGGTTATCTGATATCCATTATAGTATGAAAGTGAAAGAGGAGAGTGAAAAAGTTGGCTTGAAGCTCAACATTCAGAAGATGAAGATCATGGCATCTGGTCCCATAACTTCATGGGAAATAGATGGGGAAACAGTGGAGACAGTGTCAGACTTTATTTTTTTGGGCTCCAAAATCACTTCAGATGGTGACTGCAGCCATGAAATTAGAAGATGCTTACTCCTTGGAAGAAAAGTTATGACCAACCTAGATAGCATATTCAAAAGCAGAGACATTACTTTGCCGACTAAGGTCCGTCTAGTCAA
Source organism: Cephalophus harveyi (assembly GCA_006410635.1). Lineage (NCBI taxonomy): Eukaryota > Metazoa > Chordata > Mammalia > Artiodactyla > Bovidae > Cephalophus > Cephalophus harveyi. The sequence goes on along the minus strand of SJYT01052370.1, from coordinate 323,058 downwards.
GGCTATGGTTTTTCCTGTGGTCATGTGTGGATGTGAGAGTTGGATTGTGAAGAAGGCTGAGTGCTGAAGAATTGATGCTTTTGAAGTGTGGTGTTGGAGAAGACTCTTGAGAGTCCCTTGGACTGCAAAGAGATCCAACCAGTCCATTCTGAAGGAGATCAACCCTGGGATTTCTTTGGAAGGAATGATGCTAAAGCTGAAACTCCAGTACTTTGGCCACCTCATGGGAAGAGTTGACTCATGGGAAAAGACTCTGATGCTGGGAGGGATTGGGGGCAGGAGGAAAAGCGGACGACCAGGGATGAGATGGCTGAATGGCATCACTGACTCGATGGATGTGAGTCTGAGTGAACTCTGAGAGATGGTGATGAACAGGGAGGCCTAGCGTGCTGCGATTCATGGGGTCGTAAAGAGTCGGACACGACTGAGCAACTAAACTGAACTGAACATGCAGTTTAGTTTCACTGAGCTAAAATCCCTCTGTGGCTATCCTATCCATCTCCTCCTCTTCACATTGTGGCAAGTACTGATCTTTTGGGATTACATGTATAAGAAAGATCATATTGTGTTTGTCTTTCTCTGACTTACTTCAATTAGTTTAATGCTCTCAAGATCCATACATGTTGCTGCAAATGGCACAATTTCATTCTTTTTGTGGGTAAATGTGTATGTGTGTGTGTGTGTGTGTGTGTGTTAGTTGCTCAGTCGTGTTCAAGTCTTTGTGACTCTATGGACTATGGCCCACCGGTCTCCTCTGTCCATGGAATTCTCTAAGCAAGAATACTGAAGCGGGCTGCCATTCCTTTCTCCATCTCCATCTCACTTCTTTATTCATTCATCCATCCATCCATTCATCCAACATTTACATCGTTTCCATATATTGGCTACTGTAAATAAAGCAACAACAAACATAAGGGAACATATGTCTTTTCAAATTAGTTTTTTTATTTTCTTTAGTTGAATATCAAACATTGATGGATTGTGTGGTAGTTCTATTCATAATCCTATAAGAACCTCCATACTGTTTTTCCACAGAGGTTGCAACCAATTTATATTTCCATTGTTAACTAGACATTCCCCTTCTCTACATCTTCACAAACACTTATCATCTCTTGTCTTTTTTATACGAGCTATTCTAAAAGGTGTGAAGTGATACCTCACTGTAGTTTTGAATTGTATTTCTCTTCTAATTAATGATGCTAAGAATATTTTCATGTATCTATTGGCCATGTCCTCCTTGGGAAAATGTCTATTAATATCTCCTGCCCACCATTTAATAAATGTGTTTTTTTTTTTGCTATTGAGTTGTATAAGATCTTGATATATTTTGAATATGAACCCATATCAAGAAATGATATGAAATGGTTTATTCCACTCAGTAGGTAGTCTTTTATTTCATTCATAGTTTTCTTTGCTGTGTAGAATCTTTCTATTATAATGTAGCTACACTTATTTATTTTTGCTTTCATTACTTATGCTTTGGTATCATAGCCAAAAAAACCATTCCCAGGACAAATGTCAAGGATATTCTTTCCTATATTTTCCTCCAGAATTATGTTTTCAGAATTTGTATGATCAAGTTTTTAGTCCATTTCGAGTTAATTTTTGTCTATGGTAAAAAAACAGTGGTCCAGTTTCATTCTTTGGCATTTGGTTGTCTAGTTTTCCCAATATATTTACTGAAGACACTAGATTTTATCTATTGCACGTTCTTGGCTTCTCTGTCATAAGTTAATTTACTATAAATGTATTTTTTTGGGAGAAGTGCTCTCTATTCTGTCCTGTCAATCATTGATTTTGCTTTTATATCAATACCACACTATTTTTATAAGTTTGAAATATAGCTTGAAACCAACAAATATGATGCTTCCAGCTTTGTTCTTTTTAACAATTGTTTTGGCTATTTTGTGATCTCAAGCAATGTTTATTCACTCTATTTCTTTGAAAAAAAAAGAAATTTTATCAAAATTGTATTGAATCTGTATATGATTTCAAACTTAATTTTTGGAGACTGGTTTCATAGCCTAGAATGTGATATATCCTGGAGAATGTTTCATGTGCACTTGCAAAGAATGTATTCTGATTTGGGGGGATGCAATGTTCTATAAATATATGTTGAGTTCAGCTGCTATACTTTGTCACTTTTTTCCAATCCATGAATACAGAATATTTTATTCTTATATTTGTGCATTCTTCAAGTTCTTTGATATGATTCTTATACTTTTCAGCATACATGCCTTTCACTTCTTTGGTTAAATTTATTCCTAGATATTTTATTATTTTTGATGCAATTTAAAATATTTTATTAATTTCTCTTTAATCTATCATTGCAACATATTTATGTCTATTGATTTTGTATTATGCAACTTCACTGAGTTATTAGGTGTAACAGTTCTTGTTGGAGTATTAAGGGTTTTCTATATATAATATTATCTTATCTACAAATGGTGACAGGTTTTTTTTTTTTTTAATTTTTTCCCCTTTTCAATTTAGATTCCTTTTGTTTCTATTTATTGCCTAATTGCTCTGACTAGAAATTCTAACATACTATGCTGAACAGAAGTGGCATGCTAGGGGATGGTGCACGGGGATGATCCAGGGAGATGATATGGGGTGGGAGGTGGGAGGGTGGTTCAGGATTGGGAGCTCGTATACACCTGTGGCAGATTCATGTCAATGTATGGCAAAACCAATACAGTATTGTAAAGCAAAATAAAGTAAAAAGAAAAAAAAAAAAGTCTGAACATTAATTTCTTGCTATCAATCTTAGAGCAAAGATTTTCAGCCTTTCATATTGAGCATAATGTTAGCAGTGGGTTTGTCATACATTGTTTTATTTGAGGATATTTTCTCTATACCAACTTTGTTGAAAGTTTTTTATCCCAAATGGATTTTAAATTTTATCAAATGCTTTTTCTATACCTATATTAAGATGATCACATGATTTTCATTTTTAAATTTGTTAAGATGGTGTATCACATTGACACATTTGTAGATGTTGAACCAGCCTGCTCTCCCTGCAATAAATCCCACTTGATCATGATCTATTATTTTTTTAATGTATTTTTGCATTCTGGTTTGGTAATATTTTATTGCATACATATTCATCAAAGATACTGGCCTGTAGTTTTCTTTTCCTTTGGCATTTTTGTCTGACTTTCATATCAAGATAATTCTGGCAGCATAAAATTAATTGTGAATATTTCCTTCTCTCTCTCTCTCTTTTTTTTTTTTTTTTGGTAGCTTTTGAAAAGGATTGGTATTAATTCTTCCTTGAATATTTGGTAGAATTTACCAGTAAATCTGTCTGGCCATGGCCTTTGGTTTGAAAGATTTTAAATTACTGATTCAATATCCTTGCTAATATTCCTGCAGTTCATATTTTATATTTCATCATGATTCAGTCTTGGTACTTGTATGTTTTTAAGATTTATCCATTTCTAGGTTTTCCAATTTGTTGGCGTGTAATCATGCAGAGTCGAAGGCAATGGCACCCCACTCCAGCACTCTTGCCTGGAAAATCCCATGGACGGAGGAGCCTGGTGGGCCGCAGTCCATGGGGTCACTAAGAGTCAGACACGATTGAGCAACTTCACTTTCACTTTTCACTTTCATGCATTGGAGAAGGAAATGGCAACCCACTCCAGTGTTCTTGCCTGGAGAATCCCAGGGATGGGGAAGCGTCATGGGCTGCCGTCTATGGGGTTGCACAGAGTTGGACATGACTGAAGTGACTTAGCAGCAGTAGCAGTAGCAATCATTCAGAGTAACCTTTTAGGATCTTTATTTTTAATCTCTGGGAATAAAGTTTTAGTATCTGTTTTTATTTCTAACTATTTATTTGAATCCTCCTTCTTTTTTCTTGGTGAATATAACTAAATGCCCATTGACTTTGTTTCTTTTTTCAAAAATCAGCACTTAGTTTCATTTAGATCTTCTCTAATGTCTTTTTAATCATTATTTCATCTCTAATCTTTATTTCCTTCCTTCTATAATACTACTTGAGTCTTGTACATTGTTCTCTTTGAGTTCCTTGAGGTGTAAACTTAGGTTATTTATTTGAGAATTTTCTTGTTTGCTGAGGTAAATATTTTGCTATGAACTTTCCTTTTATAACAGACTTTGCAGTTTCTCACATATTATGTTACATTTCTATTTTCATTTTTCTTTAATGTAAATTTTACTTTCTGTTTTGATTTCCTCTTTAACCCATTGGTTGTTTCATAGCATGCTGTCTAATCTCCTTCTGTTGGGAAGATCCCATAGAGGAGGGAATGGCTACTCATTCCAGCATTCTTGCCTGAACAATTCCATGGACAAAGGAGCCTGGCTCTGTCCATGGAGTCTTTCTGGACAGACTGGCCTCATGGGATCACAGAGAGTTGGACATGCCTAAATGACCAACACTTTAGCTTTCACTTGTTTTCTGACCTAACATGGTCTAGCCTTGAAAATGTTCCAGGTGCATTTGAGAAGAAAAATGCACATTTTTTTGATTTTGGGTGAATTATTTATAGGTCTATTATGTTTATCTGATATAACTGACATTTAAAGCCAATGTGTCCTTTTTTATTTTCTGTCTGGTTTCTCTATACATTGATGTGTTTGGGAGTATTAAAATCCTCTACTAGTACTGTAGTGTTGTCTATTTCTCCCTTTCCATCTGCTAATGGTTACTATAAAGTAAACATATTTAGGTGATCCTCTGTCAGGCATATGAATATTTGCAATGGTATATCCTCTCCTTGGATTGGCCTATTAATATTTATGTAACATCCATCTTTACCCTCTATTAAAGTATTACATAAAATCTGTTTTGTCAGATGTAGGCATAACTACTCTAGGTTTCTTAGGTTTTCATTTACATGAAATATCTTTTTTTTTTTTCCATTTTTCCCTTCTAGTCTATCTTTACATCTAAAGTAAATTTCTTGTAGGCCACAGATAGATGTCTTTTTAAAAATGTATTCAGCTATTCTATGTATTTGATTGAAGATTTAGTTCATTTACATTTAAATTATTAGTAGGTATATACTTTTTTCAATATTGTTAATTGTTTACTGGCTGTTTTTGTAATATTTTCTTTTTCTTTTTGACTTTTGTGTATTTACTATAGAGTTTTGCTTTGTGATTTTTACGAGGGCTATATATAACAACTTATATCTCTTTGTTTTTGTTCAGTTGTTCGTGTCAGATTCTTTGCAACCCCATGGACTGCAGTATGCCAGGCTTCCCTGTCCTTTACTATCTCCTGGAGTTTGCTGGAAACTCATGTCCGTGGAGTCGATAATGCTATCCAACCATGTCATAAGGATGTATTTTAAGTTTATAACAACTTAAGTGATCCCTTCTAAAGCCTAACATTTTTACTCTTCCCTCTTTGTATTTTGTTTCTGACGCCATATTTCATTTGAATATCCCTTAACTAAATATTGTAATCATAATTATTTTTACTGTTTTTTTTTTTAACCTTCATACTTACTTTGTTAGTGATTAATTCAATGCTTATACGATATATACTCCTTTCCAATGAGATTTCTTATCTCATGTTTCCTTGGTACTAATTAGCACCCTTCCTTTTCAACTTAAAGAAGTTCCTTTAACACTTCTTATAATGCTAGTTTAGTAGTAATGAACCTTTTTAGCTTTTCCTTGTCTGGAAACCTCTTAAAACTCTCTTTCAATTCTGAAAAATAACTTCGCCAGGTATAATATTCTTGGTTTGATTTTTTTTTTTCTTTCAGCACTTAGAATATATTCTGCCACTATTTTCAGGCCTACAAATTTTCTGTTGAAAAATCTGCTGATAGTCATATGCTGACAGCTCCTTTGTACATAACAAGTTGTTTTTCTCTTTCTGCTTTTAGCATTCTCTCTTTGGATTTGAATTTTGACATTTTAATTATGATATATATTGCTGTGATTCTATTTGATTTCATTTTATTTGGCAATTGTTCAGCTTTCTGTATCTGTATGTCTGTTTCTTCCCCCAGATTAAAGACATTTTCAGCCATGCTTCAAACAGCATTTCTACAACCTTTCTTTCTTTCTCTCCTTCTGAGGTCCCTGTAAGTGCTTGGTACTTCTTTTATTTTGTCTTCAGTTCAGTTCAGTTCAGTCGCTCAGTGTGTCTGACTCTGCAACCCCATGAATCGTAGCACACGAGGCCTCCCTGTCCAACACCAACTCCTGGAGCCTACCCAAACTAATGTCAATCGAGTCAGTGATGCCATCCAGCCATCTCATCCTCTGTCATTTCCTTCTCCTCCTACCCCCAATCCCACCCAGCATCAGGGTCTTTTCCAATGAGTCAGTGTTTCGCATGAGGTGGTCAAAGTACTGGAGTTTCAGCTTCAGCATCAGTACTTCCAAAGAACACCCAGGACTTATCTCCTTTAGGACGGACTGGTTGGATCTTCTTGCATTTCAAGGGACTCTCAAAAGTGTTCTCCAATACCACAGTTCAAAAGCATCAATTCTTTGGCACTCAGCTTTCTTCACAGTCCAACTCTCACATCCATACATGACTACTGGAAAAACCATAGCCTTGACTAGATGGACCTTTGTTGGCAAAGTAATGTCTCTGCTTTTCAATATGTGACCTAGGTTGGTCATAACTTTCCTTCCAAGGAGTAAGTGTCTTTTAATTTTATCGTTTCAGTCACCATATGCAGTGATTTTGGAGCCCCCAAAAATAAAGTCTGACACTGTTTCCACTGTTTCCCCATCTATTCCCCATAAAGTGATGGGACCAGATGCCATGATCTTAGTTTTCTGAATGTAACCCTATTAAATTTTTGTTTTTCCACTTTTTTCAATTATGTTTCTTTTTGTTGCTCTGATTGCATTAATTTAGCTGCCTTGTCTTGGAGTTGATGGATCCTTTAATTGCCTCACCTAATACAATGTTGCAAACCTCTTATGTACTTTTTCAGTTCAGTTATTAAGGTTTTCAGCTGCTGCTTCTAAGTCACTTCAGTTGTGTCTGACACTGTGCGACCCCATAGATGGCAGCCCACCAGGCTCCCCCATCCCTGGGATTTTCAGGCAAGAACACTGGATGTGACATCTATTTGTTACTTTCTTATATTTTCTGTCTTTTTGCATTCATCTCAGTTCAGTTCAGTTGAGTCGCTCAATCGTGTCCAACTCTTTGTGACCCCATGAATCGCAGCACGCCAGGCTTCCCTGTCCATCACCAACTCCCAGAGTTCACTCAGACTCGCATCCATCGAGTCAGTGATGCCATCCAGCCATCTCATCCTCTGTCATCCCCTTCTTCTCCTGCCCCCAATCCCTCCCAGCATCAAACTCTTATCCAATGAGTCAACTCCTGGCATGAGGTGGACAAAGTACTGGAGTTTCAGCTTTAGCATCATTCCTTCCAAAGAAATCCCAGGGTTGATCTCCTTCAGAATGGACTGGTTGGATCTCCTTGCAGTCCAAGGGACTCTCAAGAGTCTTCTCCAACACCACAGTT
>SJYT01052370.1:243536-315273 GCA_006410635.1 Cephalophus harveyi | reverse complement strand
CTAGATGTCCATCAGCAGATGAATGGATAAGAAAGCTGTGGTACATATACACAATGGAGTATTACTCAGCCATCAAAAAGAATTCATTTGAATCAGTTCTAATGAGATGGATGAAACTGGAACCTATTATACAGAGTGAAGTAAGCCAGAAAGAAAAACACCAATACAGTATACTGACACATATATATGGAATTTAAAAAGATGGCAATGATGACCCTGTATGCGAGACAGCAAAAGAGACACAGATATATAGAACGGACTTTTGGACTCTGTGGGAGAGGGAGAGGGTGGGATGATTTGGGAGAATGGCATTGAAACATGTATACTATCATGTAAGAATGAAGCACCAGCCTATGTTCGATTTAAGATACAGGATGCTCGGGGCTGGTACACGGGGATGATCCAGAGAGAGGAAATGGGGTGGGATGTGGGAGAGGGATTCAGGATTGGGATCTCATATACACCCATGGTGGATTCATGTCAATGTATGGCAAAACCAATACGGTATTGTAAAGAAAAATAAAGTAAAAATTAAAAAAAAATAAAAAATAAAAACACATAACATTAAAATTACAAAAAAAAAAAAAAAAAGTTAAATAAGCAGGGTGACGATATACAGCCTTGACATACTCCTTTTCCTATTTGGAACCGGTCTGTTGTTCCATGTCCAGTTCTAACTGTTACTTCCTGACCTGCATACAGATTTCTCAAGAGGCAGGTTAGGTGCTCTGGTATTCCCATCTTTTTCAGAATTTTCCACAGCTTATTGTGATCCACACCGTCAAAGGCTTTGGCATAGTCAATAAAGCAGAAATAGATGTTTTTCTGGAACTGTCTTGCTTTTTCCATGATACAGCGGATGCTGGCAATTTGATCTCTGGTTCCTCTGCCTTTTCTAAAACCAACTTGAACATCAGGGAGTTCACGGTTCACGTATTGCTGAAGCCTGGCTTGAACACATTATTTCACACATTCATTGCTTCTGAATAATAATATAGGGAATTCATTCATTAAATACAAAAATTTGACCTATTAAATGGGAACCTCTTCTAATCTCTAGGCAACAGTCTCCATCTCATGTTTTAGTGATTTCAATTTAGCAAAACAAATTCCCAACAAACTGCTTTAAAAACAGAGCTAAATATATGAATTGAAATATATTAGAAACTAAATTCTTAACTTCAAAATGTAAATTTTCATCTAATGTGGATTGTTTAACTATATTCTACTTTTTCTATGGCTGCTTCTAAATTTCCAGGCATAAGCAGAACAATATTTAAAAGTAGAAGGGAAAAAGTACCTCCTGTGAAGCTGGGGGTCAGTCTTGATATTTTCAGTGATCAGTTTTAAAACCCTACACTCCACCTCTGAACTTGAGTTCCTCCTCACTTCTTAGTGGACATCCTCAAGTAAGTTATTGATGAGATCTCTTCACAGTCTGAGACATCTTTTCATTCCTTTTAAGGGAGAGACTTCAGTTCTTTTATTATTGGCATATATCACCTCACAGTTGGGCACACTGTCTCTAGGAAAATCTTAGAAAAAGAAACATGGGACTATTGCACAATTACATTTTCCAGGAATTTAATAAAGTATATACTCTTTGGAGTTTCAATAAGGCTGATTGGTCTAACAAGACATAGGCACTTGGGAAACTCAGAACCTGATGATATGTTATTATCTTCCTACCGCAAATGTTAGTGAATTACTACCTAAATTTGGTGTATATTTCAGAAAGCAATTTAAGGTTCAGTTTTAATTTTGTGATTATCTCTATAATTATCTTTAAGCATTTTCAATGATAAAGACAGTTCAGTTCGTTCAGTCACTCACTCATGTCCGACTCTTTGCCACCCTATGGACTGCAGTACTCCAGGCCTCCCTGTCCATCACCAACACCTGGAACTTGCTCAAACTCATGTCCATCAAGTCAGTGATGCCATCCAATGATCTCCTTGTCTGTCATCCCCTTTTCCTCCTGCCTTCAATCTTTCCCAGCATCAGGGTCTTTTCCAGTGAATCAGTTCTTCGCATCAGGTGGCCAAAGTATTGGTTTCAGCATCAGTCCTTCCAATGAATATTCAGGACTGCTTTCCTTTAGGATTGACTGGTTGGATCTCCATGCTGTTCAAGGAACTCTCAAGAATCTTCTCCAATACCACAGTTCAAAAGCATCCATTCTTCAGCACTCAGCTTTCTTTGTGGTCCAACTCTCACATCCATACATTACTACTGGAAAAGCCATAGGTTTTACTAGACAGACCTCTAGTTGGCAAAGTAATGTCTCTGCTTTTTAATATGCTGTCTAGGTTGGTCACAGATATTCTTCCAAAGAGCAAGTGTCTTTTAATTTCATGGTTGCAGGCACCATCTAAAGTGATTTTTGGGCCCCAAGAAAATAATGTCTGTCACTGTTTCCATTGTTTTCCCATCTATTTACCATGAAGTGATGGGACTGGATGCCATGATCTTTGTTATTTGAATGATGAGTTTTAAGCCAGCTTTTTCACTCTCCGTTTTCACTTTCATCAAGAGACTCTTTGGTTTAATTCATATTCTTTGATAAATGAGGAGGTTATTAAAAAATAGGTAAATATTGTTGCATCAACTTTATCTGATAAGGCAGTGAACTAAAAGTATTTTGAAACCTAAGAATGGTATCTAAAAGGGGGAAAACATAGAGAAAATAAACCCAGTTACAAAATCATTTTATTTACTTTTGTTTTGAAATTGGCTTATGTTGTTGGGATAATTGGCTTCCCAGTTGGCTCAGATCATAAAGAATCTGCCTTCAATGCAGGAAACCTAGATTCAATGCCAGTGTCAGGAAGATACACTGGAGAAAAATGCCTACCCCCTCCAGTATTCTTGCCTAGACAATTCCATGGACAGAGGAGACTGGTGGGCTACAGTTCATGGGTTTGCAAAGAGTTGGACATGATTAAGTGACTAACAGTGTACTTCTTCACTTTCACTTCATTGGGATAAACCCATTTTCTCTTAAAGAGTAATTCATTTGTTACCACTTGAACCTGTCTTATTGACTGTGATATCTTTGGTACTAATAATAAAGGTTTGATTAGCAGTATACTTTAGGAAGTATTTTCTTACTCATTTTTTAATTTTATGTTTTCTTTAATATTTTCTTCCAGAAGGAGAATACTAAAATCCAGTTTATAAAAGCTATAGAAAATCAAGGCTAAAATAGTGCAGATTAGGATCAACTATAGAGATAAATGACAAAATCAATTGTCCTATCACTAACTGAACTCCATTCATTTATTTCTTTTTGTCACTAAGGTGAAGAAATATTAGTTCTTGATATAGTCGCATTTTTCCTTTTTAAAGTGCCTTTACCTATATTTTGAAATACATAGGCCACAGTTGATCATATTTCAGATTTATTTAGCAATAAGTACTTGATCTTGGTCTGAATTACTAGTGAAAAGAAAAAAAAATGAGCCCCTAAATCATCACACAAACGAACTACAGCTTCTCTGCTGGTTTCCTCACCATCTGCTGGAGTGTAATAATCATTACCATCAACATAAGCATTTGTAATTTATTACATGCTAATGGCACTACTTGAAGATCTGTAAACTTTTAGTAGTTTATTTACACGTGATTTTATGATTTTTAGTGTATTTTTATATACAGTATCTTATCCCATGTTAACTTCATAACAAACTTCAAAGTGAGAAAGGAAGGTATTTTTGTGCCCCCAGTTTGTCACAGGATAAACCATAATTATTCTATCTATTGTCTTCTGATACAACATTATACTGACCACAAATATCTAAAACTGTAAAATAATAAAATGGGAGAGAAAACAAAGAATAAAGCAGATTAGTGGATCATTTATTTGAGAGTGATACTTTAAAGCATATCTTTTCAGAATGTTAAATAAAAAATTAGTACTGTAAGTGATCAATTTATGTCTTAAGTTTTTACTGAAAATATACTGCTACCTTTAATTGGCCATTTAAATGGATGAGGTGAAAATATTAAAAATTCTTCTAATTTTATCACTATAATATTAATAATAGAATCCATCTAAAGTTTGAAAGTAATTTTTTTGATGTTCTATCTGTCATCAAAAGGAAGCCTTTTGATGAAAACTGACTTGTGTTACATGAAATATTCACACATGACTCAGGAGCCTTCTTCCTTCTTAAGGAACCTTTCCATAAAAGAAGCCAGCCTCTATCTCTGTATTAAACTTTTATCTAGAGAGTTAAAGTTTTATAAGGTTTAAGATTATAAAATATTAAAATGAAGTTTGAGGTTCTGATATGTTCAGTTAAAGGAAGTGAGCTGAGGTTTTCCTTTATTTCTTATCTTTTGTTTATAAAGAGTATAGAAACTGAACTACAGTTTACTTCAGAAATTCTCTAAAGGATGATGGTGATTGATTAATTCCACTTTTATGTGTTATAACTGATATTCTAAGGCTCAATTAAAATACATATTTATCTCCCTGGCTACCAGACTGATTTGAATTACTTATGTTTTCTTAGTTTTATTATGGTGATACAAATAATCTTCTCTAGACTGTGGCACATCTGTCTCTTATACACATCTTTAGTTGATAACCATCCAGCTCTAAATATTTTTTGTAAGAAGAATTTCATAATAAAGCATATTAGTATAGTCATCTTTGTGACATTTTTCCATTTTGAAAATGTTTTTATATGCATTAACTAGTTTTGTGGTAATAATTATTATCCCTAGGAAAACGAATACTATATTTTCCATAACTGACTAGAGCAGATAAATAAACATTTCTCTATCATCATCCTTAGAATAGAATTGTAAATGGAAATCAATACTGGTTAGTATAAGGAGGTTAGTCACACTCTCAAATTATTAGTTGGAATATAACATATGGCAGTAGGAAAGATATTAGACACGTCTAAGTCACAAATTTCTATAAAAATAGATGTGTGGAGTGGGGTGTTAGGGTGTTCTACAAAATGATCATTAAAATATTTTCTCATGTAAAAATATAGGGCTTCATACATTTTCCTTAATTTTGTGTAAATATGGCATGTAGTAGAAATTTTATAGCATTTATTTAATCAGTAATACCATGCTCCTGAGGGCTTCCCTGGTGGCTCAGAGGTTAAAGCGTCTGCCTCTGATGCGGGAGACCCAGGTTCGATCCCTGGGTCGGGAAGATCCCCTGGAGAAGGAAATGGCAATCCACTCCAGTATTCTTGCCTGGAGAATCCCATGGGTGGAGAAGCCTAGTAGGTTACAGTCCACGGGGTCGCAAAGAGTCGGACACGACTGAGCGACTTCACCTCACCTCACCTCATGCTCCTGAAATCAAAAATATCATACAGCAAATACTTGATATTCACTGGGGAGAACACATAGACATTTCCTTCTAAAAGGCAAGTATTTTATGCAAACACTCCTTGAATCAAAGTTACTCAATAAGAGGAAGACAATTCAACACTGACTACATTTAAATGTTTAGCAATGGGGCATCTGATAAAGGTATTGTTAAAGTTTCTTGAACTAGATGAGTGGAGATCTCCCTGATATTAGGGGTACATTCCACAGGTGATTTATGATTCTCTCTGCCTTTGCTGACATTATTAACTATCTGCCAGTTTGTTCTACTGACATTTCAGAGATGTAGGTAAATTGCTAAGAAAATCTATGTCTGTTTTTCTTTTGTGTGTTTTTGTGTTGGGGGTTGGGGATGCAAGAATAAAAATCCTAACTTAAAAAAATGGAAATAAAGGTGTTTTTTTTTTCCTTATTTTTGGTTTTGTAGAGAGGCTATTTTTGTTTGTTTTGTCAATTTCTAGTAAGCTATTTTTTACAGATTAATTTTTATTCTTGTGTATAACAAATATTTCCAATATTTTAAACAGATTTTACATTATCATTGATCTCTACTTTCTTAAATCTGCATAGTACACTGAATTTCAATTCAGTTGATATTGCAATCCAAATTTCCAGTAAGAAGCAAAAATTCCAGTGCACAGAAAATGTGTATGCTCAATCAGCAGTGGAATTCAAAGTTAATGAAACCATAATGAAATATAAGTTATGTTTCTTTTTAATGCAGTATATTTGGCATCACTCTTTTAGGACTACATATCACCTCTTAACCATGAAACACAAAAACAAAACCAACACACTTGTCCTATGGGAACTGGTTAGAAAGATAAGGTATAGTGCTGAAGAATGTTTACATCATTTCTCACATTCCTCTGGTGATTGTGAAAAATATTTTGGCATTATTGTTATTAATATCTGGCTGCTAAGTCAGGTTTGACTCATTTACGACCACATGGACTGTAACTCACCAGGCTCCTCCATCTATATACTATATTCTAAAGAAAGATGGTAGCTAAACTGAAAAAAAACAAAACAAGCAAACAAAACAACTTAATATCTTTCAAAGACATTATCTAATTGAGGAGTCTCCCTGATGGCTTAGCAGTAAAGCACCTGTCCACCATTACAGGAGATGCAGATTTGATCCCTGGGTCAGAAAGATCCCCTGGAGAAGGAAATGGCAATCCACTTCAATATTCTTGCTGGAAAATCCCATGGATAGAGGAGCCTGACAGGCTACTCTTTGAGAGCCCATGGGGTCACAAAGAGTTGGACATGACTTACTGACTAAAAAGCAACAAAAATCTAACAGAGGCTTTACCATATTTGAAGTCATTACTTAAAATTTGAACTTAATAAAGTTGGCTTAGAACTCAGCATTCAGAAAACTAAGATCATGACATCTGGTCCCATCACTTCATAGCAAATAAATGGGGAAACAATGGAAACAGTGAGAGCCTTTATTGTTTTGGGCTTGCAAATCACTGCAGATGGTGATTGCAGCCATGAAATTAAAATACACTTGCTCTGCAGAGAAAAAGCTATGACCAACCTAGAAGAGAAGGAGACAACAGGATGAAATGGTTGGATTGCATCACTGACTTGATGGACATGAGTTTGAGTAAACTCTGAGAGTTGGTAATGGACAGGGAGGCCTGACGTGCTGCAGTCCATGAGGTCACAAAGAATCAGACACCACTGAGCGAATGAAATGGACTGAACTGAACTGAACTGAGCAATGTTTTTGCTAAAATAAGTGTATAGACAAACCATAACACATTTTAATATGTTATTCTTCAATATATTTTAATAACAAACTATTTTAGTAACAAACTATTAATAGAGTTATTAAAAGCAAGTTATTTTGTATTTCCTTTTAAAAAAGAAAAAATCTAAGTTGGATTTTTGTTTGTTTGTTTGTTTACTAACACTGAAGCAGGCTCTCCTCCTCTCTCTCCCATGCACATGAATTAAATTCAGTTCGATCACCTAGGGTGGGGAAGGAACCGATTGGCTGCTTGGTCCTGCTATTGAATATGGAGAAATAAGATGATGAATTATACACGCTTCTTGATCCACATGAGCATATGCTTGAGTCAGAAAAACAAAAGTACACAGTTTGCAGAAACAAATGCAAGGTAGAAAGAGATTATTGAAATAAATACACTAAGCAAACTGCTATGAGTACATGAAAAAACAGTTAACTTAGATTGAAAAGACAGAGAAGCTACATGTAAATGGTAAAATTAGACTTTAGTCTTGAAGAAAAATACAGAATTTCAAAAAGTATGACATAGAAGGATAAAGAGTATTGCATGTTCTATGATTTAAATGCAAAAAGATAATTAACTACAAGACTTTTCCATGACGTATCACATTTAGGATAATGGCTACTTTAATATCTAAGGTTACTAGAAAATGTAAATAGTAGCTGAGGGCTAGATTTTGGACAGCATTTTACTTAGCACTAAGTTTATTCTTTATGGTTAAGCAGCGGCAGGCACAAAACTCTGTGAAAAAGTGAAAATAGCATACATTTTTGTAAGAAGTTTAATTTACAGAACTTTGTGAAGGGTGTACATTAGCAGAGAAAGAGGTTAAAGACAGAGAAATTATGAAACCATTGTGAACATATACTTAAAATAGAAGCAAAAGAAGAAAAAAATGGAAACATATTTGAGCACAAAGGGATTAATGACTTTTGTATGTCTTAGTATGAAAGACAGAAAGGGGGAACTAAATAAAGATGTCTTCAAGGTTTCCATTCTAAAATACAAGATACCTGGTTAGTGGACTGGTTCTTAACAGATCCTAAGTGAAAGAGCTGGGGAAGAGCTTTCATTGACATTTATTTACTATATACAACAAACTGGGCTAGGTACTCTACACACAGCATCTCATGTACTTTCTGTGAGAAGGTAATGAGACAGACATTATTATCTATCCATTCTTTGTAGAAGAGGAATCATGCCAGGGAAAGGAATTTACCTATCATAACACAACTTTAACTGACAAAGGCAAATTAAATAAGCCTATGTTCGCTTTGGATATTAATGATGTAATTGTAAAACACATGCTATTTTGTATCTGGAATTTTCTCAAAATTATGTCTGTGACATTCACACTGGCATGTTTCAGTAGGTCAATTTTTATCATTTTAAAATAGTCCAATGTCAAATTTAATATACATCTTATTCCAATTAAAATAAGTAGTATTTACTTAAAAATAAAATAGTCCAACATATTGATTAGGTCACATTTTATCCATTCTTTTGTTAATGGGTATTTGGTTGTTTCTAGTTTGATTTATTACAAATAATGATGTAATGAACTTATTTTACATACATGTTTGGATCCATATATGTGACTACTTGGAAAATGTACACATTTAGGAGTGGAATTAATTATTCATAAAGTATGTTCATGTTTAGCATTACAGTGCCAAACAGTTTGTAATTCTAGTTAATAAATTTATACTCAACATGAATCTGTAATTCATGTTGATGTATGGAAAAACCAATACAATGTTGCAAAGTAAAAAAATAATAATAATAAAATGAAAGATACTAAAAATAAATAAATAAATAAAGTTGTTGGAAAAAAATAAAAAATAAATTTATACTCAAATTTATACTGAGTTGTGCAAAGACACCAATATTTGTAGTGAGTCTTTGAAAACAGTAAATATTGAATACTCTTTTCTTTTCAAAAGCTTAGACCTTCTGATTGGTATTTAGTTACATTTTGCTGTGTTATTAATTTGCATTGTAATGGGATCAGTTTGCGTGACTGCTTTGCAAAGTGACCATTTCAAGTTTGCTTTTCTCAAAAAAAAAAAAAAGAAAGAAAAGCTTGGTCATTTTCGGAAATATATATTGCATGGCTTTTTGCATGGCATCCATATCTTGCCCTTTGAATTAGCAAAAGGATTTGAAGGTAAAAAGTAGCTTCAAACACATGGTTCATTCCAGTTCCCTTCTCTGTATATCAGGATTTTGCATGCCCAAACCCTGTTGCCTGCTGTTCTTGTTTGTGTGTTTATTTATTTTTAACCCATTTCTTTTTTTTTTTTTCTTTCTCGGCAGGAGGATTGTCTAATTCTTGCTTCTGTGACACAGCCAGAAGCATAAATCTTGTGTTCTTCTCAGTTCAGTTCAGTTCAGTTGCTCAGTCGTGTCCGACTCTTTGCAACTCCATGAATCAAAGCACATCAGGCCTCCCTGTCCATCACCAACTCCCAGAGTTTACCCAGACTCATGTCTATTGAGTCCGTGATGCCATTCAGCCATCTCACCCACTGTCATCCCCTTCTCCTCTTGCCCTAAATCTTTCCCTGCATCAGAGTCTTTTCCAATGAGTCAGCTCTTTGCATCAGGTGGCCAAAGTATTGGAGTTTCAGCTTCAAAATCAGTCCTTCCAATGAACACCCAGGACTGATCTCCTTTAGGATGGACTGGTTGGATCTCCTTGCAGTCCAAGGGACTCTCAAGAGTCTTCTCCAACACCACAGTTCAAAAGCATCAATTCTTCGGTGCTCAGCTTTCTTTTAGTCCAACTCTCACATCCATACATGACCACTTGCAAAACCATAGCCTTGACTAGATTGACCTTTATTGGCAAAGTAATGTCTTTGCTTTTTAACATGCTGTCTATGATGGTCATAACTTTCCCTCCAAGGAATAGGCGTCTTTTAATTTCATGGCTGCAATCATTGTCTGCAGTGATTTTAGAGCCAGAAAAAGAAAGTCAGCCACTGTTTCCATTGTTTCTCCATCTATTTGCTGTGAAGTGATGGGACTGTATGCCATGATCTTAATTTTCTAAATGTTGAGTTTAAGCCAACTTTTTTGCTCTCCTTTTTCAGTTTCATCAAGAGGCTCTTTAGTTTTTCTTCCATAAGGATGGTGTCATCTGCATATCTGAGGTGATTGATATTTCTCCCAGCAATCTTGATTTCAGCTTGTTCTTCCTCCAGCCCAGTGTTTCTCATGATCTAAATATGTTAAATTTGAGAAGAAGCAGAAAATTCATATCTATATAGAACTATCTGTCTTAAACTGATGAGAAATTTTGGAGAAATTTTGAGGTGCTCATGAACATTTATAATGTGAGGTATATTCATCAAAATTGGTCAGCATAAACCATTTGAATGATTTTGATGTGAAAGCAAACTGTGTGATATTTAAACAGAATTGTATTACATGAATCACTTAGGTTGTAGAAAAATATTGAAACAGAAATTTAGATCAAAACTCTTTAATGCAAGATAACTTTTTTCCTATTCTATTTAAACTAAATATGTTCACTTTTAATCAATGTAAAATAAAAACTCTCATTGAATATAAATAAATTAATTGATGAGTAAGTGAATACAGCACTCATTCATGCCTGTCTTATAGTAACTTTTGCTTATTTTTTATTTTTTTAATATATTTGTTTTAGTTGGAGGGTAATGACTTTACAATATTATAGTGGTTTTTGCCATACACTGATATGAATCAGCCATGGATTTACATGTGTTCCCAATCCTGAACCGCCCTCCCACATCCCTACCCATTCCATCCCTCTGGGTCATCCCAGTGCACCAGCCCTGAGCACCCTATCTCATGCATCGAACCTGGACTGGCTTTATTTTTTTTAATGTTTTTAACTTGCATTTTTTTTAGTAATTTCATCCCAATTCACATTTATGTAACAAAATTATAATCAATTATACAGCACAAAGTCTGTTGAAAAAATAACAAAATTAAAAAATTTTAAAAATATTAAATGAATTTGCCTTTTCAGTTATCAATTTTTCTCTTCTGTTCAAAGGTGTTTGATATTTTCCTTGATCTTCTTTTTACCTTAAATTAATAAAGAACTTTATTTTCTCCTTTATAGGTATTTTTTCATTTTAGCTTTCCCAGTCATATCATGGTTGTTTCCTGGAGATACTTAGTACTGTTAAATTTGACACTTAGTACATGGGAAATAGATGGGGAAAGAGTGGAAACAGGGTCAGACTTTATTTTGGGGGTTTCCCAAATCACTGCAGATGGGGATTGCAGCCATGAAATTAAAAGACGCTTACTCCTTGGAAGGAAAGTTATGACCAACCTAGACAGCATATTAAAAAGCAGAGATATTACTTTGCCCCCAAAGGTCCATCTAGTCAAGGCTATGGTTTTTCCAATGGTCATGTATGGATGTGAGAATTGGACTGTGAAGAAAGCTGAGTGCTAAAGAATTGATGCTTTTGAACTGTGGTGTTGGAGAAGACTCTTGAGAGTCCCTTGGACTGCAAGGAGATCCAAACAGTCCATTCTAAATGAAATCAGTCCTGGGTGTTCATTGGAAGGACTGATGCTGAAGCTGAAATTCCAATACTTTGTCCACTTCATGCAAAACATTGACTCATTGGAAAAGACTCTGATGCTGGGAGGGATTGTGGGCAGGAGGAGAAGGGGACAACAGAGGATGAGATAGCTGAATAGCATCACTGACTCGATGGACATGAGCTTGAGTGAACTCCAGGGAGTTGGTGATGGACAGGGAGGCCTGGCATGCTGCGATTCATGGTGTTGCAAATAGTCGGGCACAACTAAGCAGCTGAACTGACTGACTGACTGTTAAATTTGGCCACAGATTCTTTCTCTATGGCAATGCAGCTAAGTTGCATTATGCTAGCAATGCAGATAAGTTCTGAAAGTAACTTAGTTGTAATTCATCAGTCATCCCAAGCCTTCATCTAAAATTCAGGTTCATCTCTCATTTTTTTTTCTTTCAGGAGGCTGCTGTCAGTGGAATACATAAGACCCTTGAGAGATCGACCCAAGTGTCTTCTTTATACCAATACTACATTTTTCTAATAAGTATGGTTTTATTTTTTGAATCAGCCACTCCAAGACAACATTAATAATAACTGCACAGTTTTTAACAATAAGGATACATTCTTTTTAAAAATGGCAGTCATAGCTTTTATGGATTTGAACAAATAATGCATTTAGTAACATTTCTCTGGCATTATTAGGTGATCTGATTTGACCATTATAACTAATGAACTGTTATGTACAATAATGTTTATATTGACACTTTCACTCATACTCTCATAACCCCTTTACCACTTTGTCATTAAAAAGTTACCCACTGATAAACTTAAATGAAAAAACAAAATATAAAGGAAAAGAAAATTCAAATTCACAACCTAACAAGCATAGTGATGTTCATCCACTTAATAGAATACTTAATCAGAAATGTCAATGTAAATGAAATAGAAATCGGCTTTGCAAAATTCCTTATTTTACAAAATGTAACCTCATCATTCCACTCAAAAATACCAAAGAAGAGGAAAACTACTGAGATAATTTTGAATACATTTGAATTTGGTAAAGAAAGAATATGAAAATAATCAGTTTTTTCTGTTGCCAGTAGAACAGCTTTGCAAGTTCCCCCCAATACAATATTTCGCATGAATGCTTGCTTTGCTGTATGTGAGACATGTTTCCTTGGAGAATAAATTTTGAAAAATATTGAGTTTCAACTTAGATTTTATTTATAGTTGGGCTTATACAACAGTATGGTTTCCTTTTCTACCTAGGATCTGAATGATTTTTAAACTTAGCAGGTTTAATTCAAAACAGACAGAACATCAATATTATGAAATGTTTTATTTGAGAAAACATCCATCAAAATATTAAATGAATGATTTAATTTATAAAAATACCTGCCCTGATAATTGATTGATAATGAAGCTCTAGGTAGAAGACTAATTAAAGGACATGGGTGTATTCTGAACAAAGTAGCAAGTATCTGTGAGGATTACTCAATCAGCATGCAAAGAGAATGAACAAAGCAGCAAAATCTATTTTGGTCAGCTGGCATCAAAAATGTGTTCAGTTCAGTTCAGTTGCTCAGTCGTGTGTGACTCTTTGCAAGCCCATGAATTGCATCACTCCAGGCCTCCCTATCCATCACTAACACCCAGAGTTCACTCACACTGTAGCAGGGTGACAATATACAGCCTTGACATACTCCTTTTCCTATTTGCAACCAGTCTGTTGTTCCATGTCCAGTTCTAACTGTTGCTTCCTCACCTGCATATAGGTTTCTCAAGAGGCAGGTCAGGTGGTTTGGTATTCTCATGTCTTTCAGACTTTTCCACACTTACTGTAATCCACACAGTCAAAAGCTTTGGCATAGTCAATAAAGCAGAAATAGATGTTTTTCTGGAACTCTCTTGTTTTTTTGATGATCGAGCGGATGTTGGCAATTTGATCTCTGGTTCCACTGCCTTTTCCAAAACCAGCTTGAACATCTTGAAGTTCACGGTTCAAGTATCGTTGAAACTTGGCTTGGAGAATTTTCAGCATTACTTTACTAGCGTGTGAGATGAGTTCAATTGTGTGGTAGTTTGAGCATTCTTTGGCATTGCCTTTCTTTGAGATTAGATGAATGTTAAATAGTGTAGAAATGCTTTAGTGTTTTTCATGTTAATACATACAAGGGTGGTAAAACTTCTCATTTAGAAGCTGATGGTCATCAATTTGTCCACACTACTGTTATGAGAGTTCTCTCTATGGTTGTTTTATTCCATATTTTCAATTATGTGGTTAATATTCAATCAACTATCAGCTTACAAACTTAGCGACAATTGCCCACCATTGTATATTTAATGTCTCTTATGTCTAAAGAGTAAATATATCTTGAATAAAAGGAGAAATATAATAAATAACCTGGCCACCTGCCAATTCTAGTGTACAGACTTGTGCTACCATTCTTATGCTTACCTATATCAAACAGTGTTAAGAGAAACTGACTCCAATGTATCGTCCCCTTGACATTATTACCTGGAGCTTTCAGTTCTTCAAGTCTGATTATCTACTTTCTTTTAATTCATTTTGAGATGTATTTTCAATACTACAAAATACACACAGAGAAAACATAGTTTGTCCAATGTTGACCAACATGTACATGTGTGAAAACATGATCTCATCTTAATTACATTCAGTTTCCCTCATCCAAGAAAGTTTCATTATAACTCTTTGCAGTCAAATTTCCATCAAACCTTTTGATCATATCAAGACATCTAATTTTTATCACTGTGGATAACTTTGGCCTGTCATAGGGCATCATATGAATAGGATTATAAAGCACATACTCTTTGTAACTAGATACTTGTGCTTAGCAATTTTTTTGAGATTCATCTTTCTTAAATAACTGACTAATATTCTATTGCATAAATATAACATTTTTTTTGTTTTTTTTAATTTTACTTTATTTTGCTTTATAATACTGTATTGGTTTTGCCATACATAAACATGAATCCACCACGGGGGTACATGAGTTCCCAATCCTGAACCCCCCTCCCCATACCATCTCTCTGAGTCATCCCAGTGCACCATCCCCAAGCATCCTGTATAATGCAGTGAACCTAGATTGGTGATTCATTTATTACATGATACTATACATGTTTCAATGCCATTCTCCCAAATCATCCCACCCTCTCCCTCTTCCACAGGGTCCAAAAGTCTGTTCTATACATCTGTGTCTCTTTTGCTGTCTCGCATACAGGGTTATTGTTACCATCTTTCTAAATTCCATTTATATGTGTTAGTATAGTGTATTGGTGAAGTAAGCCATATTTTTTTTTTTAATGTTTATTCCCTTGTTGAAATATTTCCAAATTTTAACCTTAAATAAATCTGCTAGTTTCCTGACTTTGGTTTATATCCCTTTGAATTTTAACCACCAAATAATCCAATCTATGGTGTGACTGATATCTGAATCTCTGAAAAAGTTTTTATATGTGCCTATGGCTACCCACTCCAGTATTCTTGCCTGGGGAATTCCATGGACAGAGTAGCTTGGTGGGCTACGGTCAATGGAGTAGCAAGGAAACAGACACGACTGAACAATTAACACACATATACAGGGAAAAATAGTTCATACTTTTCATTCTCAAAGACAATTGGCCCCAAATAAATGAAAATTGTTGACTCTGTTTGCTTCTTTTGTTCTATTAATAAAACACATCACAAATCTTGGGACCCTGACTGCTCAAATGTGCAATGGTCAATTCCTGACCCAAAGTCAATTCTTTCCACATCAGTTCTTCATTCTGAACCAGACACATTCTCTTAACACCAACATGATATGATGGGGAATGAGGCATCAAATTAGGGCAAGTAAGGAGAAAATAAACGTTAATTGCTAAGCGTTGGGACTGAGCAACTTCACTTTCGCTTTCACTTTCATACATTGGAGAAGGAAATGGCAACCCACTCCAGTGTTCTTGCCTGGAGAATCCCAGGGACGGGGGAGCCTGGTGGGCTGCCGTCTATGGGGTCACACAGAGTCGCACACGACTGAAGCAACTTAGCAGCAGCAGCAGCAGGAGCTAGCTTTATTATCACATTACTTCTGATACAACTTTAAAATTTCCTTTTTTTTAAGACAAAATTTATTTATTTTAATTGGAGGTTAATTACTTTACAATATTGTATTGGTTTTGCCATACATCAACATGACCATTAGCTTAATATTACTCAGAAAGTACCCCAAATCTGAGACGCACTTTGTTATGATCACAAGTTTCTTGTCTTAAGAGACTTATGTTCTTCCATAGATATATTATTAAATAACTAAAGCACAACTGTCATTTGATTAAAGTTAGGAAAAGTACAATTATAAAAATGAATCAGGGTTTAAAAGGATGGAGAGGATGATTTTGGCAAGCACATATGCTAATCAATCCTCCCTACACCTTGAACCATATTAAGAAGAAGATAATAGATTGGGCAGAGGTGGGAAGTTATCTAATAAGAATGAAAGGTTGAATATTGAGGTGTTTTCCTATTCCTACTACAATCAGTAACAAGAAATAATTCATCTTTTAATGCATTGTTGATTAACACTGGGAAAGAAATGCACCTTGTGGCAATAAATACTGTGTAAATAACATTCTAAGAAGAGTGGAAGGTTTTTAGAGACCATAATATTTTCCCTTAGATTTTATTCTTTAAATCTTTGTGTTTAGGGGGAAATAAGCTTGGCAAAGGCAAGTTATTTAAACTTATTATGACTAGAATTTTTTAGATTTATTTTTTGTTAGAAGCAATGCCTTTGTTCAATAACACCTAAGCATCACTTGAAGTAAGGACTTAGCAGGTGGATCAGACAGATGGTAATCAGAATTCCCAGGTTTACCACTAACATTCATTGTTTCATCAAAACCGAGATAAGGCAAATAAATAAATAAAGAGAAGGCTAAGCATATATCAACTCCTATTATGGAGACCAGTGTTCTAAATTTCGCATTCCACAGCGATTATCCAGGGGAAATTAAAGCATTAACTAAAGACATTGATAAATATTTCTATCAATTTGCTCAGACAAAAATGTTTTTTAAACTACAGACTATAGCATAATTATTCAAAATAAACAGTAATTAACAGAACCAAACTAAGCAACACAAGGGTTTGCAAATATGCCCTGTGGTTTACCAGCTGTGCTTTTTACTGTCTGCACTGTGAATTTACACTCAAGCTTTTCATTCTCAAGAGGTGGTAGAAAATTGAAGCACATTTTAAAAGCATGTTAAGTAAGGGTAAAATTACCAATTTAGTTAGTCTAAATCATATGGCAATGAGAGATTTATTTTTTTTAAAGATCTTTATGAAGCAAAATTAACAAGCCTCTATTGGACACCTACTCTATAACAGTTGTGTGAAGCATAAGGATATAGACTTAAATAAGCCATTTAGGGTGTAAATAGTATATAGACATGATCAAAAATAGTTTAGTGAACAGTTTAACTCCAGGTTACAAAAAAATCTTCACAACAAAGATAATCACGATGGTGTGATCACTCACCTAGAGCCAGACATTCTGGAATGTGAAGTCAAGTGGGCCTTATAAAGCATCACTATGAACAGAGCTAGTGGAGGTGATGGAGTTCCAGTTGAGCTATTTCAAATCCTGAAAGGTGATGCTATGAAAGTGCTGCACTCAATATGCAAGCAAATTTGGAAAACTCAGCAGTGGTCACAGGACTGGAAAAGGTCAGTTTTCATTCCAATTCCAAAGAAAAGCAATGCAAAAGAATGCTCAAACTACCGCACAATTGCACTCATCTCACATCCAAGTCAGGCTTCAGCAATATGTGAAAAGTGAATTCCAGATGTTCAAGCTGGTTTTAGAAAAGGCAGTGGAATCAGAGATCAAATTGCCAACATCCACTAGATCATCAAAAAAGCAAGAGAGTTCCAGAAAAACATCTATTTCTGCTTTATTGACTATGCCAAAGCCTTTGACTGTGTGGATTACAATAAACTGTGGAAAATTCTTCAAGACATGGGAGTACCAGACCACCTGATCTGCCTCTTGAGAAACCTATATGCAGGTGAGGAAGCAACAGTTAGAACTGGATATGGAACAACAGACTGGTTCCAAATAGGAAAAGGAATATGTCAAGGCTGTATATTATCACCCTGCTTATTTAACTTATATGCAGAGTACATCATGAGAAATGCTGGGCTGGAAGAAGCACAAGCTGAAATCAAGATTGCCAGGACAAATATCAATAATTTCAGATATGCAGATGATACCACCTTTATGGCAGAAAGTGAAGAAGTATTAAAGAGCCTCTTGATGAAAGTGAAAGAGGAGAGTGAAAAAGTTGCTTAAAACTCAACATTCAGAAAACTAAGATCATAGCATCCAGCCCCATCACTCATGGCAAAAAAGATGGGGAACAATGGAAACAGTGAGAGACTTCATTTTGGGGGGCTCCAAAATCACTGCTGATGGTGACTGCAGCTGTGAAATTAAAAGACGTTTGCTCCTTGGAAGAAAAGCTATGACCAAATTAGACAGCATATTGAAAAGCAGAAACATTACTTTACAAACAAAGGTCTATTTAGTTAAAGCTATGGTTTTTCTAGTAGTTATGTTTGGATGTGAGAGCTGGACTATAAAGAAAGCTGAGCGATGAAGAATTGATACTTTTGAACTGTGGTGTTGGAGAAGATTCTTGAGAGTCCCTTGGACTGCAAGGTGATTCAGCCAGACCATCCTAAAGGAAATCAGCCCTGAATATTCATTGGAAGGGCTAATGCTGAAGCTGAAACTCCAATACTTTGGCCACCTGATATGAAGAATTGACTCAGTTGAAAAGACCCTGATGCTGGGAAAGACTGAAGGCAGGAGGAGAAGGGGACGACAGAGGATGAGATGGTTGGATGGCATCACTGACTCAATGGACATGAGTTTGAGTAAGCTCCAGGAGTTGGTGATGGACAGAGAAGCCTGGCATGCTGCAGTACTTGGAGTCACAGAGTCAGAAAAGACTGAGCAACTGAACTAGACTGAACTGAACTGATAGCTTGCAGATAAGTGAAATAAATGATAGTCATATAAACAAATGGAGAGAAGAACTGGAAATACTCTGTCATAAGGTACCTATTATAAGGTATTCTCATAAGGTAACTATAGAGCTGTAGGAGATTTCTATTACACATATTTAAAACTCAAAGACAGTCACTAAGAATTTTTAAAAGAAGTATAATATATGCTGAGAGGAGAGGATATTGAATAATATAAAGAATATAATTTCAACTATTAATAATCACTTTAAATGTGAATGGTAGAAATAAAACAAGTAAGAGACAGAGAATCTCAGAGAACAAAAAAAGAAAAAAAGACCCATCTATATGTTGTATAAGAGAAATTCACTTTAAATATAAAGACAGATAGTTTGGAAGTAAAGGTTTGGAGAAAACTATGCCATGCTAAGACTATTCAAAGGAAAGCAGGAAAAGTTATATTATTTTTAGGAACAGCTATATTACTTCCAGGCAGAGCCAACTTCAGGGCAATAAGAGTTATAAAATGGAGCATGATATAATGATAAGAGGATCAATTATTCAAGAAAATATAATAATCTTTAATATCTATGTGCCTAATAACAGTGTCAAAATACATGAGACAAAACTGATAGAACTGCAAAGAGAACTAGATGAATTTGCCATTATATTTGGAGAGTTCAACACTCTCTTATCAGTAGAAGAGAGATACAGCAGGGAAAAATCAGTAAGAATGTAGCTGAACTAAACAGGACCATCAATCAACTGGATCTAATTGACATTTATAGAATACTTCATCAAGCACCAGCAGAATACACATTCTTCTCCAGCTCACATGGAACAGTCACCAAGATAAATGATATTCTAGGCCATAAAATTCACCTTAATAAATTTAAAAGAACAAACATCATATAAAGTATGCTAGAAGAAAGGTTATGACCAACCTAGATAGCATATTCAAAAGCAGAGACATTACTTTGCCGACTAAGGTCCATCTAGTCAAGGCTATGGTTTTTCCTGTGGTCATGTATGGATGTGAGAGTTGGACTGTGAAGAAAGCTGAGCACCAAAGAATTGATGCTTTTGAACTGTGGTGTTGGAGAAGACTCTTGAGAGTCCCTTGGACTGCAAGGAGATCCAATCAGTCCATTCTGAAGGAGATCAACCCTGGGATTTCTTTGGAAGGAATGATGCTAAAGCTGAAACTCCAGTACTTTGGCCACCTCATGCGAAGAGTTGGCTCATTGGAAAAGACTCTGATGCTGGGAGGGATTGGGGGCAGGAGGAGAAGGGGACGACCGAGGATGAGATGGCTGGATGGCATCACGAACTCGATGGACGTGAGTCTGAGTGAACTCCGGGAGTTGGTGATGAACAGGGAGGCCTGGCGTGCTGCGCTTCATGGGGTCGCAAAGAGTCGGACGCGACTGAGCGACTGAGCGACTGAACTGAACTGAACTGAAGGAGGGAGTGGTAGACATCAGAGGGTGTCTGGAGGCGAGGAGGTGGGTGGGCTGCCCTAAATGCACGCAGTTTTGCACCTCTCTAAGCTCACCTGGCTGAGGGATAATAGCGACACGAGTACAGTGCTCTCAAGCCAGTCAGCTTTGTGGACTTCAGTGTTGAAGACAGTGGCTGCTGCTGCTGCTAAGTTGCTTCAGTCGTGTCCAACTCTGTGCGACCCCATAGACGGCAGCCCACCAGGCTCCTCCGTCCCTGTGATTCTCCAGGCAAGAACACTGGAGTGGGTTGCCATTGCCTTCTCCAGTGCATGAAAGTGAAAAGAGAAAGTGAAGTCTCTCAGTCGTGTCTGACCCTCAGTGACCCTATGGACTGCAGCCTACCAGGCTCCTCCATCCATGGGATTTTCCAGGCAAGAGTACTGGAGTGGGGTGCCATTGCCTTCTCCGGCAGTGACCACACATTCTTCCTACTTCAGCACATCTTTGTGAGATTGTCTCCTCTCACCTGAAAGAGTTAAAGTGGCACTTGCATGTGACCAGTGCAATGAGAACATCACTTAGACACTTGAAGCATAATCTGGCTCCAGATTTTAAAGGGCCTCCAAATAAGATACTGTGGACCCTTTAGGGAGTGAGATAACTGTTAACTGGTGTGAAAGGAGGGTGAGGGGGCCACGGGGTCATGGTCTCACCCGGGGAAGATAAATCTTCCCATGCTGTGCAGAGGCCCTGCTATCCCCTCGTGATGTGGACTTTATATACAGAATCTGACTTGTGATTCATTAAGCTGTTCCCATTTTAGCCACCAGTGCCCACGAAGGCAGATCTGTGCAATCTCATATTCCAAGAAGTAAATGTAACGTCCCAGGCCAATGAAATTGACTAGTCTGACAGGAACACACAAACAACGGGGAGGTAAGGCTGTACCCTGTATCCCCCCGCCGTGTTTATTTAGGAGCAGAGGTCCATTAAGTGCTCCGTGATGGCCTTCTGATAACACGCCCACCTTTGCGGGGCGGCCGGGGCTGGATGTCTGCCCTTAAATGTGACAGCTGACATTTTTGGATACATTTAAAGATGGGCTTGTCCACCACAGTGCACAGGACAGAAACCACACATTTTAAAGTTATAGCCTCTCTCGCCCATGCTTAGGAAGGAACAAGTGGTTCTTTTCAGGGCTTTCCGTTTCTGTGGATGGTCTCTTTCCCCTGTGAGAAGATTGTAAAACCCGGCACTAGAGACTATGGATCCATCTGCTGGAGGGAGCCATGTTTCAGCAAATATTTATGGGATGTGAAAGGGAGCTAATGACAAGATACAAGCACTTTATCTTGTGTACAGTGCACATTTTAATGAATATGGAGGGGGAGCAGAGAATGCTTTACCATCTTGAACTTTGATTCTTAGAAGCCAAGTTGTTGAATGTTTGGAGAGTGAATTGTGGCTTTCAAAGCCACTGCCTTTCTACTAAGGCATATTGCTGTTAGTTCTCCCACCCAAACTTCACCTCTGTGTCTCCCATCTCCCAACCCCCTAATGATGACCTAGCTTTGATCTTTTTATTTTCATCCATTGATCGATTCACTCATTCATTCACTGAATATGAAGCAAGTGCCTAAGCCCTGCCCCAGTGCAAGGGATATT
Source organism: Cephalophus harveyi (assembly GCA_006410635.1). NCBI lineage: Eukaryota > Metazoa > Chordata > Mammalia > Artiodactyla > Bovidae > Cephalophus > Cephalophus harveyi. The sequence goes on along the minus strand of SJYT01052370.1, from coordinate 293,468 downwards.
GCAGTAAGTCAGCAACATTTGTGTGGAGCTGACTTTGTGGGGTAGGACAAGGGGAGAGATAGATACTAAATAAGCATATCAACTAATAATGATGATAAGTTTTGAGTATGGTAAATGTTATGAAGAAAGTGAAGCTGGGTGATGGGAAAGATGGTGGTGGTGAAGAAAAGAACTGAATGAAGGTGGGTGGGCAGAGACGATCTCCCTGAGCTGAGACGGGACCAGGGAAGGGGCAGTCATGTGGTTCAGAGGAAGGTGCTCCATTTGGAGAGGCAGCCAAGGGCAGGATCAGGTTGGATTGGTTGAGAAATGCCAGGAGGCCTGAGAGGCTGAAAGGGTATGAGCCAAGGAGGTACATGTGGTCAAAGCACTAGGGAAGGCTCAGGGTATGTAGGGGTCCTAAGGTCAAGAGTAAGGAATTAGATTTGTAATATGGAGAAGAAATCTGACACCATATTGGGTCTGTTTCTTTTACTTTAACTTCTGTGTTCTACTCTTGCTACAAGTTAAGAATGTTGCCTACAGCCTGAAATATATAGGATAGCCCATTCTCAAGGCTCTGACCTTGAAAGGTATAACAGTTTTTCATTCATATAAAGATAAAAAAGTTGCAGAATTCAGTTCAGTTCAGTTTAGTTGCTCAGTCATGTCTGACTCTTTGTGACCCCATAGACTGCAGCATGCCAGGCTTCCCTGTCCATTACCAACTCCTGGAGCTAGCTTAAACTCATGTCCATTGAGTCAGTGATGCCATCCAACCATCTCATCCTCTCTTGTCCCCTTCTTCTCCTGCCATGAATCTTTGCCAGCATCAGGGTCTTTTCCAATGAGTCAGTTCTTTGCATCAGGTGGCCAAAGTATTGGAGTTTCAGCTTCAGCATCAGTCCTTCCAACGAATATTCAGGACTGATTTAGGATGGACTGGTTGGATCTCCTTGCTGTCAAGGGACTCTCAAGAGTCTTCTCCAATACCACAGTTCAACAGCATCAATTCTTTGGCACTCAGCTTTCTTTATAGTCCAACTCTCACATCCATACATGACTACTGGAAAAACCATAGCCTTGACTAGACAGCCTTTGTTGGCACAGTAATGTCCCTGCTTTTTAATATGCTGTCTAGGTTGGTCACAACTTTCCTTCCAAGGAGCAAGTGTCTTTTAATTTCTTGGCTGCAGTCACCATCTGTGGTGATTTTGGAGACCCCTACCCTGCAAAAAAAGTTTCTCATTTGTCTTGTTGGAGGTTAACAGGAATGTCCTGACTTGACTGACATAGACAGCTGCAAGAACAAAGGATTCCAACACCAAGAAGTTTGCAACAACCTGCCACATCCCTCCTCTTTTAGTATAAAAGAAGCCTGAATTCTAACTCAGATAAGAGTTAGAACCCTGGGACACTAGTCCACCATCTTCTTGGTCTGCTGGCTTTCTGAATAAAGTTACTATTCCTGGCCCCAACAATTTGTCTCTCAATTAATTAGCCTGTTGTAAGGTGACAAACAAACTTGGACTCTATAAGAGATTTAATTCTGTGTGTGTGGTGGTGGGGTGGGGAGTGCAGGGAAGCCAAAAGAGTATAAACAGGGTCGATGCATGATACTGGATGCTTGGGGCTGGTGCACTGGGACGACCCAGAGGGATGGTACGGGGAGGGAGGAAGGAGGGGGGTTCAGGATGGGGAGCATGTGTATACCTGTGGTGGATTCATATTGATGTATGACAAAACCAATACAATATTGTAAAGTAATTAACCTCCAATTAAAATAAATAAATTTATAGTAAAAAAAGAGTATACACAATGGCACCATGTAATCAGATGTCATTAAATCACTGTTGTATGCGTCTTATTGTTTTAGGGCCAGTTGAGATGTGGCCTGTACTGTGAAATGTCTGCAGTGGAATGAACCCCTCCTGGGGTCCTGAACTCACACTGAGACTGTTGAATAATGAAGGGATCTGCTGCTGCGTGCTCCCTGAGGGTGGAAACATGTCCTCCTCCGTGCTCTGCGCACAGTGCCTGGTCAATAAACGTCTACTGCACTGACCGTAACTATAAACTCCTGGATGTTAATAACGTTTGTCCAATTTATTTTGTAAAATTCCAAAGGGTCCTTTGGAAAAACTCTTTGATGATGAATTGGGTTCTTAACATAATGGGATTAATGCATCATCACACAGATGGCTCTCACCAAGTTGGGAGCTAATTAAGGTGAACTCCACCAAAAGAATGTATTCAAACTACTTCCCTTGGTCAGTTAGTTTCCTGCCGATGATTTTAACATGTTTCTTAAATGTTTCAGCATTCAGGCAAACAAATCAAGAGTCAAAGCCCAGACTCTGGGGTTGCAGGTCTCAGGGAATTAAAAAAAAAAAAGAATCTATTTTTAATGGTTGCTCCCCCAACTTCAAAATTAAACATATTACATTCTTGGGAGTACAATTTCAGCTTCTTTACATTTATGATACAAATGGAACCATTTGCCCTCACTTCAGTCTATAAAGGCAAGACTCATTAGAAGGAGGAAATTTCCTTTATCATTAACAGGCCACACTCACATGATAAAAAAAAACAACAACCCGTCTCCACTCTTCCCACCTTCTTCCCCAAAACTTCGATTTTCATTTCAAGCAGTTCCCACATAGGCTATTTATCTTCCACATTTCCCCAACTCTCAATGGCACCATTATATCCTTTATTTGGAATCATAAAACTTTGAGAATAAAAAAGAAGCAAATTAATCCTCCCAGGGGAGAAAAGGGAGACGGATCCTGCCAGCTTTTAAATTGTAGGATTGGACTGGCCTCGAAACACGGTTTTCTTTTTCAACAACTTAGCCAGTGGGGGGAAATGAATGGTTATGACAGAGAATCCTGAAATAAAATGCAGAATTATGCAAACACATTCAAAACTGACATTTCAAAGTAAAAGTTGTTGAAAACCCAAGGAATAAACAATGCGGGCTGGAAGGGGAAGATTTTGAAGCTACGAATGGGTTACTCTGCTTTTATTATTCACAGCAGAAAAATAATCTTGATCATGATGTGAAAACCACAATTTCCTTTATTTGTGGATCCTGCCAGATTAAAAAGCACTTGGGGAAGAAGTGTGGCTGGGAGAATTGAACGCTGTCCGAAGAGGCAAGTGCTCTGCGTCTAGGACCCTGTTGCGGACACTGTCGGGCTTCGTCCAATTGCATAAGTCACTTAACCTTCTGAGGACTCTTTTCTCATCATCAGGCAGGAATTAAGGAGGTGGCCTTTCCTCTGGAGCCTGAGATCTGTGTTTCCTAACTGCCAATTTGATAACATGATTTGCCGTTGCAATTTGCTCTAAGGAGTCTCAAGATTGTCGTGAAAACATGTGATAAAAGTCAGTTAACAAGCCAATTGCCTCCAGAACAGCCAATGAGAACACCGTTGGAAGAACTGATGCTGAAGCTGAAGCTCTAATACTTTCGTCATCTGATGGAAGAGTCGACTCATTGGAAAATACCCTGATTCTGAGAAAGATTGAGGGCAGGAGGAGAAGGGGGTAACAGAGGATGAGATGGTTGGCTAACATCACTGACTCAATGGACATGAGTTTGAGCACACGCCAGGAGATAATGAAGGACAAGGAAGCCTCGTGTGCTGCAGTCAATGGGGTTCCAAAGAGTCAGATGCAGCTTAGCAACTGAACAACAAATGCAGCCAAGCCTGCTGAATGCCTCAAAGGGCATCTCCAGGCTTGGAGTTCTGGAAGCAAATTCGAGGGCTTAATAAAGTCTTTATTATTTTATTTTGTTTTATTTTTAATTACTTTTAAAATAGATGAATATTGTGTTTTCATAACATAAAATGGAAGTTGAGAAAGAGCATACAAGTGAGATGTAACAGTTTAAAAGAATCTTATGGATAATTTAGTCTGCTGCTGCTGCTGCTAAGTCACATCAGTCATGTCCGACTCTGTGCGACCCCATAGATGGCAGCCCACCAGGCTCCCCCGTCCCTGGGATTCTCCAGGCAAGAACACTGGAGTGGGTTGCCATTTCCTTCTCCAATGCATGAAAGTGAACAGTGAAAGTGAAGTCACTCAGTCATGTCCGACTCTTTGCAACTCCATGGACTGCAGCCTACCAGGCTCCTCCGTCCATGGGATTTTCCAGGCAAGAGTACTGGAGTGGGGTGCCATTGCCTTCTCCATAATGTAGTCTAGCACTTCCATTTTGCAGAGGAGGAAATTTTGATGTAGACAGTTTAAATGACCTACTGAAGCTCATGGACCCATAGATCTGGTAGTTGCTGTGGGCTTTAACATTGAAGTTTGACCATGGTTTAGTTAATCCAAAAATTTGAACAGGAGTCCTGGAAGAAGGCTGACAATACCAGAAGTTTTTCCCAGTCAATTTGATGGTGGACTGGAGAGATTCAAAGCAATGTTGGATTACATCATTCAATATAATAAAAGCTTTCCGAATGTAAAGGTGGAAATTCTTAGAAAAATGGAGGTGTAGTTGTTGACTGCAATGTTTAAATGGTAATATTTTAAAAATTGAGTTAAACTGTCCTTTCTCTCCTCCTCCCTTTCTTTCTTCCTTCTTGCTCTTGCTCTTTCTCTTTCTCATCTTTGCATTTTTTTTTTTAATTTGAAGAGAAGTTGTGGGGGAAATTAGAGTCAGTCTAGGCCTTGATGACCTAGAGTTGAGAGAAATACGGAGAAAGGAGAGAGAGGCTGAGTCACATAGTAGAGAGGAAAACGCTCCCTGTGATTTATTCTGACTTGCTAATTTTCAGAAGGAAATTAATAAAATTGATTCCAGCAAAAATTGTAAGTGGACAAATAGAAGAAAAACAGATCGAGAATTGTGAATATTTAGGGCAAAGAGAAAGTTCTTAGAGAAATCTTTCCCTTGGGGAGAAATAAATATTTAGGAGAAATCACTAACTCTAAGGGTCGTTAAAGCAAAGATCACTCATAGGATGGAGGTGAACCCTCCCACCAACTATTAATTCCAATTCCTAGACTTGGTGGCAGTAACATGATTAGTTATTGTGGGTTCTGGAAGAAAGCAGGACCTTTGGCAATAAAGCCCTGGAAATATGTATTTTTAAGTAGTATAAAAGATGTGGAAAGCAACTTTGCTTTTCATCCTGAGGACTAGAAATAATACACCTGCAAGGACAGATGAATGGCATAATGTTGGCATTCAATGGGGCATTAAACATTTTGCACCACGTTTATGGGGTTTTCCTGTCATTAATTCTAGGTAAAATAAACTTCTAAAAAATGTTTTGTTGTGTTTTTGGATGGCGTTTATTTTCGCCAGCTTTCTTTGCTTTGCCATTTTTTTTCTGCCAGATTTTCGTGTCTATTATGTTTTCATGTGTCCGTCATGCTCTTGGCCAATTTCCTAACTGGCCTCCCCCACTTCTGCTATGGGGCCTTTCTTTTCTTTCGCCTGCTCCCTTGGCATTCTTTCTTTCAGTCCTGGTGCACGTGTTCGGGCCCATGTCAGGGTCGGATGTGGTTGGTTCTGCTGGCCACGGTCGCTGCGGTTTGTCTGTGGCGCCCTGGGATTGGCAAGGGCTTAGACAGACTGTCCAGGAGTTGTGAAGATTGGGGCCACCTGAGTCTCTCCACTACCAGGGGATCCATTCTGCAATTGATTGTGATAGCAAGGCCTTGCATTTCTTCCTCTCCTCTTAATGTTGTCTGCCTCCTTTAACAAAGTTTTCTTTCCTACTAGCTGTTCATACTCCTTCCTTTTTTAGATTGGGTAGGCTTGCAGCTAGGGGAGAAAAGATGATGTTTTGGGTGGTACAATGCTGAAATTCAAGCTCCAATACTTTGGCTGCCTGATGCAAAGAGCCAACTCCTTGGAAAAGACCCTGATGCTGGGAAAGATTGAAGGCAAAAGAGAAGGTGGCAACAGAAGATGAGATGGTTAGATAGTGTCACCAACTCAGTGGGCATGAATTTGAGCAAATTCTGGGAGATAGTGGGGGACAGAGGAGCCTGGTATGCTGCAGTCCATGGCGTCTAAAAGAATTGGATATGACTTAGCAGCTGAACAGCAACAACGATGCAGTGGGAGCCGGGAGACCTGGACTTTTTGTCCCAGGCACCATTCACATAGCGTCAGGGAGACACCGGGTGACCACTAAACTCTCTGATGTTCAGTTTTTCAGGACGTTTGGATAAGATCACGTGTCATCTTCTCCTGGGATCCGTAATGTAGCTAAATTCTCTTCTGGGGCTCCAGGAATGATAGAGAAAGCAGCTGAAAGGAGCCAAACTGAACAATGTTTTGATAAAATAGATCTGAGAGACTTGAAGGGGAAAATTTGTCTTGAGGAGCTAAGACTAGCTGCTTATGAAGTGTGGTTCAAGGACTAGCCTACTGGGACTCCTTAGAGCTTTGTGAAAATTGATTAACTAATAAATAGTGTTATTGTTATTGTTCAGTCACTAAGTCATGTCCAACCCTTTGCAACCCCATGGGCTGTAGCACACCTTGTCCTTCACTATCTCCCAGAGTTATCTCAGATTCATGTCCACTGAGTTGGTGATGCCATCCAACCATCTTGTCCTCTGTTGCCCCCTTCTCCTCCTGCCCTCAATCTTTCCCATTGGGTCTTTTCCAATGAGACGACTCTTTGCATCAGCTGGCCAAAGTATTGGAGTTTCAGCTTCAGCATCAGTCCTTCCAATGAATATTCAGGGTTGATTTCCTTTAGGATTGACTGATATGATATCCTTGCTGTCCAAGGGACTCTCAAGGGTCTTCTCCAGCAACACAGTTCAAAAGCATCAGTTCTTCGGTGCTCAGCCATCTTTATGGTCCCACTCTCACATCCATATATGACTACTAGAAAAACCATGGTATGACGGTATGGACTTTTGTCAGTAAAGTGATGTCTCTGCTTTTTGATATGCTGTCCAGGTTTGGAAGGCTAACTACTGGCCAGTTTCTGTTCTATTAATTGTTACAGGGCACACAGCAGCAGACAAACCAGACAGATCCCTGGTGTCATGGAGCTTCACCCTGGTTAGCATCTCAGGGGGCTATCAGGGCTAGGAAGAAAACCTCTCATGCTAGGAGGAGGGTGAAAGGCTGCTGTTTTATGCCAGATGGTCAGGGAAGCCTGCTTGAAGGAAGCAGCACTGAAGCAGAACAAAGAATGAAGCAAAGGAGAGAAACTTGTGGCTGTCTAGGGAAAAATTATTCCAGGTGGGGCTCGGGGAGGTCTGCAGGGAGACCTCTCCTCGTGGGAGGTGTGTCTGAGGAACAGCAAAGGAGGTGAGTGTGGCTGCTGCGAGGAGGCAGGGATTCCTGCGCTCTGCCAGCAGGTCCATCAGTGTATCTACAGGCCTGGAGATGGGCTAGAGGCTGATGCCAAGCAGATGCTCCAAGGCTAGCCTGGTGACCAGAAAGTGCGTGAGGGTCTTCCAGTTCTGGTGAGCCTCTAATCCAGTCAGTGAGTAGGGTATAGGAGGTTGTCATCTATGATCTTAATAGTCTGCAGTAGACTCTGTGGAGCCTTGGTTCCATAGCTTAGCAACCATCTCTCCCTTGTTTCCAGAGAATTCATCATCACATCTCTTGCATAATCCTTCTGTGGACCCTGGGCTATTTCTTGGGGGTAAGATATCTTCTGGTCAGCAGTAGGGGTGCAGGAGAGTGGGGACAGGGTCCCTCCCCATAAGAAATGAAATAATGCCATCTGTAGCAACATGGATGGACCCCGAGATTATCATACTAAGTGAAGCTAGGCAGAGATGGAAAATATCATGATAGAGCTTACATGTGGAATCTAAAAAATGATATAAATGAACTTATTAACAAAAGGGACATAGACTCACAGACATAGACAATAATCTTGTGAATACCAAAGGGGATGGGAGGGAAATAAATTAGGAGTCTTGGCTTAACAGATGCATACTACTATATATAAAATAGTAAACAGCAAGGACTAATCTATAGCACCGGGAATAGCACAGGGAACTATGCTTAATATCTTATAATAACCTGCAATGGAAAAGAATCTGAAAAATAATATATATATGCATACATATATATGTATATGCTTTCATGCATGCTAAGACACTTCAGTCGTGTCTGACTCTTTGCAACCCCATGGACTGTAGTCCGCCAGGTCCTACTGTCTATAGGATTCTCCAAGAAACAGTACTAGAATGGGTTGCTATGTTCTTCTCCAGGGGATCTTCCCTACCCAGGGATTGAGCCTGAGTCTCTTGGGATCTCTCGCATTGGCAGGTGGGTTCTTTACCACTAGCACCACCTGGGAAACCCCATATATGTGTGTATATAGGCTTCCCCGATGGCTCAGTGGTAAAGGATCGCCTGCATTGTAGGAGATGCAAGAGACCTGGATTCAATATCTGGGTCGGTAAGATCCATGAAGGAGGAAATGGCAACCCACTCCAGTGTTCTTGCCTGGAAAATTCCACAAAGGAGCCTGGTAGTCTACAGTCCATGGGGTCTCGAAAAGAATCAGACATGATTGAGCAACTGAGCTCACACATATGTGTGTGTGTGTGTGTGTGTAACGGAATCATTTGCCATACACTTGAAACCGACACAGCACTGTAAATTAACTATACTTCAATTTTTAAAGCTGCAAAAAGAAAAGGCAAATTCTTTTTTGGCTCTCAGAGAAGACACTCAGGCTGCACATAAGAAATGTCCAAGTGACGATCTTGACACTCAAACCTACTGAGAAATGCGAGTCAAAATCATTTAACTTAATTGATCCAATCTGGTAGGGAGACTCTGCTGGCTTCAAATCATGGATAATCCACTGGTGCTTATTAAACAGGGATATTAAGTTGACCATGGGATCTGGTTCCATCACTTCATAGCAAATATATAGGGAAACAATGGAAACAGTGACAGACTTTATTTTCTTAGGCTCCAAAGTCACTGCAGATGGTGACTGCAGCCATAATTAAAAGATGCTTGCTTATTGCAAGAAAAGCTACAGCCAACCTAGACAGTATATTAAAAAGCAGAGACATTACTTTGCCGACAAAGGCCCATCTAGTCAAAGCTACAGTTTTTCCAGTAGGCATGTATGGATGTGAGAATTGGACTATAAAGAAAGCTGAGCGCCAAAGAATTAATGCTTTTGAACTGTGGTGTTTGGAGAAGACTCTCGAGGGTCCCTTGGACAGCAAGGAGATCCAACCAGACCATCCTAAAGGAAATCAGTCCTGAATATTCATCGGAAGGACTAATGCTGAAGTTGAAGCTCCAATACTTTGCCCATTTGATGCGAAGAACTGACTCATTGGAAAAGACCCTGATGCTGGGAAAGATTGAAGGCAGGAGGAGAAAAGGACAACAGAGGATGAGATAGTTGGATGGCATCACTGACTTAATGGACATGAGTTTGAGCAAGCTCTGGGAGTTGGTGATGGACAGGGAAGCCTGGCATGCTGCAGTCCATGGGGTCACAAAGAGTTGGACATGACTGAGCAACTGAACTGAACTGAACTAAGTTGAAGAGCTCTATGACTTACCCTGTTTCACAGAGGACTTTAAGGCTGTGGCAGCTTATCCTCATATCTTTGTAAAAGCCTTCTCTGACTCAGCAAATGTATCCCTTTTAGCTCCTGGGCCCAAGCAACCAGGTCCTGGGGGAAAAGTACATTTGTCACACTAAGAATATTAAGGATCAGAATTTAATAGACCCTTCACAGGTTTGTTAATGGCCAGACTACTTGGTGGACAAATGTCTCTTGGGTCCTCATGCAGAAAATGTTTCCCAAATGCACCCACCACTCCTCTGCTGAGTTTGCTTTTACCCTTGTAATGTCAGCTTCACAAGGCTTCTTAGCCAGAAACTGTACTTCTATACTTTTTCCCAAATCCCATTCTTCCTGAGACCCACAAAGATGCCCAGAATCTCTACATTCTCTGCCTCTTCTGAAGCCCTGCCGCAGTCCCAACCTCCTTGGCCCCAGGGACCGGATTCATGGAAGATAACTCTTTCATGGTGGGGGGAGTGGTTTGGGATACTTCAAGCACATTACATACATTGTGCATTTTATTTCTATTATTATTATGGGATTTTCCAGGCAAGAGTACTGGAGTGGGTTGCCATTTCCTTCTCCAGAGGATCTTCCCGACCCCCAGGGATCGAACCCGGCTCTCCCACATTGTAGGCAGATGCTTTACCGTCTGAGCCAGGGAAGTCCTACTATTACATCAGCTCCACCTCAAATCATCAGGCGCTTAAGATCCCAGAGGCTGTGGGCCCTCGTGCTTAGGGCACTCCCTGGCTGCCCCCACCACCTCCAAATCATGACTCTTTTCATGTTGCATCTCCCCATTTTGGGTAGAAGTATCTTATATTGGAATTTAGAGTTTATCTCAAAGGGCCAACCATTAGCCCATTTTTTGTAGTCTCCAAGTTTCTTGAACTCATGTCTTTTTCATATAGATGTCCTAAGTGCCAGTATGGTGACTCATCACAGCTGACCATCAAGTATTTGTTGCCAAAATTAGTATAATTAGCTGAATGAATTTAGTCAGCACAGACAGTATGCCTGGCATGGGATATACATTATTGCAAATGAATAAAACACAATCAGAATACCAAGAGGTACATGCATAAAAGACTAGATGAAATAATTCATAGCAGATCAATTAGAAGACAGTGTTTGGCTTCACTAGTTATAAGAAGGCCAAGAGATCATGCCCTTTGCTGCTGGAAGCTATGATGGGGGATTGTGTCTGCATTGCTGGCAGGAACGTACCTTGGTGAACTCCATTGCACATTGATAATGTATATTTCAAGTCATGAAATATTCATATGCTTTGAAACACAATAATCCTGTGTTTATAATTTGTTATAAGAAAACAATCTAATATTTTAGAAAAAAAATCTTACAATGTTTTCATGGCTCTGTTCCTTAGAATTTTTAAAACAAACCTGCAAACTCCATATCCAATAATAGGGGTTAAATAAAATCTGATACATATGTATTCTGTGGACTATTCTATAGTCATTAGGAAAAGTACTACAGAGGTTTTATACAAATTGAGCTACCATTTTAAATATTATGTCTAATGATAAAGCAAAACAGCGTCACCACTCAGTAGCTATGCGGGAGACCCGGGTTCGATCCCTGGGTCGGGAAGATCCCCTGGAGAAGGAAATGGCAATCCACTCCAGTATTCTTGCCTGGAGAATCCCATGGACAGAGAAGCCTAGTAGGTTACAGTCCACGGGGTCGCAAAGAGTCGGACACGACTGAGTGACTTCACCTCACCTATTTTAAATATTATGTCTAATGATAAAGCAAAACATGTCTATATATATACTATATATAGTTCAAGCTACTGAGTAGGGGAAGGAGGAGTGGGTAGGAATTAGAAGAGCTGAAACTCAAGGGAGAGGGCATTTATTTGGTGTATATTTTACCCTTTCCTGATTCTTGGATTCTTTGCATATGAAATGGGCATGAAAATATTTACCTCTTACAATGAGGTATAATGTGTGTGAAGTCCAGGGTCTGAGAATAAAGGCCATGTTCAATGAATGTAAATATTATTATTATAATAAATTCTGTACCATAATCTAGACCGGGGAGCTATGACTATGCCAAATAGTTAGGAATGAATAGAAAACAAATGGACTTGGACATTGCTCCTACGGCAGTGGGAATTTTAGCAATCTCAGATTGCTGAGAAGATGAACCAGGATTTCGAAGGATGGGGAGGAGGAGTGGAAAGAACCTGGTAGGAGGGTGGGAAGACAAACACAGGGCTGTGAGGAGGAAAGTGCCTGGATTATGTGCAAAGGCAGAGGCTAGCCTGACTACTAAAGAAGGGTGTTGTTGGGATAGATCATGAGGACAAGGTTCTTTGTGGTCTTTGCCAGTGTCTATTTTTGAAAGAAAGTGAACATTCCAATGGTAAGGTAAGGCTTGCTGAAAAACTGAAGCTTTTTATGGAATGGAAAGAGTTAACAAACTCAGGCTTCCTGTCCTATCCCAATACCCTGTGAGGAAATGACCCAGGATCAATCATTTACAAGTTAGCATGAATTCGTGTCTACTTGTTCCTGTTTTCAACAATCAATCAAAATTCATTGGAGAATTCTTCAAAGTATTTGCACTTTCAATCTTATTCTTTACTATAGCGTGAAATACATTCTCCCTGTGACAGAAATTCCAGCCACTGGGGACTCTGGAGAGAGGCACATATTTAGTGCTGACATTGAATGTGTAAATTGTCAGTAACTTTGTTTACATGTAATGCCACTCCTACCATAAATTTATCACATTGCTTATTTGCTCATTAATTAATTCAATCATTGGTCAGTCCCTCCCTCCCTCCATCCATCCATCCATCCATCCATCTATCCATCCATCTTCCATCCATCATCCATCCATCCTTCCAACCACTTTTTTAGCAATCTTTCATCAAGCATGTATTGTGTGCAGGCAGAATGACAGGCATTGGGATTATAAATGTTAATACGACATAGTTCAATTTCTTGAGGACCTTGGAAGTTTATGCTTGAACAAAAGACCTCTTCAAATATTCTTCAAAATATTTTTCTGTATAGAATTAATCAGATGAAAGATAGCAAAATAATACAAATATTTGTGGATATCTCTTGTCCAGACGCTTTGAACACAGTGGGCAGCTGTGAATCAGCTCTCATAGACCTCCACTACAAACTCCATGTGGAGTGTTCTGAAAAGCCTCTCAATATCTGGCTCCCCAACCACTACCTCCTTACCTCCTGACCCTTCCCACCACTCTAGCCCACACTCAGCTCTCCTGCATCAGCTCTTACACATGCTAAACTTTTTGTGATCTCTGTGCTTTTATGAATAGGCTATATATTCAGTCTGGAATATTTCTCTTCCATCTCTCTCCATCCTAATATTCCCTCTCAATCTCATTCTTACACCGTTTTCTCTCTGAAGCCTTCCTGGCCCTCCCTAAGTAGAGTCGCTGTCTCCTTTGTGTCCAAGACCACTTTGGAGATGCCCACGATCATTGTAAGGCTTGTAAAACAGTAAGTATGTAGGTTAAGAGGAAAAAAAGCACGTGCGATTCCAAGAGGGACAGTTGACCATGAATTTTGGCTCCATCCCTCACAATCTTCACAAATCATCTGGCCCTGGGCTGGTTATCTAGTGTGTCTAAGTTCCTGACTTTCTCTCACACCGACATTGCTTGCCTACTTGGAAAAATAACCCCTCAGTGATTTGTTGAGAGGATTATTAAAGCTTGGTGAGGAGAGGAGCTGGTCCCATGACTTGTGCATGGTGAGAGCTCCACATTTGCTCACTTGTGTCCCCTTATTGTCATGCTTGGTGAGTCAGACTCTGTTCAGACATTGTGAATACCTCAAGGTCAGGGACCACTGATTACTTGTGTATGCATCTCCCACAACATCCAGAGAGTGCCGGCTTCCCAGAAGCAAGACAGCAAGGTGACTAAAAGCAGGGATTCTGGCACCAAAGTCCCCAGGTGAAGCCTGATGCTACCACTTTCTGCTATGTGGGCCTGGGGAAATTACTTGAGGTCTCTGTGACTTGGTTTTATCATCTGTCAAGTAGGGGTAATAATAGTTCTAGTCTCATGGAGATGTTATGAAGTTTACATAAGAGTCTGGCCATAGTAAGCCCTCATTAAGGTTGGCTATTATTAGTTGGTGCTCAAGAACTGTTTTTTGAAAAGCTAGTGAATAGACAGTGTGTGATCATCTCGGGAAGTCTGGCTAACATGAAGGTGTTTATTTGGTTCAAAATGCCTGTTTCTTGACCTACCTATAATTAGTTTCTATTACTAGGTTATTATGAAGTTGAGAGGAGTTACTTTCCTGTGATGGTTAATGTCCTGAAATCCTAAATGCTACCCATGCTTCTAGCACCCAAGCAGAAATACTTTTGTTGGTTTTAGTAATAAGAATGAGTTGTAAGATGAGTAACTGCTCAAAAGTAGAGGTTTTTCTGTAAAGCGGAGACCAGAAGTTTCTGAGAATGTTTGGAAAGATTCTCTTTAAGTCTTACTTCTATCATCCTAAAAGAATCCAGGTTGCTGGCTTTTTGTGGGAATATTCAACTAGATGGCAAGACCTCTGAGGAAAGACCCTTGCTTTTTCTTTGTATTCTGTTCAGCTTCCAGAGCAGTGCTGGACCCACAGCATTGCCCATGAAAGACCTATCAGTTAATACTAAGAAAGTGAGAACTTCACCTACTCTGAATTTTCACATGATCATCACTGGACCCTAGAGTAATGCGTTGATGTTGGTTTATGTCGGCATTTTATGATTAAGAGATTTCAAAAAAAAATGTGTATAAGAATATGATTTTCTGTCAAGACAATTGGCTTAGGGAGCTCTGTGGCTGAGTAACAGGTCTGCCTTCAATTAGCTGAGTGACGTCACGTCTTAAGCTGCTTTGAACGTCTACTTCCTTACCTGAACATTAGGCAGTTGGACATCAATTATGATGACAACAAGGGTACTGCTTTTGACTGAGGTTCACCATGTGATGATACTGTGCCAAGTGCTGTAGGAACATCCTCTCATTTAATTTCCATAGCAACCCTAAACCGTAGCCACTTTTACCTTGTTTGTTACAGGCGAGGAGTCTGAGCTTTTGGCAGTGGAATCACTTGCCAAGATATAAACAACAGGCTCAGTACTTGAGCCTGGGCTTGTTTATATTTCACAAATATATGAATAATTGTTGATTTGTAATAAACAGTGTTAATATGAATGGAATCTTTTTTTTCAGGAAGGATTAAGAGGTGACTTTCCCAGTATTTAAAAAGTACATTCATCCCGCCTTCTAGTATTCCTTCGTTCCCTACCTCCCAAGACTTCTTTAGTCAAATCTCTCACTTACCTTATAAAGCTAGAGCACTAATGTTTCTTAATTATCCTCCCTCTGTGCTACCCTGTACTTCTCTTTCTACATGCTTCTTATAATTGCTGTTTAATAACTCATTATTCATTTAGTTTTTTAATGCCTGTCTCTGGCTAAAATGTAAACCCTGTAATGACAAGCCTGCCTCTGCATATTCAATGTAAATCCAGAGTTCATCCAACACAGCAAAGGGCGCCAATAAGAAGTATTTGTTAAAAGGATGAAAGAATAAGCACCTACTACATGTACTGCAGTGGGGGAGGCCAGAATGAGGAAAGAGGAGTAGGTGGAGAACTATGGTAATATTTCTGTCCAATGCTGGGTCCTTTTAAAAAAATACTTATTTATTTAGCTGTGCCAGGTCTTAGTCATGACATGCGAGGTCTTTAACTGTAGCTTGCTGGAGCATGAGAGCTCTCTCTTCTTTGCTGAACACCAAATGACCATCCTTCATTAATGCTCTGCAAGACCCACTCTGAGTTACCTTTGATAACTCAACATCCCTTACAGCATGAACATTTGTTATTAGTTTGTTCAATCATTCATTTAGTCACGAAGCCATCTTTGGTGCCACAGACATTTACTGTGCTACTTGCTGGTGGCAAAATTATGAACAAGAGCTTATTGTCTAGTAGAGAAGGATGATGTCTACCATTTTCTGAGTACCTCCTATAAGTCAGGTAGTGTATATGCAGTATCTCTAGCCTTCACTATAACTCTGCAGGTTATTATAATTATGCTGTGAAGGAGGAAACAGGTTTCTATTCTATGAGATAAAATAATCTGTGACTGCAGAGTGTGCAGTACACTTGTGAAAAGTGTTATTAAAGTGTTGAGTGTTATTAAAGAAGTGCAGTCATTTGTGGAAAATTTGTTCTTTAATGCTCTGCACTGGTGCATAGAATCCTCACTCTCCATCTGAGGAGGTCGTCATGTAGAAAGGAACCCATACAGGTAACTATATAGTTAGGGGGTTAAAAGGACAGCTGTCACTGAGATGTATCCCTGGATAGTATCAGGGGGGCATTTACGTGGAGAAAGCCTGAAAGGAAACCCAAGTCCTACAGCTGCATGGGAATTCGGGAGGGAGACTGTTCTAGGCAAAGAACTGTTGACTAAAAAATAAATGCACAACATAAAAACTGAGTTGTTTTACTCCATGGACATAGCGAGGACTTCAAGCCCAGCAGGCAGCATCTCAAGTAAGCCTGAGAAAGCTGTTCCAAGGAGCAAGGGGAAAGCAAGGATATATAGGAGTTTTGCACCAAAGGGCAGGTAGATGGACTATCAAAAGACTACTGTTAATAAGACAAAACTAGATATCTCGTTAAGAAATTCAGTGCTTTTCTATGTATGGTAAGATGAAAGAATCTGAGCTCACTGAAGTCATTCCTTTGATACACACCTCAGCTCTCTAGGGCCAGGATCCTGTGTTCTCACATCCTGTATTCCCTTGGGGCTCACCGTCAGGAGTAGCTGCAGTCCCATGGCTGCTAGATGGACATATGATTTCCTTTCCTTCCTTCAGGGCTCACAAGCCCACCATTGGCAATAGCTGCCATCACTGGTGACTGTGATATCCTTTATTTACTGGATGGCAAGAAATGTTCAATTCTTCAGAACAATCTCATGCATAAACCTTTTTTTTTTAATGTCAAAGAGAAGGGGTGGTGTGTTTGCTGCTTTTAGGGGATGCTTTAGTGAAAGTCCACCATATCCTTCCTCATTTCCCCCTTTGGTATAAGATTGAATGATGATATTCCCCCAGGCTGCAAATGAAGATCTCCTTAGAAGTAAGTAAAATGCATTTAGACAACTGTTTCCTATGGTGATGGGAAAGAGGACAAACAAAATTAGCCAGCAATGAGAGAATATTTTCACCTCTGAAGCCAAAAGGGTGTTGTGTGATAGCCTGAGCCGGGGTTGAGTGCAAGCGGCCCTGAGTTCTGGTCCTTACACTAGCTGGTGGGACCTTGGCCATATTCCTGGACCTCGCTGTACCTTTATTCCTTAACCTTAAAGGAAATGTGATGGGTGAACCAGATCAGAGTATTTCAGCAATGCTCCAAGGTACTACAGAGAATTTGGGCAAATGCCTTGGGGAGCAAAATGGGGCCATAGTGGCATGCTGAAGAGATCTACCCCCCTTCCACTCCAGCTTTGATCTCATCATTTTTGCTCTTATTTATCTTCTCCATTGGAGATTTCATTTTAAATCAGGCTTGTCTATGTGGATGAAAAACGTTGCCTGCCATGTCAGTAAACAAAAGATATTGTGGCTATCAAGCCTTCAGCTACTGCGGCTGCACAACTGTGCACCCTGAAGGGATTAAGGATGGAGAAAACGAGATACTGGCCCTAGATAGTTAAGGTGTATATCAAAGGAATGAATGATTTCAGTGAGTCCAGCCTCTTGCATCTCCTCATACACACGTGGAAAAGCACTAAATTCATTAACCTGAGATGCTTAGCTTTCTTCAATTAATGGTCATATTTTGATGCTCCACTACCTGGTTTTTATTGTAAAACACCTATGCATCCTACCTTCTTCCTCACCTCTTCAAAGCAGTCCCTTGGAGCTATCCGAGAGGCCATCATCCAGCCTTAGCTCTCAGTTTTGCCTGCTGAACAAAATATAATTCTCAGCTTTTAGGCTGTGCATTTGTTTTTTTGGTCAACATCTGCTTTAAAAGAGATGCACTGGGTTTCAGTCACTGTAGTCTCTCCAAGGCCCCAGAGAGATCCTGGCCGCCAACTCTCGGTCTGGCTAAGGCCTCTGTGTGACCCCGGGTGCCTCAGTTACTCTGGAGCCTTGTAAGTCTGCTCACAAAGGGCTGAGAACCAGGATGTGGCTTCAGCTCAGGAATCCTGGAGCTATCAGTGTGGGCGGTGGGATAGAGCCACAGGACCTTCAAAGAGCGTGATTTTCTGGGAGGATGGAAGGAAATTTAGCAAGTCATTAAGGAAATTACTGGTGAGCAGCTCGTGATCTGCAGCCAGCATCAGCTTATTTGCATGACTGATGGTTGAAACAGGATCCTACCTGTAGCTTCCTCTCCAGTGGCTACAAGTCAGGCCAGCCATAGTCTGTTGTGTCTCAAAAGCTTCTAGGTCTCTGTGCACAGAATTGCTGGGACAACTACAAATCAGGGGTGGGCATGGGGATGGGGGCAGAGCCTCAGGGAAAGAAAGTAAGAAGGATGGGGCCAGAGAAAGATGTCTGCAGTGGCTTCCTTCTCTGATAGAAGGGAAGAAGGCACTAAAATGGTTTTCTAATGTCATGTGAAG
Source organism: Cephalophus harveyi (assembly GCA_006410635.1). Classification (NCBI taxonomy): domain Eukaryota; kingdom Metazoa; phylum Chordata; class Mammalia; order Artiodactyla; family Bovidae; genus Cephalophus; species Cephalophus harveyi. The sequence continues at coordinate 275,281 of SJYT01052370.1, read as the reverse complement.
AAGTGTTGCAGAATGCAGGTCAGTGGTTGGCCTGTGTGACTCTAGACAAGTTACTTAACTCCTCTGAACCTCAGGTTCTTCATCTGTAAAATGGGGATGATTGTATATATTTCACAAGATAGTTGTAAATTTCCCGTTACCATGTACGACACTAAGCATGGAGACTGTCATGTAGAAAGAGTTATTCAGATTCCTTTGTTATTTGGTTTTCTGGAACATCATTCTTTCTACAGCTTAAATGATGGTAAAATGAAGTTAATAAATAAAGATGCCACCGATCTTCATGTTTGGGGGACAATGTCCATCCACATGTGCACATGTGCTGGAGCACATACAAGATGCTTAGACATTGTATAGATACCCTAAATATATACCCTAAATTTAAGCCACAATGTGTTGCGTCTATTCTTACCTTGCCAAAGAGATCAGAAGAGCTTTTCAGATATGAACACGTGCAGTCCCGACTAACGTCAAATTCTGCTCCATCCCAGGTTAGGCATCCGCCTAGGTGCAGAGGATGGGCCCGGGTTCCTAACTCAGTGGAGTTTACAGGAAAAACAGGATAGACACCAATCTATTTAACAAATACTTGGCATCTATTTGGTGTCCAGCATTATTCTAGGTGTTGTTTGAGATGTAAAGCAAAATAAGACACAGTCTTTGCCCTTAGGAAACCCTAACCCTGCCAAGAAGAGCAGCAATTTGTAGAGGCAACAGTCACAACCCTACCAGCAGCCCACCGAGTATCTTCCTCCTTCACGTTGGCTCTATATTTACGTGACCCATAAAGTGGTCCTTCCCAGATAAAAAGGCTGTTCCAAGGGTCACTTGCCAGCTGTAACATCAGAAGTATCAAATGGGAACACTTTCTTTCTGATTTTTTTCAATTAAAATACAAAGTTGATTTGGAGGGAGGCTTTAGTCCCCACCTGTCTGCCTACATTTCCAGTTCCATGAAATGGAAGCGAGAGTCCTCATTATACAGATGAGTCGGCCAAAGGTCACAGGGAATTTCTGTCCCTCGCCCTGTGTGTGCCCAGGGTGGCTCAGAGCTCCCTGGGAAGAGCAGAGTTGAGGCAGGGTTACAGGCAGCAGCCTTCAGGGGCTTTCTGGGAGCCTGGCCTCACCTCAAGAAAATGATACTCCCTGCCCGATTGTATTCTTGTTTTTCCTGCTTCTATCTGAAGCAGCAATTTTGAATCTCTTCGATGTCATTGTTCATCAGTGGCCAATAACCTTTTCTTAAGGTGGTTGTTTCCCAGGTTTGGTTGTCTCTCACCCAGCTGCCTTTTCGGCTGTGGCTCAATAGATGGTCTCGTTCCAGGCCTCATCTGTTTAGATGGAGTCTTTCTGTCCCTCTGTGTCCATTTTTTATTTTCCAAAAGCCCCGTGCGCTAGAATTTTAATACTGGAGTCTGTTTCCTGGTTGGGTCTTGTCTCTGTTAGCCGATGATATCGTGTTTCTTTTCAACACATGGCCGGCAGTTTCAGTCTCTGCCACGTTTGGATGCTATTTATGACTTCTGTGAGGGAAAGGTTATTTTCCCTTTTTGGTGTCTGATTTTCTTCTTTTAAGACGTAAACAGCTGACTTGGTTTGAGCTGGAGTCAGAAATCGTTGTGTTGATCCAAATCTCTTAGAGCCTCTGAACAATGCTCAATGGTATGTGACCAATAGTGCAGTGAGTAGGCTTTGAAGCCATCCCTTGTGTTTATTTTGGCTTTCAAAACCCGCTGTGTCTACCTCTGTCAAAATCTCTGGTGTCTGCTCTCTTCTCCCCGTTCCCATCAGTTCCTGTCCCACTCAGGCTTCCGTGCTTCTCTCTGGGACAACCACAGTAGCCTTGTAAATGGTCTCCTTACTGCAACTCTTTCCCTGTGTCCTTCTCACCCACTTCTTCAAGGCAACATCTTCCAGGAGCACAACTAGATCCCGTCACACATCTGCTCAAAAACCACCCATGACTTACTGTTCTTTACAAGTTATATCTAAATTCATTATACAGATTAGTCCTCAAAGCTATCAGCTCAGCCTTGAGATTTCTATGAGACTATATGAGACCTCAAGCCAAGCAGAATGTCTGGGAACCCCATCACATCCTCTAAGAAGTACTGTTCCCAGCAGGTAGCTCCTGCCTGGCTTGTATGTTTGCAGCTTTTGGTCTGCACAGAATCTCTCCTTTCCCTTCATCTCTAAATGGCCTCGATATCCTTCCAGACTCTGATCTACTCCATCCTCATGAGTGTCCTCCCCACTCTCATGTCTCTTGAGGCCTTTCTTGTTTGAATTTCTGGTACAGTGTGGTCACCATAGTGATGTTTACCAGCTCATCAACCCCAGATCATTGCATGAATGAGACTGGAATGCACAAGTAGGAAGTCAAGAGATACCTGGAGGAACAGGCAAGTGGTGGCTCAGATGGTAAAGCGTCTGTCTACAAAATGGGAGACCCAGGTTCGATCCCTGGGTCGGAAAGATCCACTGGAGAAGGAAATGGCAATCCACTCCAGTACTGTTGCCTGGAAAATCCCATGAACAGAAGAGCCTGGTAGGCTACAGTCCATGGGGTTGCAAAGAGTCGGACACAACTGAGCGACTTCACTTACTTTGGCCTTGGAGTGCAAAATGAATCAGGCAAAGGCTATCAGAGTTTTGCCAAGAGAATGCACTGGTCGTAGCAAACACCCACTTCCAACAACACAAGATATGACCCTACACATGGACATCATCAGATGGTCAATACTGAAATCAGATTGATTATATTATTTGGAGTCAAAGATGGAGAAGCTCTATACAGTCAGCAAAAACAAGACCAGGGGCTAACTGTGGCTCAGATCATGAACTCCTTATTGCAAAATTCAGACTTAAATAGAAGAAAGTATGGAAAACCACTAGACCATTCAGGTATGACCTAAATAAAATCCTTATGATTATACAGTAGAAGTGAAAATAAATTCAGGGGATTAGGTCTGATAGACATAAGGCCTGAAAACTGTGGATGGAGATTCATGACATTGTATAGGAGGCAGGGATCAAGACCATCCCCAAGAAAAAGAAATGCGAAAAGGCAAAATGGTTGTCTGAGGAGGCCTTACAAATAGCTGAGAAAAGAAGAGAAGCTAAAGGCAAAGATAAAAGGAAAGATATACCATCTGAATGCAGAGTTCCACAGAATAGCAAGGACAGATAAGAAAGCCATCCTCAGTGATCAATGCAAAGAAATAGAGGAAAACAATAGAATGGGAGAGACAAGAGATCTCTTCAAGAAAATTAGAGATACCAAGGGAACTTTTCATGCAAAGATGGGCACATTAAAGGAAATGGTATGGGACTAACAGAGGAAGAAGATACTAAGAAGAGGTGGCAAGAATACACAGAAGAACTATACAAAAAAGATCTTCATGACCCAGATAACCATGCTTCCTTAGGAAGCATCACTATGAACAAAGCTAGTGGGAGTGATGGAATTTCAGTTGAGTTATTTCAAAGCCTAAAAGATGATGCTGTGAGAGTGCTGTACTCAATATGCCAGCAAATTTGGAAAACTCAGTAGTGGTTACAGGACTGGGAAAGGTCAGTTTTCATTCCAATCCCAAAGAAAGACAATGCCAAAGAATGTTCAAATTACTGTACAATTGCACTCATCTCACACACTAGCAAAGTAATGATCAGAATTCTCCAAGTCAGGCTTCAACATTAAAAAAAAATAAGATCATGGCATCTGGTCCCATCACTTCATGACAAATAGATGGGGAAACAATGGAAACAATGACAGACTTTAATTTCTTGGACTCCAAAATCACTCCAGATGGTGACTGCAGCTATGAATTTAAAAGATGTTTGCTCCTTGAAAGAAAGGCTATGACAAACATAGACAGCATATTAAAAAGCAGAGATATTACTTTGCCAACAAAGGTCCATCTAGTCAAAGCAATGGTTTTTCCAGTAGTCACGTATGGATGTGAAAGTTGGACCATAAAGAAACCTGAGTGCTGAAGTATTGATAATTTTTAACTGTGGTTTTGGAGAAGACTCTTGAGAGTCCCTTGGACTGCAAGGAGATCCAACCAGTCAATCCTAAAGGAAATCAGTCTTGAATATTCATTGGAAGGATTGATGCTGAAACTCCAATACTTTGACCACATGATATGAAGAACTGACTCATTGGAAAAGACCCTGATGCCAGGAAAATGGAGGGCAGGAGGATAAGGGGATGATAGAGGATGAGATGGTTGGATGACAATACCAAATGGATGAACATGGTTTGAGCAAACTCCGGGAGTTGGTGATGGACAGGGAAGTCTGGCGTGCTGCAGTCCATCGGGTCGCAAAGAGTCAGACATGTCTGAGCGACTGAACTGAACTGAACTCCAATTAGTCCAACTGTCAAAGTTGTGTTCAGATTATAAACTGGGTTCTTTATTCCTACATTTGAGACGTAAACGTTCCCCCAGTAGACCCTTGTGGTCTAAAGACCAGTAAAATATGTTGATTAGTGATATAGGTGACTTAGAAAAGTTTTATCTCCTTCAGTCTGATCCTGATTAGGGGATGCCTGTGTATCCATGGGTGGATCAGGTCCTCCTAATGTCTTCACCAACTCCTTCCCTAGACTGTGGCTCCTCCCAGGGTCCAGGGTTACATGATCCATTTTCTACTAGGCAGTCTGCGTCAGGCATTTGTATACATGATGCCTACTCCCTTGGTGCCCCTTCTGATTCACTGGTACCCTCTTTGGCTGTCTCACCCCACCTATGGGCCATGGTCTCACTTCCTGGACACACTTATCACACATGTTGGCATCTGTCTCCACATCCCTCCTCTTCTCAGGCACTGTTGAGACGTCTTTTGTAGAATGTGAAAGCCACTCAAAACCTTGTTTCTTGGTTCCTTGTCCTTCTCTCCTCCAAGTCACTTCACTCACCAATTTTTTTGTGGCTACACCCTGGACTTGGTCATTTTTTGGAGTGGCTTTTCCTTGGAAGTCATAAAATTCATACCTCCCACTCTAACCAGCCTTCCCCTGCTTCCAATTTGCTCACTAGCTTACCCTCAGCTTTCTGGTTCCTCAGTTGGGACATCCAATTTGTTGATCATCCTCTTTGCTCTGGGCCATTGGCTGCTCTTGTCTTTCATGACTTGACCCTTGTTTTATCACACACATGTCACAAACTAATCCTAGCGATTCCAATCATTTGCTCTGTCTGTGCTCCTAGCCTGGCTGCTGACACTTTGTCAAGGTCACGTGAATTTTATCCTATAGATCAAGGCCACTATAAATGAACACATAGTGACCTCAACAGATGCCTTACTGCCACCCAGTTACTACACGCTGATCACTTTTCAAATTTCTTGTCTTTCCTCTATAACATAGGTCAAATTTTCTCCTCTCTTCTCAAACCTCAACCTCGACCTGTACACCAATGGCCAGCACCTGAAAAAATAATCATCAGAAACACTTCTTCCTTTTCTATCATGAGCCCTCTATATCAACATGCATCCTTGCCCTTCCTCCTCCTAAGAGTTTTCTCATCCAGCTCTTCTGGCTCTCTCAGGACTTTTCTCTTTCACATTTTCCTTTTATGATGGTTTCTTCAAAATCTCCTCTTTTTGACACTACTTCCTATCAATGTTTAAACATGTTCCTTTCCCATCATTAAAAAAGAGAACAAATGTTTCTTTAACCCTGTGTTTTACTTATGAACAAATCCTTCTTCTAAAGATGTGGAAACAAACCACTTGCCTTGAGTACCTGGAAGTTCTCTGGGAGATGAGGTTGGAGCTTGATGATTAATAAATATTGATTAAACTGAATTGAGTGAACAGAGGTGTATTGGATGTCTATCCCTAGTAGCTCAATTGGTAAAGAATCCACCTGCAATGCTCAAAACCCAGGTTTGATTTCTGGGTTGGGAGGTTCCCCTGGAGAAGGAAATGGCAGCCCACTATAGTATTCTTGCCTGGAGAATTTTATGGTCAGAGGAGCCTGGTGGGCTACAGTCCATGGGGTCGCAAGAGTTGGACACAACTTAGAGACTAAACCACTAAACCAGTACCACATGTTGTTTAACAAATATACCAAGAACTTGATAGCTACACAGAACCCCTGCCTTCAAGAAACTTATGATCCAGTTGGTGAGAGAAGTTGCCAGTCTTTGAAGAAATGTTGGTACAGGAGTAAAGGCAACTGAACTGGTTCAGTCTTTAAAAGTGAAAGTGAAAGTGTTAGTCGCCCAGTCCTGTCTGATTCTTTGTGATCCCGTGGACTGTAACCTGCCAGGCTCCTCTGTCCATGGAATTCTCCAGGCAAGAATACTGGAGTGGATTGCCAGCCCCTTCCCCAGGGGATCTTTCTGACCCAGGGACTGAATCTAGGTCTCCTGCCTTACAGGCAGATTCTTTACCAGCTGAGCCACCAGGGAAGCCTTTCAGTCTTCAACATATATCCGAAACCTGACCCCTTCTTACTCCTGCCTCACTATGATGGTCTAATTCAGCATCATTTCTTTGCTAGATTATTTCAGTAGTCTCCTAGTCGACTTCCCCACTGATACTCCTCCCTCACTTTGGCCAATTCTTATTGCCAACATTTGTCTTTTAAAATATACCACTTCCTGTCTCTTGGCTCCAAACTCACCTCCTGGATGCCAGCCTTAGTTAAAGTTCAGGTCAGATCCTTACTATGATCTGCACCTGCTAGCAGTCTTCTGACATCACCTCCCAGGCATCTCTTCCTTGCTCCCTGGGTTCCACCATGTGGACCTCCATGCTTCTTAAATGCACCAAGCCGACTCCTGCCTCAGGGACTTTGTGCCTAGTACCATTTCTTCCTGGCAGGCAATTTTCTCAAATATTGCTTTGTCTGCTCATATTCTTTACAGTCTCTCTCAAGTGTTATCTTACTAAGGAGTCCTTCCATAATTGCACTGTATATGAGATGGTACCCTGGCTCTGTTAAATCCTTCTCCCCTTATCGCCTTTATTTTTCCTCTTGCACTCATTTACTCAGGTATTTTCAGTGTCTTCCTATTAGAATATGGACTCTATGAGAGCAGGATCTTGGCCTTATTTGTTCTCTAGTGTGTATATCCAGGTTCTGGCACATAATAGACATTCAATAAAAAGTGAGTGAATGAATCATGACTGAAGCAAAAGAACCCATTCCCAACCTCCACATACTCATTCATTCATTCAGCGAACATTCCTTAAGCATCTGGTATGTGTTAGAAGGGGCTTCCCAGGTGGCATTAGTGGTAAAGAACTAGCCTGCCAATGCAGGAGACATAGAAGATGTGGGTTCGATCCCTGGGTTGGGAAGATCTCCTGGAGGAGGGCATGGCAACCCATTCCAGTGTTCTTGCCTGGAGAATCCCATGAACAGAGGAGCCTGGGGGGCTATAGTCTACTGGGATCACACAGAGTCAGACACAACTGAAGTGTGCACACATCCAGATGTGTTAGAAGATGCTTACAAACATCTTCAGAAGGCTAGTGCTGTGCTATGAATAAGGCTCCCAACGATCTGAACGTTTCAGTGACAACCAAGGCAGATCAAAAGGACCCAGATGTCTCCACTTCAAACTCCATGGCCTGGTGTTCCCATTCTAGACCCTGCACTCCAGGGCTGGTTCCAAGCTAAATCACTTCTGAGTGGCAGATCATGACACAAGCAGACACTACATCCTTTGGTTCTGCTTGGTGACAAGTAACATTTTTTCCCCTCCCCAGAGGCTGAAGAGGATACTGAAACCATCTCAGCCTAGACCCTCATTGTACAAAGGGAGCAACTGAGATCCAAGAAGGAGAGACCTCTTCTATTAGCTTTCTGCAGAATTCAGCAAGAATCACTGGGTCTTGCTTCACATCTAGGGATCTTACCACCATACCACACAGCCTCTCTTCACCACTCCCGCCTTTAATCCCTTCCTTACAATGTCCTCCTTTTCTTCTTGACAGTCAGAACTTTGTTAGGGAGCTGGGCAATACGTGCTATGAAAAGGAACTTTATAGCTCTCTGCTGTTATGATCATATTTGGGGGCGGGGTGGCGAGAGCAGGCGGGAAGGAGCCAAACAGCCTGGCTGCATGACTGCTCTCTATTTTAATGGGATCCCCGCTGGTCACACCCTCTCCCGGGCTCCCTTACCCCGAGGGCCACATCGCGGTCACCAAGCAGTCGGGGAAATGAAAACAGTAATCTTAGAGCTTGGAGTGCAGCTGAAGGCAAGTCCCCCTACCCGGGGCCTAGTGCTCAGACAAGGCAGCAAAGGAAAGGAAGAAAACAAGGGTGAGAACAGCAGGGACCCTCCTTAAGGAGGGATGGAGAAATTTGTTTTTCATGGAGGGGCCCAAAGTGAGAGCCTAGCACCCACACCTGGCTGAGTTTAGCTCTTTGGTTAAGTTGCAGAATATGGTAGGAGAAACAGGACACAAAAGAACCTTTTACGTGACAAGCTCAGCTTATCTACATGCCAATTGTTTGTCCTCAAAACTCATAGAGGCAGGGTTTTATGGAAGCTGTGTTACAAGAAGGAAACTGATAATCACTCAGCAAAAAACTATATCATTATATAGCCTGCAGCAAAAGATCCTCTCAATAGCCAGCAGTTATTAAGTACCTGTGCATTGGGTACGGCTTCCTAGGTGGCTCAGTGATAAAGAATCTGCCTACCAAGGAAGAAGGTGCAAGAGACGCAGGTTCGATTCTTGGGTCGGGAAGATCCCCTGGAGGAGGGCATGGCAACCTACTCCAGTATCCTTGTCTGAAGAATCCCAGGGACAGAGGAGCCTGGTGGGCTACAGTCCATGGGGTTGCAAAGAGCTGGACAGGACTGAGTGAGCAGGCATGTGGGCAATAGGTGCTGTGACAATGTCTTCCGAGTATTATCCAACTTTATCTTTCAACCCTGTATGGGAAGCACTGTTACTAACCCTATATTGCGGATGAGGATGCTAAAGCTTAGACAAGTGAACACTTGGTCTTAGGTCACACTGCTAGTTAAAGGGTGGCATTAGGAGCCCAACCTGGAGTGTGACTTTAGATTCTATGTTTTCAACACTATTAGTTATATTTCCAGATGCTATTTGTGCTGAGCACTGGGAATGAAGAAATCAGAGTAAACAAGGTTCCCATTCTCCAATGTGACTCTAATTCTGCTGAAGTAACCAGTTGGTAAGTAGCAGAGCTGAGGTTTAAAAGGAGGGCATTTGACTCTGATGCTGGTGCACTGGCCATTTTGCCAGGAAATACTACCACCCTCCACAACACAGACGTGCTTGTCTACCCAGGCACGCTCCCATCAAAGGAAGCACTACAACTCCCCAGACAAGCTCAACATGTCTAAGCGCCTATGTACTCTCTCCCGTCTACTGACAAGTCCTCTCATCTTTCCCAGCTTACCTTCTGGAGGAAATGTTCTGGGTTCCTGGAGTGTGACTTTAGATTCTATGTTTTCAACACTATTAGTTATATTTCCAGATGCTATTTGTGCTGAGCACTGGGAAAGAAGCAATCAGAGTAAACAAGGTTCCCATTCTCCAATGTGACTCTAATTCTGCTGAAGTAACCAGCTGGTAAGTAGCAGAGCTGAGGTTTAAAAGGAGGGCAGTTTGACTCTGATGCTGGTGCACTGGCCATTTTGCCAGGAAATACTACCACCCTCCACAACACAGACATGCTTGTCTACCCAGGCATGCTCCCATCAAAGGAAGCACTACAACTCCCCAGACAAGCTCAACATGTCTAAGCGCCTATGTGCTCTCTCCCGTCTACTGACAAGTCCTCTCATCTTTCCCAGCTTACCTCCTGGAGGAAATGTTCTGGGACCACCAGAGGCCTGTGGGGTTGTCCTAAGCTTAGCTTAACCCTAGCCAGGCGCATGGTCAAGCCCTTCATACGAACAGTGGAGGAGGCAAAATATTTGGGTATGTATGCCAACAGATTGATGGATCAGGTCAGAGTGTGTGGAAGCTCTTTTTTTATTTCTATTTTCTCAGTGAAACAAGAAATAAAATGTTATAGACTGAAGGTCTGTGTCTTTTTCAAATTGCTATGCTGAAGCCCTAACTGTCAATGTGATAGTATTTGGAGGTGGGGTCTTTAGGAGGTGACTGGGGTTAGATGAGGTTATGAGAATAAGACCCCCTTGATGGGATTATTGCCCTCAAAAGAAGAGAAAGCAGAGGGATTCTCTATACACCAAGGAAAAGCCATGTGAACACAGAGCAGGCAGGTGGCTGTGTACAAGTCAGAAAGAGAAGTGAATCTGCTAGCATCTTGATCTTGGACCTCTCAGCCTCCAGAACTGTGAGAAATTAATGTTTGAGAGGTTTTTTTTTTTTTTTTTTTTTTTCGACTTCGCATGCATGCTCACACAAGGCCACACTTATTTGCTGTTCTTATAGCATGTAACAGTGGGGAAAAAAGCAAATGTGTCAGCTCTTAATTATTTTTATTTTTCATGTGATTTTTATTTTCAAGTGACAAATAAGGGCAAGGCCAAGCTACAAATTCCAAATAAACATTTTTGAAAATATGCCATATGTTATCCACAAAGCATTTATAATGTTTTAGTGTTTGAGGATTTGTTTTTTCTGTCTTTTGTTTATTTGTTTGTTTAAACCACACAGGCTATGGTATTTGTTACCCCTGAGATGACTAAGACGGTAAGTGGTATCAAGAAGTGGATGCTGCTGTAACAAATACCTAAAAACGTGGAAGTGACTTTGGAACTGGGTGATGCATGGAAGCTCCTAGAGTTGGGAGATGTGTGCTACAAACAGCCCAGATTGCCATGAAGGGGCTGTTAAAGGAGATTCTGTTGAGAACTTGGAACAGAAAGAAGAGAGATTGTACAGAAAGTGTCCTGGGCTGGCACTTAAATTATCTGGTCTTTTGGGTCCTGATTTTCCTAGCTGTGGCATCTAGCCCCTCATTTACTGAAAGGATGAGTTAATAAATGAATGGATGGATGCTTATGAGCTGGCCCAGAGCTGCTGGAAACGAAAGATGGTGTTCATCAGTCTGCTCCCGCTGAAGGTTGGGTTAACAAACACAAATGTCTCTACCTGACTTTCAAGGCCCTTCACATTCTATCCATTCCCACCTATCCTATCTCATTTCCTATCCTTTCCAAATTCAGATTCTCTACCCGCCAGTTTGGGCTCCTAGCTGTCCTGTCAAAACACCACACTCATTCCTGACTCTTGACCTTGGCTCAGGAATTTCCTCTTACTAGAATGGCCTATTGTTATCTGGTTTCCCCAGCCAGTTCTTTCCTGTCCTTCAAGGCCAAGCAAAGACAAACGCATCCCTGAACCTTTTCTGATATTAAAACCTGCCCTTCTCAGGTTTTCTTTAGCTCTTAGAAAGGCACCGCATAGACAGAGTGGGCCATATCTTGTCTTTTATTATTTGCTATTTTAAGAAAAGTATTAACCTTGCTTTTCCAGATGAAATATTGAGTTTCTTAAAGGAAGGAGTGTTTTCTCTACTTGATGGGCTGTGCTTCTTGCTGCCTTGGGCCCCTTGCCAAGCTCAGCATCCTGCAGACTCTGTCCAACTGTAGGTTGTCTCAGCTCTTTTATGAGTCCTTGTCTTTCTCCTCTGATTATCTTAAACCTGCTAACTTCCTCTCCTCCTGGGCTTCCTTCCCATGCTCGTGCCCTGGTTCTGCTTCTACCTTTCGTTGTCTGGCTTACTTTCCTCCTTCGTGAGTATTTGGTTTACACAATTCAGTTCAGAATCCTCTTCTTTTTTCTCTTGGTACCTTCCCCCAGATGTCTAAACCATTCTAGAATCTTCACCAGTCGGCTTTATGCAGCAACTTCAAAATTCATCTTTCAATCTGGCCACTTTCTGGCAGACTGGAATGATTTCCACAACTGCATACCTAACATATCCAGGTGGATGACCTGGGTGTCTCATGGTCCAGTTCAGCATGTTTGAAATCAAAATGAACATCTTTCTTTTGATATTGGTTCTCCACCTGATGGCCCTGTTTCTATTAATGACACTGGCCTTAGAACACTGAACGCTTTTGTTGGCTTTCTTGTGGCTATGGGATACAATTTAAACTTTGTCATGATGCTTACAAACCTTCAAGATCTGACCTCCACTGACCTCTCCAGCTTCATTTTCCTGTTCATACAAGTTAAACTCCAACTGTATTCAACCTCTTCATGTTTCTCAAATACAACATTCAAGTTCATGTCTCCATGTTCTGGTACATGCTGTTCCTGCTGCCTTGATGCTGTTCCTTTTTTTTTTTTTTTTAAATCTCTGTATTATTTAGATTCTGCTCCAGTATCAGCTTACCTCTGGGATTGGGGTGGGGGGAGCTTATCCTGACTTCCCAGAGCTCAATACGGCCACATTGTATTTTCTTTGTGTCTTATACAGATTATAAGACAAATTCTGTATTTATTTATTGACATGACTATCAGGCTGCTCTTTTGTTTATATTCTCTAGCACAGTATCAGGCAATAATAGCAGCTCAGTTCAGTTCAGTTCAGTTCAGTCGCTCAGTCGTGTCCGACTCTTTGTGACCCCATGAATCGCAGCACGCTAGGCCTCCCTGTTCATTACCATCTCTCGGAGTTCACTCAGAATAGCAGCTCATTAAATTTCATTTAAAAAATTAGTAAATGAGCAAATGAATGAGTTTTCTCAACCCCTCAGAACTCGTATTTCAAATTCAGGTTTGACTTTCCCCTGCATGCTGTCTTCTGTTGCTTCTTGTTCTCTGATTTTTAATTGTATTGACAATGCCCTGTTCTGTTCTGCATTCATATCTACACAATTGTAATAAAACCTATATCTCTGTTCCTGCTTCACATTCTTTTTTTCTTTTAGGTAAAGGGCCAGTTCCTATAATAATATCAGCTTTGGTAATACCACTCACTGCCAAATCCAAGTATCTGTTCATGGCTTCTCTTCACTCTCAGAACAGAGCCCACAGTCCAGCCTTTAAGATCTTCTGTGATGTGGAAGCAAGCTGCTGTAGACACATCATCTGTTAGTCCTCTCAACTCTGAGTAAAGACTTGTGTCTCAGTTACAAACCACACTATTTTGCTCTGCTTTGATCTTAATCCTCAAAACAATATTTTGAGTGTTGAATTGGGTAGTACACTCCTTATCTCTATAGGAGGAATCTAATTCTCAGAGAATTCAAGTAAGTAACTTGTCTATTATTTTATCCACATTTCATAGATTTTACAGTTTCTGTTTGGCACCTTTTGGGCAGTATTGATTTGTTTTCTTCATATACGTCCTACTTCTCCACCTTCTTATAAGTTGAGTATTTGTTTTTGTCGTTCAGGCGCTAAGTTGTGTCCGACTCATTGCGACCCTATGGACTGAAGCACGCCAGGCTCCTCTGTCCTCTACTATCCCTCAGAGTTGCTCAAATTCAGGTCCACTGAGTTGGTGATGCTATCTAACCATCTCGTCCTCTTTGAGTATAGGCATAATTATTAACTAACTCAATCCTACTGACTTATGGAAGAAAGATTAGGAGCTCACAACTGATTTACTGAGTTTGAGGCATACCGTCTTCTGGCGGAGTGAGTTAACAATTTCAAAATGAACATCTTTAAGCAATCTGTGCAGTTCTATTCAAAATTAAACACCCATGGTGGATTCATGTCAATGTATGGCAAAACCAATACAGTATTGTAAAGTAAAATAAAGTAAAAATAAAATTAAAAAAAAAAAAAAACAAAAAACAAAATTAAACAATGAGGAGAAGTCTCAAATAACTGTGACATCTAAACTAAGGTTGCTGGGCTACCTAGTTATTCCTCATTAATGCCTCATCCTTTCCCACGATCTTGGGCCTTTATATACTTTCTCAGGTGGTACAACCCAATGATTTATCAACCTGATTATCCCTCTTAACATTTGAGATTTATTAGGTGCAGGCCAGTCTTTCAGCTACACTTTAATTGTGTTAACTGCAAATGCAATTAATTGTGTCACCTTTGGGGAAGAATTTCACAGCTACATTTGGGGGAGGGTGGTAAGTCCCTTATTAAAGTCGTATGTGTTGAAATTCTCAAGAGAAAGCCCTGATTCTATGATTTTTGTGAGCCTTGACTATATCCTTCTTCTTTTTTTCTTCCCGCTCCTTGATTGCCATTCTTCAGGGTAACTGGTAGCTGCTTGCTTGTTGCAATTCAATTTGGGGGATATTAGCAAATGAGGGTCATTTTACTTTCTGTAATACCGGCTGTCAAAATGAATACCCCATGCCTCCCATAAAACATAGTGGTGCGTATTCCCTTGACTTGATTTGCTTGTGCCCTGAGCTCTTCATCATCTCTTGTGTTCAGGCTCCCTGCCCGAGCCTGGGTTCCTTGGGAAGGGCTCAAATGCCCTTTCCTGCTTCCAGCTTTAGCCTGACTCCCGCCTGTAGTCACTCTGGGTCCTCACATAATAAATCACTTTAACCTGTTTCTAAAACAAGGTCAGATTGTGCTGCGATTCTTAAAAAAAAAAAAAAAAAAAAGCGATCTAAAAATCTCTCTTTAGGTGAATTCTCACGGTAGACCTTTTGGTCAAATAAAGGACAGTACCGGGGTATATGGAGGGGAGTGAATGCTGGGGGAGGGGTGCAACACAAGGAGAGAGCCCTCTTGCTTTGGCCAAGGAATCTTTGCAATGTTTGAGTGGGCTTCCATGCCATAAACATCGGGGGCATTTAACATATCAAACGCAAATAAAAATGACATGCAGATGGCTCACTTCTGAGGACGCCTTGTGCAGTTTTGGGAACCCTCCATCCCTGTGGTTTTCCGAAATATTATAAGTATATATTCCCGATTAGGCTCACTGTTTTCTTCTCTAGGGCATTGGCTTTCAGTTCCAGATCATCTGGGCCCCACCTGAGGACTCGGATCCTATCAGCAAACTCAAAGCCCAGCCCCGGGCTCAAGAGTCTTTTAGGATTTTTCTGTGGCGCAATTAAGCATGTACAGCACACCACAGCCACCGAGACGCTGTTTATTCAGTGAAAGTGCTCTGTAATTTATTTAAAATAATCCATCTTTCACAAATAAAGGGGCCATTGACGGCCCCCCCTGCAGGCCTCTGCTGAAAGGCCTCCTCTTGATGGTCTGTTTTGCTGGTCACAGCTACATACCTGACAAAGGTGATTCAAGCTTCTCTGTTTTTTTTTGTTTGTTTTTTTTCCATCCCTTCCCCCTGGTTAATTCTCTCCCACTTTTTTTTTTTTAATGAGATTTTACCAAACCTGCTTGTTTTCTTTTACACCAATAATCAGACAAAGCACCCCCCTGCCCCACACTCTTTTTTTTTTTTTTTTAAGTAAAAAACACAAATTGGTCATTAAAAATGATTAATGCCAGCCAATTTGATAATCGCCGGTTGGGAGGTGCCAGCCATTTTGGGATTTAGTGCAGCCTCGGAACTGGCTTCTTTATGGCCCTCTGCTAATGAGGAATCACATTAGGCTTTTTACTGTATATGAATTGATTAGCTGAAAATGAGATTACGTGCATGGTGCAACACCAGGGACAAAGAGGTCTTTCTTTTCAAACACTTCCCAGTGCCAGCAGGCTGCTTGAGCTTGAAAATGCTTTTTTCTCTTAGTTTTCCAGGAAATTTTGGATGAGACCAGGGGTGGCCTCTACAGAAATGGGATTATCTATGCAAATCTCCAAAACAAACAAACACTGACTTACATTTGGGGCTGTAGTTTTGACTGGTTCTGAAGAAGGAGGCAAAGGTGAAAAGGACCCAGAACTTCTGAATTAAACTTGCCTGGGTAGGCAGCCACTTATTTGCTCTGTGACTTGAGGCCAGCCACTTAACTTCTCTTGCAGCAGTAAAGAACAAATCTGACTCCTTATTAGATCTGTTTCTTTGACTTTGTTGTTATTCAGTCACTAAGGTGTGTCCGACTTTTTGGGACCCCATGGACTGCAGCATGCCAGGCCTCCCTGCCCTTCAGCATCTCCTGGAGCTCGCTCAAACTCATGTCCATTGAGTCGGTGATGCCATCCAACCTTCTCATCCTCTGTCTTCCCCTTCTCCTTCTGCCTCAATCTTTCTCAGCATCAGGATCTTTTCCAGTGAGTTGGCTTTTCACATCAGGTGGCTATAGTATTGAACCTTCAGCTTCCTTTGTATTCTGTTGCTCTTGTTTAGAGTTAAGCTATCTGCTAGAGCCTGAAATATACAGGACAGACTTTTCACAAGGTTCAGACCTTTAAGAGTATAGGATGTTTCTATTCACAGAGAAATAAGATGTCACAGCACAGAGAATGACATTTGCTTTGTTGGAGGTTTATAGAAACGTCTTGATCTGACTTATGTGGACAAAGGACTCCTGTACCAAGAAGTCTGCAAAAATCAACCTTGCTCCTGCCTCACCTTGCCTTCAAAAATGCTTTGCTGAAACCCTTCATGGAGTTTGGGGTGTTTTTGGACAAAGTCCACCCGCCTTCTTGCATGGCTCCACAGTATACTCAAAGGCAAAGTTGAAAAAGATATTCATATGCAAAAGGAGAAGTGGGTGGCAGAGGATGAGATGGTTAGATAACATCACCAACTTAGTGGACTTGAGTTTGGGCAAACTCTGGGAAATAGTGAAAGACAAGGAAGCCTGACGTGCTGCAGGCCACAGGGTCGTAAAGAGTTGATTCGACTGAACGACCAAACAACAACAACATCCTCTGGCTGTATTAGCCTCTACTATTACTTTATAGTGTTGTCATTGCCCTAAGCACAAATCTAAAGTGATTCTAGGTCCTTAATAGGAGGAAGAGATCAAGATGGTAGAGGGAATATAATGAGAGGAGACAATTAGCTGTGCTTTTGTTGACTCCTTGCCCTTCCTTTAATAGGTAACATATACTGGAAGTTAATTATATGCTCAAGGTCCAAGCAGTTTACATGCATTCCCACTTGAGTGTAAGCTCCAGGTGGGCATGGCCACTGTCTATCCTGTTCATCACTGTGTTCTTGGAACCTGGGGTTGGTTCCTGTGCTACAGTAAACATGTGATAAAGCATGTTGAACTAATGTATTTATTTCTACTTCTCTCCACTTTCCAGGTTAGGTCACTGAGGCTGCNCCCACTTGAGTGTAAGCTCCAGGTGGGCATGGCCACTGTCTATCCTGTTCATCACTGTGTTCTTGGAACCTGGGGTTGGTTCCTGTGCTACAGTAAACATGTGATAAAGCATGTTGAACTAATGTATTTATTTCTACTTCTCTCCACTTTCCAGGTTAGGTCCCTGAGGCTGCCTTGCCTTGTCGATTTGTCTGTGCTGAGAAAACAGGAGGAGTCATATATCAGAACTATCACCCTGTGTCTGGGAGATTTGGGGCAGCTTCCTCTACCTATGTCAGCCTCTGTCTACTCTTTCTTGAAGTTGTCATAATAATCCCTGTCCTGTCCCTTCCCAGGCTGCTGGGCTTAAGGCCCAATCAGATGCTGGAGGTGGATATTCCCTACTGGGCAGTACTGCACATTTGTACATACTTACACACAGGTGCCCATGTAGGTCTGACTATTGCTTTTGAAATTCTAACCTGTCCAGTTTTCCCTCTGTAATGGACTGAATGTTTTATCCCTTCAAATTCATGTTGAAGAGCTACCTCCTCAATACAATGGTATTGCGAGGTGTGGCCTTTGGGAGGTGGCTAGGGTTAGAAGACATCGTGAAAGTGGAGTCCCCAAGATGGGATCAGTACCCTCGTAAGAGTCACTGGGGGCTTCCCCAGTGCTTTGTGGTAAAGAATCCGCCTGCAATGTCAGAGACACAGGTGACTTGGGTTTTATCCCTGGGTCAGGAAGATCCCCTGGACAAGGGCATGGCAAGCCACTCCACTATTTTTGCCTGGAGAATCCCATGGACAGAGGAGTCTGGCAGGCTACAGTCCATGGGGTCGCACACAGTAGGACATGATTGAAGCAACTTAGTACGCACGCGTGCAGAGTCATCAGAGAGCTTGCTTTCTTGCTCTGCTCTCCACTGTATGCAGACTCAGTAAAAAGAGAAGCTGACAGTCTGCAACAAGGAGGAAGCAGGCTCTCACCAAACACTGAGTCCGCTGGCTGCTGGATCTTGGATGTCTACTTCCAGAACTGTGAGAAATCCTCTTCTGTGGTTCGTAAGCATGCCGGTCTAGGGTACTCTGTTCCAGCAGCTCCATGGGCTAAGACACCATCCAGGTGGCTGTGGTGAAGTAGACAGCAACTAGATTTACTTAGGAGCCACGCTGTGTGCTTGACATGTTACACAGCGGGTGGACAGTCCTCACCGCAATCCTGTGAAGGGGGCACTTGTTAGAGGTGAGGATGCTGAGACTCGTGAAGAGTCTAGGACATGGCTAAAGGAGGGGTCTGGATTGGGACCCAGTTCTGACTGACTCCTAAGCTGATCTTCTTAGGGCATCACATTACAATGCTTTCCTGGTTTGTAATCAACACTGTCCTACCCCTTCTAATTCCTGTTCTGATGCCCAAGTCATCAAGTACCCGCAGGTCCTCCAGGCCCCTCCAAGATTCTACTGCTGGTCTCCACCCTTGGCCACCATCATTCAGCTTGCTGCTGTGCAGAGCTTCAGTAATCAGAGACTGCAAGTCAGTACTGATGGACTCTGCTTCTCCAAATTGCCAGATAATAATGTCAACTAGATAACATAGCCACAAGCTAAAAGTAGAGTGTTATTTTATTTGGTGGGAATGTTTATGACTCTGAGCCTGGGAGACAGTATCAGAGTAGCTCTGAGCAAACTGCTCCATGGAGGCAGGAGGGGGAGTCAGGCTATATACAAGTTTATATATACAACAAAGGGAGCAAGGAGTCTGAACATCAAAGAACAGGTGTCAAGCTAAGGAATCTAGCATTCTGTGTATGGGAAGACGAAAGCCTCTGGGCTCACTGAATTCATTCCTTTCATATGCTGCTCAGCTATCTATCTGGGGCAAATACTGTTTCCTTCCTCACCTTGCTTCTTGCATTCCCCCAGCTCCTCAGCAATCACCAAGGGAGGTGGCAGCATCTGCTGGATTATAGTTTGGGGAACACTTATTTGCATTTGGAGGCCAGAAATCACTGATTGCTGGGACATTTGTTTATTAATATGGTAGGAGATATTTTCATTTCACAATAAGAAGCATCATGTTTGGTTACTGAAAGGCAAATTTCACGCCACACTTTTCAGAATAGCAACTTAAAAGATTTGATATTCTTTTTTCTTGTAGTTAATTCATCATTCATTCAATCTCAGACAATTTCTTAATTACTCTAAGAATCCATGTTACTTCATCTACAAAATGGAGGTAATGGCAAATGCAAAGACCACAGGTGGGCATGAAAACCTGTTGTATGGAGACGAGCAGGTATCAAAAGCTTAGAAAGCAATGCTGGTGATAGGAAGCTGTCCACGGAGGCTTAGCTGCTTCTGCTCATTTTATCTTTCAAAGAAATGCCATTGTTTGTTCTTCAGGATCTTCTTGGATTCTACCTTTCCTCCCCCCATCATCTGGGCCTGAACATCTCCTCTTAAGAGAGCAGTCACCGCCTACCTTCTCTCTCTATGCAGAGAATAAGCTCTATTTTTAATACTCTTCAATCTAGACCTTCACTTCTACATTAAGACTCTTGGTTTGATAATACAACCCTGAGGTCATAAGCTGTGCCTCTCTCCCTGCACCCACTTTTACTTTTCCATAACCTAGTGCATCTCAGCAAACAGAACCTAGACCTGTGAGACGACACTGTGATATAGAGGTTACCATTCCAGCTCTGAGATTAACTCTTGTGGCTCAAAGTATTACCTGTCCTATTCACAGGCTTGAGATTCAATTTCTCTACATTTTACTGTTATTCAGTAGCTCAGCTGTGTCTGACTCTTTGAGACCCCAGCGACTGCACCACACCAGGCTTTCCTGTTCTTCACCATCTCCCTGAGCTTGCTCAGCCTCATGTCCATTGAGTTGGTGATGCCATCCAACCATCTTAATTTCTGTCATCCCCTTCTCCTCTTGCTTTCAATCTTTCCCAGGATCAGGGACTTTTCTAATGAGTCAGCTCTTCCCAGCAGCTGGCCAAAGGATTGGTGCTTCAGCTTCAGTATCAGTCCTTCCAATAAATATTTGGGACTGATTTCCTTTAGGATTGACCAGTGTCATCTTCATACAGTCCAAGGGTCTCTCAAGAATCTTTTCCAACACCACAATTCAACAGCATCAATTCTTTGGTGCTCAGTCTTCTTTATGGCTTAACTCTCATGTCCATACATGACTACTAGAAAACCCAACGCTTGACTAGATGGACCTTTGTCAGCAAAATGATGTCTCTGCTTTTTAATATGCTGTCTAGGTGTGTCATATATTTTCTTCCAAGGAGCAAGCATCATTTGATTTCATGGCTCTGCAGTCACCATCCACAGTGATTTTGGAGTCCAAGAAAATAGTCTGTCACTCTTTCCATTGTTTCCCCATCTATTAGCCATGAAGTTGTTAGGTAGTTAGAATAGGAAAAAGGAGTCCAGAAGGGTGGTGGCTAAAAGACAAGGAAGGGAAAAGCCAACAAAAATAGAACAAAGGAAGGTTGGAGGACCAGAGTGAGGACCTCAGGTAGAACAAACAGCACTCCTGGCTAGCCCAATTTACACAGGGCAGGCGCAGGGGGAGGAAAAACATGTAAAAAGAGGAGCCAAAGGGCCAGGGGTTGGCCTCTCACTTGCACATGCTCTTTCTCTCTCTCTCTCTTCTCTTTGCATTTCTTGGGTCGGCATGGCCTCACGCCGTGAGGATGTATTTTCCTTTATTTTCTAAATAAAACTGAGCTGTAACACAGAACTGTAACACGGTCTGTCCGAGAGCTGAGACATGGTCTGTCTGAGAGCTGAGACACATCGAGGGCTTTAACGTCCGTCACTTCAAATTTTTGTTGTGACGAGACAGAACCGAGGAAATTACACACTCCCCTGACAAAGTGATGGGACCAGATGCCATGATCTTCATTTGAGTTTTAAGCCAGCTTTTTCGCTTTTCTTCTTTCACTTTCATCAAGAGGTTTTTAGTTCCTCTTCATGTTTTGCCATTAGGGTGCTAGCATTTGCATATCTGAGGTTATTGATATTTCTCCCGGCAATCTTGATTCCAGCTTGAGCTTCATCCAGCCTGGCATTTCACATGATGTACTCTGCAGATAAGTTAAATAAGTAGGGTAACAATATACAGCCTTGATGTACTCCTTTCCAACTTGGAACCAGTTCATTTTTCTGCATCTGGTTCTAAGTGTTGCTTCCTGACCTGCCTACAGTTTCTCAGGAGGCAGGCAGGTCAGGTGGTCTGGCATATTCATCTCTTGAAGAATTTTCCAAACTTTGTTGTAAGCCACACAGTTAAAGTCTTCAGTGTAGTCAATGAAACAGAAGTAGATGCTAAATGAAGGTTAATTATTTTATTGCTGTAATTATGACAATAAGTGAGACAATACATTAGTGAACTTTTAAATACAGTGTGTGACATGTAAAACACTCACTGAATTGGTAGGTATTGTTATACAGTAGTTACGTTGTTTCCAATCAGTCACAGTAGTGTCTAGTGGGTACTCAAGAAAATTTGAAGGAAAAACTGAAAGGGAAGGAAGGAAATTTGAAACCTTGGGGTGGTGACATTGGAAACCAGAGAGTCTAGTGAGTGGGTATTGAATATAAGTGCAAGGACAGACACTGTCACTAAACTTGTTCATTTTCTGACATTCTTACATGCCTTAGTGACTGAACAACACCCGCACTTTGAGGGTCTAGAATACATACCTTTGACCAAGTAGTTTGAAAATGAATGGGAAAGGGCATGGTATCCTTGAAGAACTTTGATTGCTCTTCTCTGTGGACCAGACCTCACAGAGGGAGCTGCAGTCACTGAATTGGAAAACTAAATGCAGAGGGAATACAGTTGTCCTCGGTATCCTGGGGATTCGTTGCAGGACCACTGAGGACACCAAAATCCATAGATGCTTAAGACCCATAGTTGGCCCTCTGTATCTACAGTTCCTCATCCATGGAGTCAGCCAACCACAAATTGCATAGTACTCTATTTATTGAAAAAAACCTTCATGTAAGTGAACCCATCTAATTCAAACCTGTGTTGTTCAATGGTCAACTGTAATTGGATCTTGGGGTGAAAGGGCCAAGGGTCAGTGTTCAACCACCAAAGGCAAGGTGGGTGTGGTTACTGTAATGAGAGTCAAAACAGCACTCAGAATATACTGATGCGTAGAGATTTGTGGCGTTGGCTAGTGGATCATAGTGTCACTAGAAGTGAAATAGGTAGGAAGCATACCAAATTCTTACTTGATCTGTATAAGCAAAACAGTTCTAAGTGGGATGAACAAAAGTCTAACTTGAATCCTAAAACAAAGTTTGTCAGTTTCCATACTCGAGCCAGTTTGCAGACCTAGAACCCATTGAATGAAAGGGAGGCTGGTTCCTCTTGTGAAAGAAACCCAGTACACTGATAAAAATATATACTTATCATCTTTCTTCCTCTCTTCCTGAAATGGACCCATGATCGTTTGCCAGGGTAACTGCAATGGGAAAAAAACAAATAACTGGGACTTTCAAGTACTACTGGACAGCAACTTTGAACTGTCACTGTGGTCCACCTGTCAAAGTAAGGAGTTACAGGGGTCAGGGGATGCATGGAATTTTAGCTCAGGTCCATCTCATAGTGGGTCATGAACCTATCCTTTGTTATTTCCCCTGTTCTGAATGCATAATTAGAATAGATACACTCAGCAGCTGGCAGAATCTTCACATTGATTTCCTGACCTGTGGAATAAGGGCTATTACAGTGGGATGTGGAAGCCATTAGAATTATCTGTACATAGGAAATACAGGCTTCCCTGGTAGCTCAGATGGTAACGCGTCTGTGTACAATGCAGGAGACCGGGGTTCGATCCCTGGGTCAGGGAAGATCCCCTGTAGAAGGAAATGGCAACCCACTCCAGTATTCTTGCCTGGAAAATCCCATGGACTGAGGAGCCTGGTAGGCTACAGTTCATGGGGTCGCAAAGAGTCAGACACGACTGAGCGACTTCACTTTCTTTCTTTCTAGGAAAATACTAAACCAAAAACAAGATGAAATTCCTGGAGGTATTATCGAGATTAGTGCTACCATCAAAGATTAGAAATGTAGGCAACATAATTTCTACCAAATCCCCATTCCACTCATCTCTTTGGCCTGCACAGAGGACAGATGGATCTTGGAGAATGAGTGGATTATGGTAAGCTGATCCAGGTGGGGAGTCCAGTTGCAGCTGCTGTACCAGATGTGGTTTCTTTGCTTGAGCAAATTAACACATTCCCTGGTGTCTGGTATGTAGTTATTGATCTGGTAAATGCATTTTTACTTTTTGATACCTGTTAGTACAGACCACCAACAGCAGTTTGCTTTCTGCTGCCAAGTCAAGCAGCACACCATCGCTAGTGACTCTCCAGTCCTGTGTCATAATTCAGTTTTCGGGGATCTTGATCACCTTGGCCTTCCAAAAGATATCACACTGGCCCATTACATTAATGTCATTGCACTGATTTGATCTAGTGAGCAGGAAGTGGCAACCAGCCTAGACTTATTGGTAAGATGTTCACTTATCACAGGGTGAGAGATAAATCCAATCACAATTCAGAGGCCTTCTACCACAGTGAAATTTCTACAACTCTCAATGGGATCATGAAAAAAAAAAGTGTCCATGGTGGCAGAAGTGGAGGTTCACACAGGCTCAGCCACATAGACTTCTCCTCACCAAGGCTGACCTCACCCTGGCTATGATCACCCATCTGTCTACAGCAGAGACCAACACTGAGTCCCCAGGATGGCACTATTCCCCTGGTTATCAGCCGGCTAATGATTTCAAGGTTTGTATCTATAGCCCAGACGTCCCCCTTGAACCACAGACTCGTGCCTCCAATGGCTAGTTATTAATACATCTTCATGTGGTTGTCTAGCAGGCATCCCAACACAACACATCTAAAACAAGCCTCCGAGTCTCCTTCCTCTACTCTCATCCTCTCCCAAACCTGCTCCTTCATTGGTTTTTCCTCTCTAATTGGCAGAAACTCCATAATATCAGTTTAAGAAACCAAGTATACTTTGAAACCACAGTTTACAGCTCTCTCTCTCCTCTCAAATAATTCATTAGCCAGTTCTGTAGGCTCTACTTGGAAGCCATATCAAGATCTGACCATTTCTTCTTGTATCCACTGTCAACTCCTTCTTGGATCATCACAACAACCTCTTGACTAACTTATCATCTTGCCTCCACACATTTGTTCCTATTCTAGTCTCAACATGGAAGCCACATGGAATCATGTTAAAACACAAATCAGAGCATGGAACGTCTCTGCTTTAAACCCTCCAATGACCCCTATTTCTTTCAAAGTAAAAGAAGTCTCTTTAGAGGGCCTCTTTCCCCCTGCACTCTCCAACCCCATTCTTTGCTTTCTTTAAAGACACTCATGGTCCTCCAGCAGCTTTCTAAGAAATTAATTTTTGACTGTGTCGGCTCTTCGTTGTGGCATTTGGGCTTCTCTAGATGTGACTCGTGGGCTCCAGAGCACACGAGCTCAGTAGTTGCAATATGCAGGCTCTCTAGTTAAGGCATGTGGGCTTAGTTACCCTGTGGCATGTGGGATCTTAGTTCCCTGACCAAGGATTGAACCATACCCCCTGGATTGGAAGGAGGATTCTTAGCCCCTGGAGCACTAGGGAAGTCCCTCCGGCAGGTTTGTTTTTGTTCAGTCTCCCAGTTGTTTCTGACTCTTTGCAACCCCATGGACTGCAGCACTCCAAGCTTCCCTGTTGTTCACCATCTCCTGGAGCCTGCTCAAACTCATGTCTGTTGAGTCGGTGATGCCATCCAACCGTCTCATCCTCTGTCATCCCCTTCTCCTGCCTTCAATCTTTCCAGCATCAGGGTCTTTTCTAAGGAGTCAGTTCTTCTCATCAGGTGGCCAAAGTATTGAAGTTTCAGCTTCAGCAACAGCCCCTCCCAATGAATATTCAAGGTTGATTTCCTTTAGGATTGACTGGTTTGATCTCCTTGCTGTCTAAGAGACTCTCAAGAGTCTTCTCCAACACCACAGTTTGAAAGCATCATTTCCTTGGTGCTCAGTCTTCTTTATGGTCCAACTCTGACATCCTTACATGACTACTGAAAAAGCTTTGACTAGATGGACCTTTGTCAGCAAAGTAATGTCTCTGCATTTTAATATGCTGTCTAGGTTTGTCATAGCTTTTCTTCCAAAAATCAAGCATCTTTTAATTTCAATTTTGGTTTCAACCAGCAGGCTTATCTGGTTAATTTTCTGTGATCTGAACTGAAATATAAGCTCCATGTGTCAGGAACTTTTGTCAGTGTTTTGTGCACTGGTCTATCTCAGTGGTCACAGTTCTAGGATAGAGAAAACATTCAATAAGTTGGCGTTGGGTAAATGGATGAATGAATAACATTTGCATCCTCCTGAAGAATGTTACCAGTGCACAGATGCCTGAGCGATCTGTTGACCCTATCATTTTGAAGAGGAAAACTGACATTTAGGGTGGCCTGATATTCCTCAGGGAAGTTCTGCCTTATGCCTAGTGCACTGTTTTAACTATTAACTAGTGGCCCTGTTCCTGCTGAAAGTGTTTTATTTATTTATTTGTTTATTACCCCCCTCCCCTGAAAGTGTTTTAAATGGCCACCTTGTTTATATTCCATGCTTATATTCCAACGGAACGTGTTGTGCCAGGTGCTGCTGGCAGCTGCCTTAACGACTAAGAGGGAAACTAGCCCCAGTGCATAGTGAATGTAGGGGATGGCAGAGAGGAGAGGGAGGAAGTTTCTGAGTGTCCCGCTCATAGGCTGGGTGATTAAATCACCCAATGCCAAAGCTTGCCCATGTTTAGCAAGGAAGAGTTTGGCAGTTCAGCATGCTTAGTTGCTCAGTTGTGTCCAAATCTTTAAAGTCCCATGGACTGTAGCCCACTAGGCTCCTCTGCTCATGGGATTTCCCAGGCAAAAATACTAGAGTAGGTTACCATTTCCTTCTC
Organism: Cephalophus harveyi; assembly: GCA_006410635.1. Lineage (NCBI taxonomy): Eukaryota > Metazoa > Chordata > Mammalia > Artiodactyla > Bovidae > Cephalophus > Cephalophus harveyi. The sequence continues at coordinate 249,201 of SJYT01052370.1, read as the reverse complement.
CAGGAGATCTTCCCAACCCAGGGATCAAACATGTGTCTCCTGCACTGGCAAGTGGGTTCTTTACCACTAGCACCATCTGTGAAACCCAGCAGTTGGCAGTTATTGGAGAGATCACATTTCCACATTGTTTAGGCCTGTTTCCATTTGGGTGCCCGTTACTTAAGATTTTCATCTAATAGACAACTCATCATCATCTGCTATAATAAACCGTCAGATGACTGTACGGAGCTTTAATTTCAAGGAAATTTCAAGGGAAGGAAGGCAGTAGGCAGCTTCTAGAGTGGCTCCCAGTGAACCCAGCTTCCTGGTATTCACACTTGTGTAATTCTCTCTCCTTCAGGCTGGGCCAGACCTGGTGACTCACTACTGATGAGTGGAATGTAATAGACGTGATGGGATGTCACCTCCAGGTTACAACCAGACTATAGCTTTCATCTTGGGTACCTGTTTCATCTCTCTCTCTTTAAAGCTCTTAGCCTGGGAGAAGCAAGCTGTGTGTTGAGAATAAACCCACATGTCAAGGGACTGATGTCTGTCAGTGACTTTGGAAGCAGATTCTCTCTGTAGCCCCTCACCACCCCTACCCTTATTTGGAGCCAAAATGACTCCGGCTGCCCTGGCCAATACCTGTGAGACCCTGAGCTAAGAGACCAGCTAGGCTGTGCTCAGATTCGAGATCAGTAGAACCTATGAGATGATAAATGTTGTTGTTTTAAGCTGTTGTATATTCATTATGCAGCAGTAGATAACCGATACAAGGAAGAAGCAAGGAATGCCTTTAGTTTTATCCATTGTAAGCCCTTGGATGTGGATCACGTTCCCGCTCAGGTGTCTCTGCAGGAGAGAGACAGCCTCTGGGGAACCTGTAGCTTCAGTCTCAACAGTGCATCAAACCTGGGTCACTGTCATGCCCCTGGAATAGCCAAGTAAAAGGGAGAGTGGAACTAAGTCCTCGGATGCTGAGAGATACAATTCTGATGAAACGGAAGGTGTCAGGCACAGGAGAAGTACCAACTGGGCTGCCATAACCAAATACCACAGACTAAATGGCTTAAACAGCAACCATTTCTTTCTCATAGTTCTGGAGGCTGGAAAGTCCAAGATGCTGATGCTGGTTGATTCAGCTTTTGATGAGAGCCTTATTCCTGGCTTACAGACATCTGCCTTCATGCTGTGTCCTCACATGACCATAGTGGAGAGAGAGAGAGGGAGAGGCAGAGAGAGAGAGAGAGAGAGAGAGAGACAGAAACTTTTGGTGTCTTTTCTTATAAAGGCCCCGGTATCATTACACTGGGGGTTAGGGCTTCAACACAGGAATTTGTGGGGAGATACACATACTTTCAGTCTTTAGCAGTTCAGAGTCAGAGACTGAAGGCAGGTGACTATGGGTGGAGGGTGAGGAATCATGCTGCCTTTAAATACAGCAGAGACACATTGTGCAGTTCTGACCTCCAGCTAAGAGAGGACACTTGAGTGTGGCAGTTATAAGTGCAGGCATTGGAGCCACACTGCTTGCATCTGAATTCTGGCTCTACCAAACTGTGTAGACTTGTACAGATTCCTTAATCTTACTTTTTAATAATTTCTCTATGCCTCACTTTGCTCATCCATAAAATGGGATAATAGTAGAGTTATTCTGAGGATAGAACATGTTAATATATGAAACATGCTTAGCATGGTCTTTGGCTAGTGAAAGTGAAAGTGAAGTCACTCAGTCGTGTCCGACTCTTTGCGACCCCATAGACTGTAGTCTACCAGGCTCCTCCCTCCATGGGACTCTCCAGGCAAGAGTACTGGAGTAGGTTGCCATTTTCCTTCTCCAGGGGATCTTCCTGACCCAGGGATCAAACCCTGGTCTCCCGCATTCCAGGCAGACGCTTTAACCTCTGAGCCACCAGGGAAGCCCAGGGAAGCTTGGCTGGTAGTAATCTTTAAATAAGCATCACTGATGCTATTATTCTTATCCGCAGACTACCTGTGTTTAACTTCTGGCTAAGGTCAGCTGTGTGTCTATTGGCAAGTAAGTTATCCTTTGATACTCTCAGTTTCTTAACCTCTAAACATGGGAATAATAACTAAATATACTTTATTATTAATAATAATAGTATCCCACAGGTTTTGTTGTAAATGTGAAAAAACTGCATATAATACATTTAGCACCTACTGAATACTCAGTGAAGGTCATCTGTTACTGGACTTGCTCCTTGTTCCAAACAAGAATTGAGCTCATTTTCCTAACTCTGAGAGTCAATAGGAAAATTGAATTTGCTCTATAGAGAATTTGCTTTGGTTTTATCAGAATATAACTCCTCTATGAGGGAGGTAGGTGCTCCAGTACATTTCACATGTCCTTTTTTTTTTTTCCAATCACTGCGTGTTTCAGCTAAAAACAGTTTTCTTATTTGAGGGTTAAGGATTTTAGTGAAAAAGTTTGGGCTATGCAGATCTGCCTCTTTTTAAATTGAGCTATAGTTGATTTACAATACTGTGTTAGTTTCAGGTGTACAGCAAACTCATCCAGTGAAAAGACTTCAGATTCTTCGTCCTTATAGGTTACTATAGAATATTGAACATAGTTCCCCATGCTATACAGTAAATCCTGGTATTTTATCTCTTTTCTATACACTGGTGTGTATCTGTTAGTCCCACACTTCTAATTTATCCCTTCGCTACCTTTCCCTTTTGAGCTGGTTTTGGTTTTCATCTTCTCCCCTACCCCATGTGAATTGAGGAGCCTTAGTTATTTGGGCTTCCCGGGTGGCACCAGTGGTAAAGAACCAGCCTGCCAATGCAGGAGCGCTAGGAGACGTAGGTTTGATCCCTGGGTCAGGAAGATCTCCCAGAGGTGGGCATGGCAACCCACTCCAGTATTCTTGCCTTTGAAATCCCATGAACAGAGGAGCCTGGCAGGCTACAGTTCATAGGGTTGCAGAGTTGGACACGACTGAAGCAGCTAAGCATGTAGGCACACAGAAATTTATTTGCCACCCTGATCCTCAGTTTCCTCACCTCTACAGAAGGAAAAATAATGCCACTTTCACAGTGTTGTGTCTTTTGTGTCTCTATACAAATTTTAAGATTGTCTGTTCTAGTTCTGTGAATGATGGAATGAAATAAATTACACAGATATTTCTCCCTAAGGGCTTGCACCGGGTATGAACTGATGCATCCTTCCATCTTCCCATAGGCCCTTCTTGTCCATTCCTACCACCTTCTTTTCCTGCACATGTAGTCACGTAGTACCATAACATTGTAAGCATTTGTAAATTCTTCCAGTTAATTAGTTTCATGCAGTGTTGCTGGGTGGCATAATCCCCTTTCCTAGCACTCCTGGGACTGTATGAAATACAAGACATGCATTCTTACCATATAGTTATATTGAGGAATTTAATGAACAGAAAATGCTATATACCAAACTGCATCAAAACTAAGTATGTAACTTATGTGTAGACACAGAATTCCTGAGCCACCTCCTTCTGTAAAGCCTGTTTGCTCTGCCTACCCGCAGTTCTTGAAAGTGTGAGACTTTTCCTGATGTAGGCTTGGTGGCTTCCCTTCTATCAGTGGACAAGGCTGAATGAAGGGACCTTGGTCTCCCCAGAACCCACACTCATAGGGGATTAAGCTCATGGGCTCGGGCTGACTGCCTGAGTTTAAACGTCAGCTCCAATACCTATTCGATCAAGTCCCTGTAACTCTGCCCCAATTTTCTTCTCTGTAAAATGGTCACATTAGCCAGAATAATTAATGCCAGTTGCTGTCACAGGAGAATTCCCCAGGTGAGGCCGTGGTAAAGAATCTGCCTGCCAATGCAGGGGACTTGGGTTTGATCCCTGGATCAGGAAGATGTCCTGGAGGAGGAAATGGCAACACACTCTAGTATTCTTGCCTGGGAAATCCCATGGATGGAGGAGACTGGCGGGCTACAGTACATGGGATTCCAAAGAGTCAAGCGTGACTGAGCGGCTGAGCTTGCACACATGTGCTGAAACAGGAACTCTCAGTGGCTAGACACACTCACACTCTCTGTCTTTCTCACGTTACTATCTGATGAAGGAGAGTGTGGAAAATTGAAGGGGAGCCCCACCCGAGTGGGTCATCCCTTTGGCCTACATTCCATTAGCCAGAATCCAGGCCGAGGGTCACTTTTTTTTAAATCAAGGAGAATGGTGTTGAGACAAGTGGCTTTGCTGGGTGGTGGGGACGTGCAGATGTGAAACGAACATCTGACTCTGTCTCTGCAATGAGGATGACAGTCTTTCTGTCTCCCAGGGATGCTGTGACGATTACATGTGCGAATCCACATTCAGCACTTCGAGCACGGCTATTAGCGTAGCAAGCCCTACACACGTCACATCTTACCTCCGCTTCCTCTCTTCATCAGCATGACCATGAGGTTGTCTCGAGGTCCTTTCCCAATGCTCACTGCTTTCAGGGAATCCAGGGGAGGTAGGAATCACTTCTTGGAACCACAGTCTCAAGGCTGCTGTCAGATCGTCAACTGGGCTGTGGCTAACAGTCACTCAGGTTGGTATCTTTTGATAATTTGGACCTCTTGCCATTGACTTGGGCTGCTCAGCTGGCTTTAGTTAATTTAGATCAATTTCTTTCTGATTTCATGTGTATGGAGAGTGGGGTGTGGAACTTGATTAGCTTTTGCAGAAAAGCAGTCACCAATTTAAACCTTCCCCATCCCTTTCCTTTGTAAGGGTCATTCCCCATTTTCACTGGGTTCTCTGCTCTCCAATTAGCTTGCTGAAGAGGTTACTCACACTACTTATTCACTTATCATTGATTCCTAAAGTACTTATCATGTGTCTGTCCCGTAAGAGGCATGATTGGGGATTATACCCTTGAACAAAAGTTACAAACACCTCTATCCTCAAAGTGGGTGCCTGTGTCAGGAATGAGGTGCAGATCTCACTGATCATTAATAAACATAAACCTAATAATAATAAGTATAATAATAAGTATAATAATACTGTATCAGATAACTATGAGTGCCATAAAAAAAATAAGCTCTGTGGGCAAGAATGGGGTGAATGTTCGTGTGCTCCTAAACGTTCATATGTTGAAATCTTACTCCCGGTTTGATGCTCTTAGGAAGTGGAGCCTTTGGGAGGTAATAAGCTTCTCAGGAAAGATATAAGCACCTGAATGCAGAGTTCCAAAGAATAGCAAGAAGAGATAAGAAAGCCTTCTTCAGCGATCAATGCAAAGAAATAGAGGAAAATAACAGAATGGGAAAGACTAGAGATCTCTTCAAGAAAATTAGAGATACCAAGGGAACATTTCATGCAAGGATGGGCTCAATAAAGGACAGAAATGGTCTGGACCTAACAGAAGCAGAAGATATTAAGAAGAGGTGGCAAGAATACACGGAAGAACTGTACAAAAAAGATCTTCACGACCCAGATAATCATGATGATGTGATCACTAATCTAGAGCCAGACATCTTGGAATGTGAAGTCAAGTGGGCCTTAGAAAGCATCACTACGAACAAAGCTAGTGGAGGTGATGGAATTCCAGTTGAGCTGTTTCAAATCCTGAAAGATGATGCTGTGAAAGTGCTGCACTCAATCTGCCAGCAAATTTGGAAAACTCAGCAGTGGCCACAGGACTGGAAAAGGTCAGTTTTCATTCCAATTCCAAAGAAAGGCAATGC
>SJYT01052370.1:218935-243353 GCA_006410635.1 Cephalophus harveyi | reverse complement strand
AGCTCTTCGCATCAGGTGGCCAAAGTATTGGAGTTTCAGCTTCAACATCAGTCCTTCCAATGAACACCCAGGACTGATTTCCTTTAGGATGGACTGGTTGGATCTCCTTGCAGGCCAAGGGGCTCTCACGAGTCTTCTCGATACAGATAGATATATAGAAAGAAATTTATTATGATAAGTTAGCTCAAGTGATCACGGAGACCAGTTCAGTTCAGTTCAGTTCAGTTCAGTCGCTCAGTCGTGTCCGACTCTTTGCGACCCCATGAATCGCAGCACGCCAGGCCTCCCTGTTCATCACCATCTCTCGGAGTTCACTCAGACTCACATCCATCGAGTCAGTGATGCCATCCAGCCATCTCATCCTTTACCACTAGTAGACCTTTTATCCATGTCAACCACCACACCGACCTCCCGCAACCCACAACTCCCTAGCCAACACAGCAGCTGCCAGAGATAGAACCCTGAGCATACCCCTTGTACCCTCTTGCCGCCTTCCCTCCACTATTTCCACTTGCCAAATCCCTGGAGGGCTTTCCTTGTGACTCAGATGATAAAGAATCTGTCTGCAATGCGGGAGACCTGGGTTTGATCCCTGGGTTGGGAAGATGCCCTGGAGGAGGGCATGGCAACCCACTCCAGTATTCTCGCTTGGAGAGTGCCCATGGACAGCCTGGTGGGCCACAGTCCATGGGGTCTCAAAGAGTCGCACACAACTGAGCGACTAAGCACAATCCTCGGGAAGTTCCCCTTACACCTCTCCACCTCCCTGGTTGGGGGCGTGTAGCAGGGCCCCCTGTGCTCACCTTCTTGCAGTGGCTAAAAATGAACGATATCCCCAATGGCGGGGGTTGGAAAACTGGGCCATAAAGTACAGAGAGTTCCAATACGTCTCTTCTTCCCTTGTATACAGTTTCCTCTCTATATATTTTAAAAAACACTTTATTTATTTGGCTGCACTGGGTCTTAGTTGTGGCATGCAGGATCTTTCATTGTAGAGCACAGGCTTCTCTCTAGTTTGGGCCTGCATGTTTAGTTCACCAAATTCATGTCCCCAACATTGGAAGGGAGACTCTTAACCACTGCACCACCAGGGAAGTCCCCAGTTTCCTCTGGTTTTAATGTCTTATATTAGTGTGACGCATGTGTTACGATTGATGAGCCAATACTGATATGCTATTATTCACTAGAATCCATGATTTATGTTAGCACTTGCTGTGTGGTGCAGTACCCTGGGGGAGCTGTAGTCTTATAAGAGGTTGTGTAACAGACACCTCTTGTGCCTGGGGAGCATCCTTCTTTTTCCACTTTGAACTGCAGCTCTTCTTCATGAGACATCTGATGGACCCTTCCCCTTCTGATGAAGGAACATGCAAGCCTGGATGTGCAAGGGTGTTAAGCATCTCACAGAAGGCATCTTTGACCAACAGAGGGTGAGAACTAGTGAATAGCAGCCTGAAACCATTGACCACAAGGGCTGAGACGGACCTAATGTTCTTGTTGGTTGTATACTAGGCCCAGAGAGGCTAAGACATTTCTCAGGGGCATGCAACTCTTCAGTGGATGTTCTGGAGATGAGAGTGTCACTCTGGGGACTCCCAGGAGAGTGCTCTTTTAGAGAAGGGGATAAGGAAAGACAGAGGTCTGTCATTGGGCTCCACCTGAGAACAGAGATCAAGGATAATTATCCTGCTGTCCAATCCTCTAGCCTCGGTTTACATCACTGTTATTTTTTCCCTTGTTATTATTACCAAGCAATATATTCAGACTTTTATAAAAGAAAAAATAAATACCTGCTTTTAAAAGAGCAGTTTCCAGTGACTCATTTAGGAGGAAATCTCCTCAGGAACCAGGATACTGGAAGACTGAATATTTTGAACTGTTTGTTTTTCTGTCCTGGACTTAGATTCTGCGAAGGTTTCTGTATCGATAGCTCAGGAGGTTGAAATATCATTTCCATCCCCTTTCCTTGCCCCCAGGGAAGGTCTTAGAGCTTCGTGCTTCCATCATCCCAGGATGCCACGGTGCGACTTGATCCAGACTGACCACCAAGCCATTCAGTTTCCATATTCATTTATTTTCTGGGCTTTTTATGGGTGATTTTTTTGGGGGACCATGAAATTGAGAGACGAAGACGCGCAGATGCTGCCAGAAGCCACGTGGCCAGGGCTCCGTGTGAGTCCTCTGCTTTGCCAGTGCCCTTAATTCCTGAAGGTCGCTCTCCTGTCCTCGTCCTTACCCTCCCAGAAACACCAGCAGAATGCTCAGCATGCCTAATTGATTTGCAAGGTCTAAGACTCATGGGTTTTAAGGATTAGGTGGAACAACTCTCCTGTCATTGCTCCAGAAGTATATGTTAACCTTTTTGTTTTGGTTTATCATGCCCTTCTTCTGAAACATAAATATAAGACAGGCTTAACAGTATGACTTTCAGAAATCATTTTTTAATGTTTATAGTGTAATAGCAACTAACATTTATATGGGGCTTACAGTGGGCCAGGACTTTCTTTTAAATATTTAATATAGAATATGTCATTCAACTCACTCTAGCTCTATGAGGCAGTATCTATTTATCCATGCCTATCCTTATCATTCATCATCATTATTTAAAATCAAATGAAGGACTGGGATGTGAACCCCATCAGTCTGGCTCCCACATCCATACTCTAAATTTCTACATAAAATAAAAAACTTAGAAAGGAAAGGAATCCCCATAGCCAACCTTCTCATTTACTCACGTGGAAATTTATGTATGTCCTTCAGAGAGGGGAACGGACTCTCCTAAAACCACACAGCAAGTTAGTGGCTACTGAATTCAAATCCGAAGTCCCTTTTCCCTCTTACACAGTGAATCTCTGTCCCTGAGGTTTAGGGAGAGAGCCTAATGCATTGGGCATCAGGGACTGAAGCAGATACTGAATGACTTCTTATTCGCGATAGACTTCTTAATCTGCCTAGAAAGGCAAGAAGGAGGTATTGGAGCAAGTGGGGAGGGTTGGCGGGGCGGTGGGAAGGAGGATGCTGAATTTAGAAATTGGGCTGCATTAGCCTCTGGCCAAACTCCAATGATTTTTATTCATATTATTATTTTTATGTGAAAAGGAACCTGCAACAGTTTAGACTCAACTATTTGCCTTCAGGCACTGGTTTGTCACATTTGGATCCAGGGCCACTTCAGCACAGTGAGTGTTCATGGGTGGCATGTATATGCGTGTGTGTATGTGTACGTGTGCTCAGGTGTTTGCATGGCCCGTCTCTGTGTGTGTCCATGGTGTTGGCATAAAGGGCCATCCATCCTAGGGCTTCTGGCTCCTTCTTACCTCCAACCCACCTCCCTAATGTGTCAGGAATTATAAATTAATCACCTGGCTGGTTTGCACTGAACTTGCTAGTGTTTATGAAAGGGAATTCATTGGATATGCCTGTTAATGGAACACGTGTAATAATACTAAAGCCTGTGATTAAAAAGAAATTTAAGGCCCATGAGTTTTTAATAGAAAAACATATCATTTGAGTGTTTATTTGCTGGTGTAAAATGGCTGAGATTTTTTTAAGGGGAGGGGTGCCTTTTTTTTAATTTTAGAAGGATCACGGTGTTCATACTGAAAGTTAGCAATCCTTTCACAGAAGCCCTTTTAGACTGTGTATAGCAGAGATCTCTTTTGATAACAGCTTCTCCAGAAACTGTTAATTGTTTCATTCTTTGATGGAAGTAGATTTCAGAATAATTTTACTCATGGGTTTTATTCTCTCATTGATTCATCAAAAATGTAATGCATACCTATCATGTGTCAAACACAGGGCTACACTGAGATTTGGAGATGAAAACACTTGGCTTCACGTTTAGATGAGTCACAGTTTGATGGAGGAAAGACATAGGAAGAAATAATCTCAATTCTTGTCCTGCTGCTGCTGCTGCTGCTGCTAAGTCGCTTCAGTCGTGTCCGACTCTGTGCGACCCCACAGATGGCAGCCCATTGGGCTCCGCCATCCCTGGGATTCTCCAGGCAAGAACACTGGAGTGGGTTGCCATTTCCTTCTCCAATGCATAAAAGTGAAAAGTGAAAGTGAAGTCGCTCAGTCGTGTCCGACTCAGCGACCCCATGGACTGCAGTCTACCAGGCTCCTCCGTCCATGGGAGTCTCCAGGCAAGAGCACTGGAGTGGGATGCCATTGCCTTCTCCACTTGTCCTGATAGAGGTGTGAAAAGGGCAATAAGGCTAGACTAGGAGTTAGAGGCTGCCCAGAGGAGGTAGGATTTACGCTGAGATGCATTCAGTTAATCAAGATAGGGAAGGCCATTCCATGAATAGTATTACAAATTTGTGGAGTCTTGGAAGCAAGTTGTGTTGGGGAGAACTATAAATTGTTTTAGAGTATAAGGGTCAGTTATCTAAAAAATAGCTACTGCCTGAATTCTCTCATTTATCCATTTATTAATTCAGTTGCAAAGATGCTAGTCTTGTTCACATGCATGTAGACATATACACATATATAAGTAAATATCTATACACACATATATGGAATATTAATATTCTTTGGTGAAGTGTGCTACTTTGATTTTCTTAAATTTTAGGGAGATTTAATCATCCACATTATTTTATAGCAAAGTGTAGAAACTTCAGCATGTAAAATGAAGCTAGTTGACTTTGGCTTTTCAGAAGTTTGCCTGTGGGTTTTTTAGAAATCTTTTTATTTTCCAGGGAAAGTTTGCATAATTTCTCCACAAATCCTATTTATCTTTCAGAATGGCAAAGAGAACAAACTGCTTCAGGTTTCACAGAACTGGAAGACTGCAAAATTTCTACACATTTTTGGGACATCTGAGTGTAGGTTTAGAAGTTTGGAGTGTCTTGAAGAGAAAGATTGTTTTAGTTTCACTTTTTATTTTTAGACTGGCTGGTAGATTTTAGGGAAGTCAAAATAAGACCTTGTGTATTTGTGTCTTCTAAACCTCAAACAAATATGCATTCATTAATTGTTCATAATGAAATTTCAAAAAAAAGATGTAAGATGAAATCAACTCAACTTCTACTCTCAAGAAGTACACAGTCTATGAGATGAAGAGCAAAAAATGGGGTTGGGAGAAATGGTGGATTTTATAATGGAAAAAATGTTGAAAAACAAGAGGCATAAGTGGAACCTTCGAGAACTGGTATGACAGAAGCATATCTGTGTATTTCAAGCAGAGGAATAGCCATGGACCACGACAGGGAGGTGAAACTGAGCCAACATCTGATTTTTGAATGATGGGTAACATGTCAGAAGGAGACTTGAAGTTTATGCTTTGAGGCCACTCAATTCTACAGCTTCCCAGATACAGAAATGATAGGTAAAACATAATTAAAGGGAAAAAAAATCCCTCCACAATAGCTCAAAAATAGGATACACATCTCTGTGAGTCAGAAAATGAAAAGACATACGGGATTGACCTTTGTGGTGGAAATCTCATAGACTCTAGATTCCTAAGGAGGTGGGGGGTCATGAAGTTTAGACTCTATGGTTTAATTAGGACTAAACTGCCCTAATAGTGCTAGGATCACTGTTTCTAAGAAGTCCTGGAATGTGTATCTCCCCGCTGGTGTGAAAAGTTGCTGCTTTTTAGTTTATGTGAAGTTGTGTACCTTTCAGTTACGGGACAGGAGAATCTCTTGGTTCAGTGTTTACATCTATGAGCACCTCTGAGGGTGAGAACTCCTTGATCTTAATACAAGACCTAGTTCTGGCCAGGAGTTCCAGGGGCCAGATGAAGGCAGAAAAGGACAGGCATGGAAGAGTACATAAAGACATGCATATTCACCTCCACCTCAGAGAGAGAGAGAGAGAGAGAGAGAGAGAGAGAGAGAAATATGTCCATTCAAAATGTGTCCACAAACCAAAAGTATAAACCACATGAAAACATTAAAAGGTGGTCAGTAAAATTCATGATTTGATGTGTCATGGCACATAAAATAGAATTAATAAAACAGTCTGAAAAAGAACTACAAAAAATATGTGAGAGATGATCAGGAACACATAAAGGAATATATCTATATAAAACAAAACTATTACTGGACCATGACCATGTGTATATTTAAACATTACAAAAAATAAACTGAAAATTAAGAATACAGTCATAGAAATAAAACACTCAGTAGGAGGAATAAACTCCAGACTGGACAAGGCTGAAAAACAATGAATAAATTGGAAGATCAGTATTATTAGTACTAAGTACATTTCTAAATATAGAAGAAGATATAAAGAAATAAAAATTATGTAAATGGTAGAGAAGAGATTTTTGAAGATCTAACGGTTGTGAATTTCTAAGAGACGAGGAAAAGATGGAAGAACTGAGCAGTTCAGTTCAGTTCAGTCCCTCAGTCGTGTCTGACTCTGCGATCCCATGAACCGCAGCATGCCAGGACTCCCTGTCCATCACCAACTCCCGGAGTCCACCCAAATCGATGTCCATCAAATCTGTGATGCCACCCAACCATCTCATGCTCTGTCGTCCCCTTCTCCTCCTGCCCTCAATCTTTCCCAGCATCAGAGTCTTTTCCAATGAGTCAGCTCTTCGCATCAAGTAGCCAAAGTACTGGAGTTTCAGCTTTAACATCAGTCCTTCCAATGAACACCCAGAAATGATCTCCTTTAGGATGGACTGGTTGGATCTCTTTGTAGTCCAAGGAACTCTCAAGAGTCTTCTCCAACACCACAGTTCAAAAGCATCAATTCTTCGGCGCTCAGCTTTCTTTATAGTCCAACTCTCACATCCATACATGGCCACTGGAAAAAGCATAGCCTTGACTAAGATGGACCTTTGTTGGCAAAGTTATGTCTCTGCTTTTTAATATTCTGTCTAGGTTGGTCATAACTTTCCTTCCAAGGAGTTAGAACTTCTCCATCTTTGGCTGCAAGGAATATAATCAATCTGATTTCCAAGTCAACCATCTGGTGATGTCCATGTGTAGAGTCTTCTCTTGTGTTGTTGGAAGAGGGTGTTTGCTGCGACCAGTGCATTCCCTTAGCAGAACTCTATTAGCCTTTGCCCTGCTTCATTCTGTACTCCAAGGCCAAATTTGCCTGCTACTCCAGGTTTTTCTTGACCTCCTACTTGTGCATTCCAGTCCCCTATAATGAAAAGGACATCTTTTTTGGGTATTAGTTCTAGAGGGTCTTGTAGGTATTCATAGAACTGTTCAACTTCAACTTCTTCAGCATTACTGGTCCTGGCATAGACTTGGATTACCGTGATATTGAATGGTTTGTCTTGGAAATGAACAGAGATCATTCTGTGGTTTTTAAGATTGCATCCAAGTACTGCATTTCAGACTTTTTTGTTGACTATGATGGCTACTCCATTTCTTGTAAGGGATTCCTGCCCACAGTAGTAGATATAATGGTCATCTGAGTTAAATTCATCCATTCCAGTCCATTTTAGTTCACTGATTCCTAGAATGTCGAAGTTCACTCTTGTCATCTCCTGTTTGACCACTTCCAATTTGCCTTGATTCATGGACCTAACATTCCAGATTCCTATGCAATATTGCTCTTTACAGCATTGAACTCTGCTTCCATCACCAGTCCCATTCACAACTGGGTGTTGTTTTTGCTTTGGCTCCATCCCTTCATTCTTTCTGGAGTTATTTCTCCACTGATCTCCAGTAGCATATTGGCACCTACCGACCTGGGGAGTTCATCTTTCAGTGTCTTATTTTTTTGCCTTTTCATACTGTTCATGGGGTTCTCAAGGCAAGAATACTGAAGTGGTTTGGCATTCCCTTCTCCAGTGGACCACATTCTGTCAGACCTCTCCACCATGACCCAGCCGTCTTGGGTAGCCCCACACAGCTTGGCTTAATTTCACTTAGTTAGACAAGGCTGTGGTCCATGTGCGATGGTGCAAGAGCACGGCTGAGAGGAGCTACCCTGTGTCCAAGGGCAGGGGCAGTGGATGAGAGGACCTACCCACGTCTGAGGGCAGGGGCGGTGGCCAAGAGGAGCTACCCTGCATCCGAGGTAAGGAGCAGCTGCTGCGCTTTGCTGGAGCAGCCGTGAAGAGAGAGCTCACATCCAAGGTAAGAGAAACCCAAGTAAGATGGTGGGCACTGAGAGAGAGGATCAGAGGGCAGACAGACTGAACTGAGCAGGATAAATAAAAATAAATTCAAATGGAAAAGAATCTATGAAAATATTGAATCACTATGTTACATACCTGAACTACCATAGTATGGTAAAGCAACCATTCATTAATAAAAATATTATGAAGTGACCAATCTTAAATCTAACAGAGAATAGGTAAATTAACAACAAATACATTGGCAGTGATTTATCCTCATCAGAATAGAGGCTAGAGGCAATGGAACAATATCTTTAGGTGGAGGAGAGAAAATAACTGTCATTTTATAATTTTAGGCTCAAGTAAGCTGTCATTTGGGGCTTCCTCGTTGAAGCTAGTGATAAAGAACCCCTCTGTCTATGCAGATCTAAGAGGTGCTAGTTCCATCCCTGCGTGGGGAAGATCCCCTGGAAAAGGGCATAGGAACCCACTACAGATTTCTTACTTGGACAATCCCATGGACAGAAGAAGTCATTCCAGTATTCTTACCTAGAGAATCCCATGGAAAGAGGAGGCTAGTGGACTGAAGTTCTTAGGGTCACACAGAGTCGGACACAACTGAAGCGACTTAGCATGCATCCACACAAACTGTCATTTAAGAGGGAGGCTTACAAAACATTTCAGATAAAACATTTCATTAAAGATTAAGAGAGGTTACCTTCCACAGATTTTACTATCCACAGTTTTTACTAGAAGAACCAATGAAGGATGTCAACAACCTCAGATCGGTAGATGATACCACTTTAATGGTAGAAAGTGAAAAGGAACTGAAGAGCCTCTTCTGTGTTGTTTGCTCAGTTGTGTCCAACTCTCTGTGCCCCCATGGACTGTAGCCCGCCAGGCCCCAGGCTCCTCTGTCCATGGGATTCTCCAGGCAAGAATACTGGAGTGGGGTGCCATTCCTTCTCCAGGGGATCTTCCCAACCCAGGGATTGAAGCTGGGTCTCCTGCATTGCAGGCAGGTGCTTTACAATCTGAGCTACAAGGGAAACCCCAAAGAGCCTCTTGATCAAGGTCAAAGAGAAGAGTGAAAAAGCTGGCTTAAAACTCAACATTCACATTTCTAAGATTATGGCATCTGGTTCCATCACTTCATAGCAAATAGATAAAATAAATGGAAGCAGTTACATATTTTATTTCTGGGCTCCAAAATCATTGCAGATGGGGACTGCAGCCATCAAATTAAGAGACACTTGCTCTTTGGAAGAAAAGCTTTGACAAACCTAGATAGCATATTAAAAGGCAGAGACATTGGTTTGCTGACGAAAGTCCCTATTGATATATGAGCTGGACCATAAAGAAGGCTGAGCACCAAAGAATTGATGCTTTTGAACTGTGGTGCTGGAGAAGACTCTTGAGAGTCCCCTGGACAGCAAGGAGATCAAACCAGTCAATCCTAAAGGAAATCAACCCTGAATATTCATTGGAAGGATTGATGCTGAAGCTCCAATATTTTGGCCACTTGATGTGAAGAGCTGACTCATTGGAAAAGACTCTGGTGCTGAAAAAGATTGAGGGCAAGAAGAGAAGGGGGTGACAGAGGATGGCATCATCAACTCAATGGACGTGAGTTTGAGCAAACTCTGGGAGATGGTGAAGGACAGGGAAGCCTGGCACGCTGCAGTCCATGGGGTCACCAATGAGTTGGTCATGATTTAATGAAAGAAAAGTAAATTCATAAGGATAAATAGATGCATATCAAAATAGGGAGCAAAGAAATCAATATCTTAGTGTATTTAATGAAAGTGGAAACAACTTAAAACAACCCCCAGATGTCTAGATAATACAGAAAAGAAGATATTAGACTTTGAAAGGTTAGTTAAAACATGATAAGGTTCTTGACTTGCTTATAGGAGGATAAAAGTAGCGAATAATCTTAGACTTGATAGAAAATTTTAGAAGAAGAATGTTAAATACGAGAGCTTCCTTAGTAGCTCAGATGGTAAAGAATTTACCTGTGATGCAAGAGCCCTGTGTTCTATCCCTGAGTTGGGAAGACCCCCGGAAGAAGGAAATGGCTACCCAGTCCAGTGTTCTTATATGAAGAATTCCATGGGTGGAGGAGCCTGACAGGCTACAGCCCATGAGGTCTCAAAGTGTCAGACATGACTGAGTGACACTTTCAACTTTAAGTACTAAAATAGAAACACAAGTTATATATTACAAACCAACAGTGAAAAAATAACGTTTTAATGTCTCCAGGTAGACATTTCAGAGAAGAAAAAAAAAAAAAAAAATAGAGCAACAGATATAAGGAAATAGAATTGCGTGGTGTTTAATTTCATGCATCAGTTTGTCTGGGATAAGGGATGCCCAGCTCTCTGATAAGGCATTATTTCTCAGTGTCTGTGAGGGTGTTTCCTGAAGCAAATTAGCATTTGAGTTTGTAAACTGCATGTGGGCAGGCATCATCCAATCCACCGAGAGTCTGAATACAACAAAACAGTGAAGGAAGTGCAAACACAGTCTTCCTTCTTGTTCTGAGACATCTATCGTCTCCTGTTCCCAGGTAATCATGTCCCTGGCTCTTGGGTGTTTGGACTCAGATTGAGACTTTCACCATCAGTCCCCAGTTCTCAGGCCTCAGACTGGGTCTGAATTACACCACCGCCCTTCCTGGGTCTCCAGCTGATGTCAGATCATGGGGCTTCTTGGTTTCCATTATCATGTGAGCTGATCTCTGTAAGAATAAATCTCTTCATATACCTATTTTATGACCAACCTAGATAGCATATTCAAAAGCAGAGACATTACTTTGCCAACTAAGGTCCGTATAGTCAAGGCTATGGTTTTTCCTGTGGTCATGTATGGATGTGAGAGTTGGACTGTGAAGAAAGCTGAGCACCAAAGAATTGATGCTTTTGAACTGTGGTGTTGGAGAAGACTCTTGAGAGTCCCTTGGACTGCAAGGAGATCCAACCAGTCCATTCTGAAGGAGATCAGCCCTGGGTGCTCATTGGAAGGAGTGATGCTAAAGCTGAAACTCCAGTACTTTGGCCACCTCATGTGAAGAGTTGACTCATTAGAAGAGACTTTGATGCTGGGAAGGATTGGGGGCAGGAGGAGAAGGGAACGACAGAAGATGAGATGGCTGGATGGCATCACTGACTCGATGGACGTGAGTTTGAGTGAACTCTGGGAGTTGGTGATGGACAGGGATGCTTGGCGTGCTGCAATTCATGGGGTGGCAAAGAGTCAGACACGACTGAGCGACTGAACTGAACTGAACTGATACCTATTTTATTCATTCAGTTTCTCTGGAGAATTCTAGTACAAATGAAAAAAGAAAACATAAAAAATATAGGCGACATTGTCTTGAATAGCATGGAAGAATCCTGAAAGTTGAATTTTAAATTTAAAAGTCCACTTGTACTATAGAATGAAATATATATTATAATAATATTTTAAATTTTACAAACTATGTGACACAAGGCTATCTTAAAACAAATAAATTTATTTCCGATACGTGTAAAATTTTTTAAACTTGGACAGGCCGAACCACGATCAACATCAGGATGGTGACTGTATCTGGGATAAGATAGGGTATAATAGGATTAAAAAAAGGAGGGCAAACATGGGTTTCAATTCTGTCTGTAATATTTTCTTTCTTTACGATAGCAAATGAGGCATAGTTTAAGCTGTGTTCAATCTGGGTTATGTGTACAAAGGTATCGTTATTTTCCATATTTTCTGTGGGCTTAAATATTTTACACACAGATCTGGATGGGACGACCATGTGGGAAGTGTCTTCTTATTTCACTCTTCCCTGACAGTGATTTTAAGCCATGGGGGATTTCTGTACAATTCTTCATCTTTGTCACTCTCCCTCATCTATTTGTCTTGGTGGCGGTTCCCTAAAAGAGAAACATCAAAATTGGTCTTTTTATGATTGAATCAACTAACTTCTTAAAGGGGCCACGTTCCATAGGAACGTGTCCTGGTCCTCAGTGTCCACTGTTCTTATGGTCAGTAAACTCCTTAAAGGCTGAGATTTCACCAGGGTTGTTCAACATTATTTCCAGCGCCAGTGCCTTGGTATGAAGATTGGGTTAATCAATGCACAAGCAAGGGAAGGAGAGCTCGGTTTACTCAACAAGCACCTCTCCCCTCTTCCCTGTGCCCGACTCTTCCATGACAGGTCTTTGCATTAGTCATCCCTCTGTCCCCTTTAGGAACTGGCTGTGAAAATTCCTACTGTAGTCTTCCCATTTCCTGTAGATAGAAGTTGCATTAGGTCAGAGATGCTGTCTGTCTTTTTCAGTGCTGAATGCCGATAACCTGTCACATTTGTAGAATAAATGTGTCCTTATTTATGAGCCTGGATGTCACCTCTCCTTAAAACCTTTCTTGACATAGATCCAATACCCGCTACAGTCTCTATTCTAGACAGAGTTAATCGTGTTTTTTTCCCCCTCATAAGGACCCAGCCTTGCCCTAGAAACACCTAGTCAGTTTTATTTACCTTAATATACATCTATACAGGCAGTAATAGGATGGTTATTGCACAGCAATTTAGTGAGTTTTACAGTTTTATCAGTAACGCAACGAGTTACAAATGAATGGTAGAAATACTGTAGCAAAACCAATACAGTATTGTAAAGTAAAATAAAGTAAAAATAAAAATTAAAAAAAAATACTGTATTAAAGACCTAAAAACACAAACTTTATACAAATAAATGTTCAAATTAACTGATGGAATTTCATACAGCTAAATAAGGTAAAAATTGTTTTTACTTAATGAAACTACAGGTGGCTCAGACAGTAAAGAATCTGCCTGCAATGTGGTAGACCTGGGTTCAATCCCTGGTTTGGGAGGATTCCCTGGAGAAGGAAATGGCAACCTACTCCAGTATTCTTGCCTGGAAAATCCCATGGACAGAGGAGCCTGGCGAGCTATATAGTCCATGGGGTTGCAAAGAGTTGGACATGACTGGGTGATTAACATGCACAGTGACACTACATCTAGTTCATATATCGCAATGGCTGCAATTAGCATATTGTAATATAAGTAGCATATTGTACTAAAAGTAATATGTAGTCATCACATATTAATTTCTCAAGGACCAGGCTTATATCTTTTTATCTCTAAGTTCCTAATTACTTGTCTAGGTGCATGTGGAAAACAGCAGCCTTTCAATGGGGACTTGTGAAACTGACTTATATCTGTTCGCAAGTCATGTTCTGTGCATTTTCTGAAATGCTCAAAATCCTCCTGATGGTGCTTCCCTTCTCTGGAGGATTTTTAAGTGATCCCAGCCCACAGTTAAATCTTCTGCCACTTCTGAGGGGGCCTTGGGTAGTTGCTTAAGATGCATGCCTAGGAAAGGTTAAGATACTGTAGAAAGTGGAGAGAGGGGTTGGTAGTTGACTTCATTGTTTCCACCCAGGTCTGTGACCAATGAGTTGCCTGGGGATCAGCACAAGGCCTCCTGCTGAGAGGACTCTTTTGCTCTCTCAGTCCCCTACTGCTGCCATCTGTTGATAATTACTGTCCGGTCTCCGCTGAGAATGTGTGATATTTAATATTTCCTCACCACTTGAACAAACATGTGGCAATAACAGAAAGGTACTTGGCCACAGGAGTAGAAAGATGTATTTGCATGAAAGAGTCAGTGTACACCTTGGGCCAGGCAAACAACTGCCTTCTCTTTGCAAAGTTAAGAGGAGCCCCCATATTTCGGAGCCTGGAGAATAGGTACATTGACTTAGGTTGTGTTTTTGGAAGAAAACTCTTAAAAATCCAAACTATCGAGAAGATTGGAAAACAGAACAACTTCTTTTGACAATTGTTGTGATTTTTCTCCTAATGAGCTATCGTGAAGTTTTCCCAGGTAACTTTTCAGTATTTTTTTGGGAGAAAGTTGGATGCTCTTGCCAAGTACTAAGAAAGAAGAAAAGTATTTTGTGTATTTGAAAAAGAGGTCTTCCATTTAAAAGCCTTTTTTTTTTTTTTTTTAAACCAGTCTTTTTAGGGGTGGGGAAAGAGGTTTCTAGTTTCATTTGCAGGTGGGGAAGTTCAACTTCCTGCTTCAAGAACAACAAGAAGATTCAACAGGCACAAGCGTTCTGCCCTGCTTTGTACATACAATAAACTCTGGATTACCGACGTGATCGGAAATAGACCGACTTGGTTCATTGAGCGTTTGGATCTGAAGCAGAGAAAGGTGGTGTCACCACTGACATGTAGAAACACGTGGTTCATTGGCCATCCCTAGTGAAGTGGCAGCTGGGGTTGAGAGTGAGTGAAGCAGGAGTGGACAATGATTCTAGTACTACAGGAGAAAGCAAATCATTCCTGGTATCTTTCCTTATCATTATTCATTTCCATTTGGGCACAGTCAAATATTTATCATGAATGCTCTTTTATCCCCAGCATCTATTATGAAAAATTGTGGACATATTGAAGAGTTCAAAGAATTGTACAGCGATTACCAAAACATGTGCAGTAGATCAATTCTATCGTGAACAATTTGCTCTGCGTGCTTTATCATGTCTCTGTCCATACACTTTCTACTTTCTTGATATCAATCCATCCATTTTATTATTTTTGAGCATCTTACAATACATTGCAGGCAGTCATGAATGCTCTTATGGTCCACTGTCATCCAAGAGAGGAATGTCAGTTATTTAAGATACCTTTTTCTTTACTCCCAGTGCCCACCCTGGTGATCATCGTAGGCATTGTGCTGGGCACTGGATAGTCTGTGTAGACATGGAATTTACTTGCCACAGGGAGGCAGAAGTTAAAAGGAGTGAAGACAAAGAAATACAAAATTACACATTGTGATCACAGTCATAAAATGGAAAGCAAGTAAAATAAAATGCCATCTCCAAGACAGTTTCCTGCCCTTAAACACACCACCTTGCCACCAAAATGGCTCCTTGAAACTCCACTTTATGATGTGCGGGGTGCAGGGATCGTTACTGTGAATATTAAAATAAACACATCATGGTCTCTAGCCTTGAAAGGTTTACGATGAGATTGAGGAAACAGATAACTTCAATACAATGCTTAAAATGTTATGGGTGCTGGGAGCAGAGGCAACCTAGCACAGCCGTGGGTGGTACCAGGTTAAGAGGGTCTTTGTTTTGTTTTAGCTGCTAAGTAGTGTCCAACGTTTTTGAAACCCTATGGACTATAGCCCTCCAGGCTCCTCTGTGCATGGGATTTCTCAGTCAAAAATACTGGAGTGGGTTGCCATTTCCCTCTCCAGGGCATCTTCCCAACCCAAGGATTCAACCTGTGTCTCTTGCCTTGGCAGGCAGATTCTCTAGCATTAAACCACCTGGGCTTCTCTGATAACTGATAAAGAATCTGCCTGCAATGCAGGAGACCCTGGTTCAACTCCTGGGTTGGGAAGATCCACTGCCAAAGGAATAGGCTACCCACTCCAGTATTCTTGGGCTTCCTGCAATGAAGGAGACCTGGGTTTGATCCCTGGGTTGAAAAGATCCTCTGGAGGAGGGAAAGGCTACCCACTCCAGTATTCTGGCCTGGAGAATTCCATGGACTGTATAGTCCATGGGGTCACAAAGAGTGCACACAACTGAGTGCCTTTCACTTTCAAGCCACCTGGGAAATCTAGAGGAAAAATGGATGCGTTGAATCCCAAAGACATATTCACATGAAGAAGGATGGGGAAGTTCCAGCAAAGAAAACAAAATATTTAAGTAAAGAATCCAGTGCATAGAGAAACAAGCCATTTAGTATTTACTAGAGTGTAACTTGTCAAGAAGATAGTGATGAGGTTAGTAAGCCAATGCACAGATAGCCTGAAAAATGGCAAAGTGGGCAGGCAATTTACCCTGTGTTGAGGGAGGAACCACTGAGGCAGTTAGAGATACAGTGCAAAGGAAGGGTGGAGGGTGGTAGAAATGGGAAACACAGCAAGCAGGTAAAGAACTTTGGAGTGTGCTGCAGTAATCCAGAAAAGTATGAAAGTGAAGTCGCTCAGTCGTGTCCGACTCTTTGCGACCCCATGGACTGTAGCCCATCAGGCTCTTCCATCCATGGGATTCTCCAGGCAAGAGTACTGGAGTGGGTTGCCATTTCCTTCTCCAGGGGATCTTCCTGACCCAGGGATCGAACCCAGGTCTCCTGCATTGTAGGCAGACGCTTTACCGTCTGAGCCATAGAAGGCAAAGGCAACCCACTACAGTACTCTTGCCTGGAAAATCCCATGGATGGAGGAGCCTGGTGGGCTGCAGTCCATGGGGTCATGAAGAGTCAGAAAGGACTGAGTGACTTCACTTTAACTTTTCACTTTCATGCGTTGGAGAAGGAAGTGACACCCACTCTAGTGTTCTTGCCTGGAGAATCCCAGGGACGGGGGAGCCTTGTGGGCTGCCGTTTATGGGGTCGCACAGAGTTGGACACGACTTAGCAGCAGCAGCAGCAGTAATCCAAGGAAGACAAACTCAGGTCTCTGGTAGTGAATATAGAGAAGAAGGGATTGATTTAGAGAAGGTGTTAGAGGTAAAATCTGGAGCATTTAAAGTATGAAATGAATGAGCACAGGTGAGTGAAAAGGAAACATTAACAATGAATCCTGATTTTTGACTTGGATGAGTGAGTGAATGGTTCAGTTTAGTTCAGTCACTCAATTGTGTCCGACTCTTTGTGACCCCATGGACTGCAGCACATCAGGCTTCCCTGTCCATCAACAACTCCTGGAGCTTGCTCAAACTCATGTCCATTGAGTTGGTGATGCTATCCATCTCATCCTCTGTTGTCCCCTTCTCCTCCTGCCTTCAATCTTTCCCAGCATCAGGGTCTTTTCCAATGAATCAGCTCTTCACATTAAGTGGCCAAAATATTGAGGCTTCAGCTGCAGCATCAGTCCTTCCGATGAATATTCAGAACTAATTTTCCTTAGGATTGACTGGTTTGATCTCCTTGCAGTCCAAGGGACTCTCAAGAGTCTTCTCCAACACCACAGTTCAAAAGCATCAATTTTTCAGTGCTCAGCTTTCTTTATGGCCCAACATTCACATCATACACAACTATTGGAAAAATCATAGCTTTCAGAGGTTAAAGCGTCTGCCTCCAATGCAGGAGACCCGGGTTCGATCCCTGGGTCAGGAAGATCCCCTGGAGAAGGAAATGGCAATCCACTCCAGTATTCTTGCCTGGAGAATCCCATGGACGGAGAAGCCTAGTAGGTTACAGTCCACGGGGTTGCAAAGAGTCGGACACGACTGAGCGACTTCACCTTCCTTGACTAGATGGACCTTTGTTGGTAAAGTAACATCTCTACTTTTTAATATGCTGTCTAGGTTGGTCATAGCTTTTCTTCCTAGGAACAAGCATCTTTTAATTTCACGGCTGCAGTCACCATCTGCAGTAATTTTGGAGCCCAAGAAAATAAAGTCTATCACTGTTTCCATTCTTCCCCATCTATTTGCCATGAGTGAATGGTGCATCCAGTAATTAAGAGAGAAAATATTAAGAGAGAGGGGAAGATAATGGGTTTCACTTTGGAGTTTAAGCTTAAATTGCTTGGGAGACATCCAAGTGAAAGTGTCCATAGCATTGTGGACATATAATTGGAAGCTCAAGAGAAGACTCTGACATCTAGGTGGGTGTTGGCTAGAAATATTAATATATAAGTAGATGTGTCACTTCAGATTTACTCCACTTGAGGGATGTGAAGGATAAAGGAGCTGGAGCATTTTTATATCATCTGCTACCGGTCACTGGTTTAAGGCTACTGGGGAGTGAAATGTGCTCCATATGTGGCTACACATATCTGTTACATGTCTGTGCTACATACATATTTTGGACTCTGTGGGAGAGGGAGAGGGTGGGATGATTTGGGAGAATGGCATTGAAACATGTATAATATCATATATGAAACGAGTTGCCAGCCCAGGTTCAATGCGTGATACTGGATGCTTGGGGTTGGTGCAATGGGACGACCCAGAGGGATGGTACAGGGAGGGAGGAAGGAGGGGGGTTCAGGATGGGGAACACGTGTATACCTGTGATGGATAGATGTTGATGTATGGCAAAACCAATACAATATTAAAGTAATTAACCTCCAATTAAAATAAATAAATTTATATTAAAAAAAAGAAATTAAATGCAAATATCTTGATTTTATCAAATTGATGTGGCTGGAACCAGGTCTCCTGATTTTTATTTCAGCTATCTTGCCTTTCATCACCACTCCATTCTCAATGGTACCCTCTCCATCCACTGTTTCATCCAGTCACTTGTTCATGACCTCAACAAGCATTTATTGGGCACCTCCCAAACTCCAGGCAGGGCTAACCGCTTTCTCTCAAGGTACTGGGAATAGAACCTTCTACATTCAAATCTGCGAAGAACCTCACCTTCACTTTCTTCCATTTGTTTTCACTTCTTGAAAGAGGATGGTACTTAGATTTGGAGGAAGACCTGAGGTGTATGAGGAGCAGAATGACATCACCCTAGAGCCCTGGGAATTTGGATGACTGGGTGTTGAGGTGATGGGGAAAATGATCGCCCTCTAAGAGAGCATGCTCAGCTTCAGCTTATCCAAGACTATAAAGAACTCCCTGTCTGCATTTATAAAAGGAAAATTCACATTTCCTATGGCCTTTAACTCCTAATCTTTACTGGTTACAAGAGAGTATTCCAGGCCGTAGAGTGCTTAATAAATATTATATTGTTTGCTAATGGCAGTGCTAGCTGGGGGTGATATTTCCTTCTGAAAGTACTAGCCTGATTTAACAAATCTGCTGTGTGTAGTTTCACCTTTCATTGTGTTGTTTGAGATGTCTCAGGGGCACCTTAGCAGGGGCCAAGGAACAGCCCAGAAAGGCAGAAGTAAATGGGTCTGCTGGATGCATTAATAGTTTTTGTCTGTGCTGACTTCCCCTTTGTTGTAACAATGTAACCAATACCAGGGGCTCCCCTATGCTAAGTGAATGTGTGCATTCTCACTGTGAAGATGTGAGATGCTGGAAGGGCTGGCAGGAGCATTTCCCTGCACGCTTGTCTTATTTTTAAATTATTTTGTGTGCATTGATGGTCGGTTCTGACCGGCTGTGCTGTGCTTAGTCACTCAGTTGTGTCTGAATCTGTGAGATCCAATGGACTGTAGCCTTCCAGCTTCCTCTGTCCATGGGGATTCTCCAGGCAGGAACTGGAGTGGGTTGCCATATCCTCCTCTAGGGGATCTTCTCAACCCAGGGATCGAATCCAGGTCTCCCATGCTGCAGGCAGATTCTTTACCATCTGAGCCATTAGGGAAGCCCAAGAAATTTGGAGTAGGTAGCCTATCCGTTTTCTGGGGGATCCTCCCCACCCAGGATCTCCATGTGATCTTTCCAACCCAGGAATGGAACCAGGGTCTCCTGCATTTTAGAAAGATTCTTTACCAGCTGAGCTACCAGGGAAGCCCCAGTTCTGGCCCAACTCCTCTCTTATCCACATTCTGATTTTTAGGAGTTGTTTAGGTGGGTAATTGACAAATGGTGCAAGTAACTTTTTCAAAGTTTTCCTTACTCCCCAAAAAGCTGAATCCTAGTTCTGGGTAATTGTTACACATGAGTTCCAAAGGCATGAGATTCATGAGCACTGTCCACTTGAACTCAGACAGGCTGGATTCTGAGTCATGCTTCTGATGCTCTCTGTCCTTTCTCAGCCTCAGTTTCCTCATCTGAAACTACCAGCCTCTGGAGGAAATGCTCCTAATTCCACCATCATCCCCCTCTTGCTCTCTTTCCCTCTTTTCTATCTCCCCCCACTTTTTAAATTTCCAGTATATGTTGAATCACTCTCTTCTTTTTGAATTATCTTTATGAGCTTTCAAAATCATTAAAAAATTCATCTTAAAGTGAAAACAGATTTTTATGAGCTTTCAAATGCATCCAAATAAAAAGTAACCTTAAAATAAAAACAGAAACAAAACAAACTTTCCTGACCCATATCATCCTGCTACTATCTTGTTTTGTTTACTCATTATGATAAAATTTCTTAAAGAATTGTCTATACTTGGGATTGATAACTCCTCATAACCTATGTCAGAGAAGGCAATGGCAACCCACTCCAGTACTCTTGCCTGGAAAATCCCATGGATGGAGGAGCCTGGTGGGCTGCAGTCCAAGGGGTTGCTAAGAGTCAGACACGACTGAGTGACTTCACTTTCACTTTTCACTTTCATACATTGGAGAAGGAAATGGCAACCCACTCCAGTGTTCTTGCCTGGAGAATCCCAGGGATGGGGGAGCCTGGTGGGCTGCCGTCTATGGGGTCGCACAGAGTCGGACACGACTGAAGCGACTTAGCAGCAGCAGCANGTGACTTCACTTTCACTTTTCACTTTCATACATTGGAGAAGGAAATGGCAACCCACTCCAGTGTTCTTGCCTGGAGAATCCCAGGGATGGGGGAGCCTGGTGGGCTGCCGTCTATGGGGTCGCACAGAGTCGGACACGACTGAAGCGACTTAGCAGCAGCAGCAGTGTTCTGTAACAGAACAATATTGTTAACAGTAGTTATTGTACTGTAACATGAATCCAGGGGAATATCAGAATCTTAGTCAATGGGGAAATAAATAAACCCTACTTCCACACTCAACTATGCTTTTTACTTAAAAAAAAAAACAAAACAAAACAAAACTCATTGAGGGAAATAAGCACAAGCATTAAAGCATTAGTGCAAATGATATATTCAAGTAGGACACCCAATTAAAAAAATATAAAGGAAAATACGCTTTTGTAGAATTATGATTTGTTTTCTCTGCTCCTTTAGCATTCTCCACCATTGTTTAGTCTAGCACAGGTTTTCATTTTGACTTAATTAATTGTTAACTATGAATGTTTCCTTCAACCATCACAAACTATTTACACTTCTTGGTGAAAGTTCTGCTTGGATATATAAACATGTGCCCACTATAAGTAAGATTTTTTTTGAGTGTTCAACAAACGGTCATGAGAAGAAATGGATGTGAATTCATCTAGCTGATTCTCCAGCTAAGCTAAGATCTATTGATTTTAACTCTGCTTGGATCTACCAAGAGTAAGAACTCTAGGTACTTTGTTATGGCATTAGAAGCAAGGGTCTTATTCTCGCCGGATTCCAGGCGAGAATAGTTAGTTAGTTATTTTGTTGGCATTGAATTTAATTTTTATTTTGATTGCAATTCCAGGTGGTGCAGTAGAAAAGAATCCACCTGCCAGTGCAGGAGACTCAAGAAATGTGGGTTTGATCCCTTGCTCGGAAAGATCCCCTGGATTAGGAAATGGCAACTTACTCCATATTCTTGCCTGGGAAATCCCATGGACAGAGGAGCCTGGCAGGCTACAGTCCACGGGGTTGCAAAGAGTCAGACATGACTGAGCATGCACATGCACACACAACGTAGTTTGAAACTGCACATAGCTCACTAGGATAAGAATAGTGTGGTTCACCCACTCTATGTCTGCTAGACCTCACTCCAGAAGGACATCTCCCCATTTTTGTTGTTCCCTTCAATATTTGCCTCTATTTATCTAGATAGCACAGGATTTCCCTAGTGCCTCAGCAGTAAGAATTTGCTTGCAATGCAGGAGACGCAGGTTCGATCCCTGGATTGGGAAGATCCCCTGGAGATGGCAACTTACTCCAGTATTCTTGCTTGGGGAATGCCATGGACAGACGAGAGTGCTGGGCTATAGTCCATGAGGTCATAAGAGTTGGACACAATTTAGTAACTAAACCACCACCACATGTAGATTACACACTTACCCGACTGTTTCTGGATTTGTCAGCTTCAGGTCTTATTGATTGATTTCCTACAGGGGAAGATAGGACACAGCTCTCTTTCATGCCACCTCTAGGTTAGTATGTACACTCTCACCATTTTCCACCCACAACTTTCCATTACATTAGGTTGAACTCAATGAAGTTGCCACTGTTCTCGGTCAGAAGTTTTTGAAAGTTGGCAATTTTACAATCTATAATGACACCACAATTTTAATTAAAAATTCAATATCTATGATAGTCGGGCCATTTGGTGTATTATACTTTCCTTCTATTGAAGAATTTTATCTGTTTGATTGGTTGATTGGTTTTAAAAATATGCTTATTACTAAATGTTCCTCAAGCTCACTCCCAATTTATTGAATCTCCTTTCAACATAATAAAACAAAGGTGGCATTAGATTTTTATCCCCTCAAAGACATCTTTGTTAGAGTCTTTGGTTTTACTCTAGTAGAATAGTGCTTCCTAGTGACCATCATCCCTGGAATACCCTTATCTCTTGCTTTGGGGTCTCTGTTTCCTGTATTCATGACTTCCACATTTTCGGCCTGCTCTCCTTGGTGGAGGTCCTGCTTTTCTATGTTTTTGAAAAATGGAGAAAAGGAGGTAACTTTTGGGGAGATCTAGGTAGGCTGCAGTCCATGGGGTCACTAAGAGTTAACAAGTTCAAAACTCAGGAAGAGCTTCTGTTTTAATCTAATCTGAGTCTAAAGGCAACAAAAGAATCAATGTCCCAATTCAAAGGCTATCAAGCAGGAAGAATTCTCCCTCACTCAGGGGAAGGCAGCCATTTTGGTCTCTCCAGGCCTTCAACTGATTGGATAAGGCCCACCCAATCAAGAAGAGCAATCGACTCAGTTTACCAATGTATATGTTAATTTCATTTTAAAACTTCATCACAGAAACACACAGGAAGCTGTTTGACTCAATTATCTGGACACTCCATAGTCCAGTCCAATTAACATATAAATTTGCCATGACAGTTGGAAATCATTTTCCCTGAGTAATTTAAAAATATATTTTTTTTCATTATCTTCCAGCTTCAAGAATGCTGCTTGAGAAGTCTGATACCTGATTAATTTTTGGGTTGGTATGAGGTATGAGGATGGGCTTTTAACACTGGTCATTATTATCAAATGCCATAACTAGGATTTTTATAGGGAGAATCTCTGACATGAATATCTTAAGGTAATTTTTCCTGGGCTGGCCTGATTTCCTGGAGATTAATCTTTTAGTGTCTTGCCTGAAAGATAAAGGCCTGACATCTACAGGCCTGAGGGCCCAAGAGAATGATTAAAATGTATATTGTCTTATAATCTTGTTTCCAGAACACTACATTTAAACTTTGCATCTTGTTGTTGTTGTTCAGTTGCAAATTGTGTCCAACACTTTGTGAGCCCATGGACTGCAGCATGCCAGTCATCCCTGTCCCTCATCATCTCCCGGTGTTTGCCCAAGTTCGTGTCCATTTGATCAGTGATGCCATCCAACGATTTCATCCTCTATCATCCCCTTCTCTTCCTGCCTTCAATCTTTCCCAGCATCAGGGGCTTTTCCAGTGAGTTGGCTCTTTGCTTCAGGTGGCCAAAGGATTGGAGCTTCAGCTTCAGCATCAATCCTTCCAATGAGTATTCAGAGTTGATTTTCTTTAGGATTGACTGGTTTGGTCTCCTTGCAGTCCAAGGGACTCTCAAGAGTCTTCTCCAGGAACTCCAGGGGTAGCNTTCCAGTGAGTTGGCTCTTTGCTTCAGGTGGCCAAAGGATTGGAGCTTCAGCTTCAGCATCAATCCTTCCAATGAGTATTCAGAGTTGATTTTCTTTAGGATTGACTGGTTTGGTCTCCTTGCAGTCCAAGGGACTCTCAAGAGTCTTCTCCAGGAACTCCAGGGGTAGCCCACCATTCCAAAAGACCCCCAAATGTCTCAGTCCACTCCAGATGAACCTGATTTCCCTGCACTGCCTCGACTGTCAACCCGAGTATCGAATCACACCAAGGTGGCACGTGCAACAGCCCTGTGGCACTTTGAGGGAAAGCCACACATCCCTGTGTCAACTCGTCGGGAAGACTGATACTGCTGCTACAGCTCGGGAAGAAAACGGACGTGTATGTCTCCACTCAAGAAGAGTCCTGACTCTCCTGTGGAGACTCCAGAGGAACCCCAAGATCCATGTCCGCACTGGAGAGGAAACCTCAGATTCTGGCCACAGTTCCAGACGAGGACTTAGGACCCGACACTGACCGGAGAGGAATCCCGAGGGGACCCTCGCAACTCGCATGGAGACTGGTCTTTCCTGAGGCCACGTGAGCGGGTCCCTGAGTTCCCCGTCATAACTCGAGAGCTACCTGCTGCAACATGAGAAACACCAGGAGGTTCTCCCCTGCAGGCGAGATGAGACCCTTTTCTGCTACGGTGTCTCGAGAGAAATCATGCCTTCCCTCTTGAATCTCGCAAGGGTCTTTCCCAGCCTTGCTGCAACTCAAGAAGTTCCCCGACATACCCGTCTCCAATTGGGAGAAACACCGAGGGTCCCGGCACAACTCAAGAGGAGCCCCGTTTCTTTTAAAATAAACTGTGATGCTGGAGAAGACTCTT
>SJYT01052370.1:177027-218750 GCA_006410635.1 Cephalophus harveyi | reverse complement strand
TGTGGTACATATACACAATGGAGTATTACTCAGCCATTAAAAAGAATTCATTTGAATCAGTTCTAATGAGATGGATGAAACTGGAGCCGATTATACATAGTGAAGTAAGCCAGAAAGAAAAACACCAATACAGTATACTGACACATATATATGGAATTTAGAAAGATGGTAATGATAACCCTCTATGCGAGACAGCAAAAGAGACACAGATGTATAGAATGGACTTTTGGACTTTGAGGGAGAGGGAGAGGGTGGGATGGTTTGGGAGAATGGCATTATACTATCATGTAAGAAACAAAGCGCCAGCCTATGTTCGATACAGGATACAGGATGCTTGGGGCTGGTGCCCGGGGATGATCCAGAGAGAGGAGGATATGGGGTAGGAGGTGGGAGGGGGATTCAGGATTGGGAGCTCGTATACACCCGTGGCGGATTCATGTCAATGTATGGCAAAACCAGTACGGTGTTATAAAGCAAAATAAAGTAAAAATAAAAATAAATAAATAAAATTAAAAAAAAATAAATAAAAGCATCAATTCTTTGGTGCTCTGCCTTCTTTATGGTCCATCTCTCACATCCATACATGACTACTGGAAAAGCCATAGCTTTGACTAGATGGACCTTTGTCAGCAAAGAGATGTCTTTGCTTTTTAATATACTGCCAAGAAGTAATCATCTTCTAATTTCATGGTTGCAGTCGCCATCCGCAGTGATTTTAGAGTTCAGGAAGAGATCTGTTACTGCTTTCACATTTTCCCCTTCTATTTGCCATGAAGTGATGGGACTGGATGCAATAATCTTAGTATTTTTTTTTCTTTAATCTTGAGTTTTAAGCAGCTTTTTCACTGTCCTCTTTCACTTTCATCAAGAGGCTCTTTAGTTCCTCTTCACTTTCTGCCATGATATTGGTATCATCTGCATATCTGAGCGGAAAACGCAATGGCACCCCACTCCAGCACTCTTGCCAGGAAAATCCCATGGATGGAGGAGCCTGGTAGGATGCACTCCATGGGGTCGCACAGAGTCGGACACGACTGAGTGACTTCACTTTCACTTTTCACTTTTATGCATTGGAGAAGGAAATGGAAACCCACTCCAGTGTTCTTGCCTGGAGAATCCCAGGGACGGGGGAGCCTGGTGGGCTGCCGTCTATGGGGTCGCACAGAGTCGGACACGATTGAAGCAACTTAGCAGCAGCAGCATATCTGAGATTGTTTATATTTCTCCCAGCAATCTTGATTATTGCTTGTAACTCATCCAACCCAGCATTTTGCATGATGTCCTCTGTGTATAAGTTAAATGAACAGGGTGACAATAAATAGCCTTGTTGTGCTCCTTTCTCAGTTTTGAACCAGTCAGTTGTTCCAATTAAAGTTCTAACTGTTGCTTCTTGACCAGCATTACAAGTTTCTCAGGAGACAGGTAAGGGAATCTGGTATTCCTGTCTCTGTAAGAGTTTTCTACAGTTTGTTATGATCCACACAGTCAAAGGCTTTAGCGTAGTCACTGAAACAGAGGTGGATGCTTTTTTGGAATTCCCTTGTCTTCTCTATGATCCAGCAAAAGTTGGCAATTTGATCTCTGGTTCCTCTGCCTTTTCTAAATCTTGCTTGTACATCCAGAAGTTCCCGGTTCATATAATGCTGAAACCTAGATTGAAGGATTTTAAACATAACCTTACTATCATGAGAGATGACTGAATTTGTCCGGTGGGTTGAATCCTTCAGTACTGCCCTTCTTGGGAATTGGGATGAGGACTGACCTTTCCCAGTCCTTTGGCCACTGCTGCATTTTTCAAATTTCCTGACATATTGAGTGTAGCACTTTAATAGCATCATCTTTGAGGATTTTAAATAGCTCTAAAATTCCATCACCTCCACTAGCTTTATTGGCAGCAGTGTTTCCTAAGGCCCACTTGACTTCACACTCCAGAATGTCTGGCTCTGGGTGAGTGACCACACCACTGAAGTTATCCAGGTCATTAAGACCTTTTTTGCACAGTTCTTTGCGTTCTTTTGTGTTTTCTTGCCATCTCTTCTAGATGTCTTCTGCTTCTATTAGGTCTTTACCATTTCTGTCCTTTATTGCACCCATCTTTGGATTGAAATGTTCTTTTGGTATTTCCAGTTTTCTTGAAGGGATCTCTAGTCTTTCCCCTCTATTTCTTTGCATTGTTTCTTGAAGAAGGCCTTCTCTGTCTTTGCTATTCTCTGGAACTCTCCATTTAGTTGGGTGTACCTTTCCCTTTCTCCCTTGCTTTTAACTTCTCTTCTTTCCTCAGCTATTTGAATCTTGTCCCCTGGTCCACATAACTCTGTCTTATATTTCCTAGAGGATAAACCTGTACTTATTTCCAGAGTTGGGATAGTGGAGAGGCTATGAAGATCCAATAACTTAGTGAAAAGATTATCACTCTATGTGCCCATTTCCCCTCCACACTTATGCTCACCTCCATGGGGTCCTGAGGATGCTAACTACTGATTCTTACAGAGGTACCCTAGTGGAAGCTGACTAGCTCTCATCTTTCTGCTATCTTCTAGGTCAATTATTACTCATCCTTCTGCTTCCTAGCTCTTTAAATTCTCTGGCTATTATTTCCTTTCCAGGTCTCTTTGTCCTTGTGTCTTATGCCTTAAAACATTCCTTTCATGTTCTTTTAGTGAAGTTTTCAGATGACGTAATGCTAAATGTTTGTTCACTCTGCAAACCCCACTCAAAAGCTAGATCTGGCTTCTTTTCTTACCCTCTGGCCAAATGCGATGGGGAGGTGAGGAGAAATTACAAAGTAGTGTTGTGTTGCTAAAATTCAGAGTCACTGTCTTTCTCCTGACCCAAATAAATAATTTTTTATTTGAATCACCTGATTAAATTGCTCTATTCTTTGAGATAGACATTTACGAAAAAAAAAAAAAATCCCAGGTTTACTTATCAAATATTGAACTCTACAATATAACTAGAAACTTTATAAGTAATCTAAAAGTAT
This sequence comes from Cephalophus harveyi, assembly GCA_006410635.1. Lineage (NCBI taxonomy): Eukaryota > Metazoa > Chordata > Mammalia > Artiodactyla > Bovidae > Cephalophus > Cephalophus harveyi. Next base: position 215,767 of record SJYT01052370.1, on the reverse strand, counting down.
TTCCTAAACATTCATGATATACAAAACCTTATCTGGCTATATTCTCAAGAATTTTATGATTTGGAATGAAAAATTAGTCTGTGAAGTAAAAAGAAGTCATGAATCAAGATAATGATACAAGCAGTTGTATTAATTTCTACATTTCCACATTCCATATACCCAGATGCAAACAAATCATCATTCATGTGACAATGTGATAACCTCTTCCAATTCTGTTCCATTGCAATCCATGAAGAAAGTATACTTTATGATGATTAAGTGCCTTACTTAGTGTGTATTTGTATTCCTGCCTCTTTGGAGGTTTTAAAATTAAAACTGTGTCACCTCGCAGAAATAAGTTAAGTGTGGCCCAATCTGGAAATGATGGTAGGTTTTTAGTAATTGTTTTTATGTAACTAGGTTCTTTGACATAGATGACCTCATATTTCCTAAGGATAATGATTTTATGAAGATAGACCATGTCTTTTGTAATTCTTTTGAACGCCTCTTAGTTTTACAATTTTAGTTTTGAAGCTAGACTTATTTTTATAAGAACCAGAAAAATTAAAATAAAATTTACTTTGAAAAATGTCAATCATTTTGGACTAACCTTTTATAATACTTTATATTTAACCATTATCGTCTTCCCTGTACTATGAATTCAGACAAATTCAGAAGTGGATTTAACTGTTGATGAGAACATATTGCTATTAGGCAAGCTTTTCTTATTTAAGTAAATGATAATTGGGTCTAGGCTCCTGCACCATAATCACTTGGAACAGGACTGGTGCTGGTGTCTGTCTTGCTGCTTCACAATCCTTAGGATGCTTCCTTATTGTCCAAGAGGGCAACATCAGCTCCAGCCACCGTTTCCTCATTCCAACCAGTGGGAAAGAGGAAGGATAAAGAAAGGGCTGTCTCTTCATGTTGGGCAGCTACACACGTCCCAGTGGCCAAAGGCTGGTCACCTGGCCACACTTAGCCACGAGGAGTGGTGGAAAACATATCTATTCCAGACAGCCTTGTCCCCAGTAACTACCAGGGTTTCTGTTCTGATGAAGAAAGGGGAAAAAAGGGCAGGCCAGAGACAGGAGGGGAAGCGCAATCTCTTTCACAGGGACACTTACGTATATCCAGTTTGTGATTCCACACATTTCATAAACCGGCCCACTCTAGGACAGGAGGAGGTGGTGACAAGTGGCCCAGATGGTGGGCATTGTATCAGTGGCAGGATCAACCATCAGATATCTGTTTCATGGGTATGGATCCTATGCTGGGATCCAGCTTGAACTACATAAATATTCTTAAAAATTACATATTTTAATTATAAAACAGCTCAAACATGCAGAGAAGTAGGGTACTCATTATACATCACTCAATTTTCATAAATGTCACATTTACTCTAGCTATCTCTTGTCCATATAGGAAACAGAAGGGCTACCATCTCTTGATCAACCATCAGATATCTGTTTCATGGGTATGGATCCTATGCTGGGATCCAGCTTGAACTACATAAATATTCTTAAAAAATTACATATTTTAATTATAAAACAGCTCAAACATGCAGAGAAGTAGGGTACTCATTATACACCACTCAATTTTCATAAATGTCACATTTACTCTAGCTATCTCTTGTCCATATAGGAAACAGAAGGGCTACCATCTCCTCCATCTCTTTTCCTTTCTTAGTGTTGAATCTTTACCGGGGATGTGGGTTATTTGCATTGAAATAGAACTTATTTCACTCGTGGCATCGCGTTGGTGCCATGAGGTGCTAACAGGAGTACAAAAAGCAGTATTTTCTCCAGGGTGATTTTGATCTTAACAAGACACAACCCAATAAATGATGGTTGTGTCTATTACAAATATCCTTTTAAGCTTAAAAAGCACTAAAACACTATTTGCACACATATTTGAAGGACATAGCATGTGTAATTTAAACAAAAATGGACACTGATAATAAATATATTTACATATACAGGGAGATGTATATTAAGCAATCTACTTGACTACATTTTTTACTGTTATAAATCACTGCATATCATATTTAAAATCTTCTTTCTACTTAAGAAAATTCTTTAATGGCAGATCTTGTAGTTCTAAGTGATGCCGCTATACCTACCTGTCATACGTCGAGTTCTCTGGCAATACTCTGAGACACCAAGGCTTGCATGCAGGTAGTTTCTCAAAAAATGGGGGAGAGGGAGTTGAACAGAAGGAGGAAATGGGCTGAGATGCAGTTGCAGCAAAGGTCTCAGCTAGTCCTCCAAGTGCCCTGGAGCTGGGTTGTCTCTAGAGTTGCCCCCTTGCATAGACTAGTGACTGGATGGGAGCTGCTTCTGAGGAAGGAGTGTGATCTTGGGCAAAGGGACTCTCCTCTTCCTAAGGTTATGAGACCTTGGAGCTGGGTTGGGGGGTATGGAATGCCTGGGGGTCATGCTACCCCCTCCACTTCTGGGTGGGGCACATTCCCAGTTCTTGTACTTTGACCAATCATACACTCACATTTTGCTGTTCTATTGGCCAATGCTAAACCAGTCTAGTGATTCTAAAACAATAATTCACTTCATCAGTCATACCGGATGTCCAGGGTTCAGTGTAATATCATCAAACTCTGAAAAGAAATCTGGTAAGGAATCTCAGTTTAAGAAATAGATATAAAAGGTGCACTATTTGTGACTAAAGTTAAAAAATATATTAAAAAATTTAATATAAAATTTCTACTTTTTGGTGGCAAACACTTGATTGTTTTTGGAATCCCTGAAGCATCTTTAAGCAGGGAGCTGAGACTCAGGTCTATTGAAAAAAGCCTGCTTTTGGAATCAGATGCATCCAAAATTGAACACAGTTAGTTACTTGCTGTGTGACTTTGGCAAGGTCTTCTAAGGTCTCTTCAGTCTCTGTGAGCTCCCCCTTTATGGCAGAATGCAGCCAGGACCGGCCTTCCAGGGCAGTGAGCCTAAGAACTGTTGTTGTTTAGTTGCTAAGTTGTGTCCACATCTTTTGTGACTCCAGACACTGTGGCCCTCCAGATTCCTCTGCCCGTGAGATTTCTCAGGCGAGAATACTGGACTGGGTTGCCGTTTCCTTCTCCAGGGCATCTTCCAGACCCAGAGATGGAAGCCGCGTCGCCTGCATTAGCAGGCAGATTCTTTACTGCTGAGCCACCAGAAAGCCAAGAACTGTTGTAGGTCTGACCAGTTTCCTGGCCGCCTGTCAATAGGATTAACTTATCATCGAAGGTTCCTTCATGAGGCAACCTTCACACCAGGAGCGCCCTGGGAAGGTTGTCGAACGTGACTTCATGTCAGGGCCTCCCCACTGCCAAGCCTGCCTTAGGAAAGACTTAATTCCTTGGCACGAGGGAGCAAGGAAAAGACGGAGAAGGGAAAGGCAGGTGCCAGCGGCAGGAGGTATAGCTTCTGAGCCTGGGTCCAGCTCCCATTTCAAGCCCAAGGTTTCTGTAATTGGATTGTCATTTGCCCTGCGCACACCCTCCTGGCCACCTTCAGCGAGTGGCCCCTTCACTCCATCCATATGGGGACATAGGCGACTTTAATTAAGATGAAGGGGCAGCTCCGGGAGGCGGGGAGAGTCTGGAGTCTGTTCAGCTCCTGAGCTCAGCATACATGACTCACTGCCCCGCACCCGCTACCCCAAGCTGGGGGCTGGTCATTTCAGACTTGAGTCCCTGCCATCAAGTCCCTTCACACGTGTGCTCCCCTTTCTTTCCATGTCTAATTGAGAGAAGATATGCTTTATTTGAAGTGAGAATCCCCCTGTGTCCATGAATGTCCTCCACTCCTGCAAATTATCGCAGAGGGAATCATAAGTCAGGCAGTGCTGACATAAGGCAGTTTAGTGATCTCATAGAGGGGTCCGCTGGGCAAGGAGGAGGGGGCAGGGGATTAGGAGGACTTGGCTGCAGAACCCGGATTCTGAGCTACGTCATCTTTCTCCTCCTCGCTCTGAGCAGGCAGGAGCCGAGCCTTTATCCCCCACCTCCTGGGACTGTGGGTCAGGCACTTGCCATGGGAGATATGAAAGGGAGCTCAGCCCATGGAAATCCAGGATCAATCAATCTGTCAGCAAAACCATGGGGTATTTATGGAGCATCTGATATATGAGGGAGGGAAACCCTAGGTGCACTAGGATTCGTTTTCAAATATTCTTTGAAACATTCGGGGGGGAGAAAAAAACATGATCCCTTTAAATGCAGAAAGTAAGTTTCTGACATTGTTAAGAATGTGACGCTGGCTGGAAAACTGCCCCTGGGTAGTGCAATAAAAGAGACAGCATAAGAGATGCTTTCCGGAAGTAGTCTTTTCATGTGTTCCTTCCTGTTTTTATCCTAGGAGTCACAACTGGGTTAGATGTGGGAGCTTCATCCGCATCCCTCTGACCTCTCGCCTCAAGACCCCACCCCAACCTATAAATCAAAACCACACTGAGATGTCACCTCACACCTGTCAGAATGGCTTATCATCAAAAAGAACACCAAAAACACATTCTGGCTAGGATGTGGAGAAAAGGGAATGCTTATGCGCTGTTGCTGGGAATGTAAACTGGGGAAGCCACTATGGACAGCAGCACAGAGCTCTCTTAAAATACTAACAATAGAACTATCATAAAGCCCAGCAATTCCACCTCTAGGCGTATATGCAGAAAACTCCCCAAACACTAATTAGAAAAGATACAAGCATCCCAGTGTTCATAGCTCTATTACTTACCTTTGCTAAGGTATGGTTGATACCATCGGTTGATAAATATCTAAAGAAGAAGTGATGTAGATATACAGTGGAATACCGTGTCATGCTTAGCTACTCAGTCGTGTCCGACTCTTTGCAGCCCCATGGACTGTAGCCCGCCAGGCTCTTCTGTCCATGGGGATACTCCAGGCAAGAATACTAGAGGGGGTTGCCATGCCCTCCTCCGGGGATCTTCCCAACCCAGGGATACAACGCAGGTCTCCTGCATGGCAGGCAGATTCTATACTGTCTGAGCCACCCGGGAAGCCCCCTCAGTATGAAAAAGGAATGAAATTTGCCATTTGCAGAAATATGGATGGTATTATGCTAAGTGAAATAAGTCAGAGAAAGACAAACGCTGTATGATATCACTTATAGTTCATTTAGTCGCTCAGTCGTGTCCGACTCTTTGCAACCCCATGAATCGCAGCGCGCCAGGCCTCCCTATCCATCACCAACTCCCGGAGGTCACTCAGACTCACGTCCATCGAGTCGGTGATGCCATCCAGCCATCTCATCCTCTGTCGTCAGTATGATATCACTTATAAGTGGAATGTAAAAAATGCGACAAGCTCCTGAATGTAACAAAACAAAGCAGAATCGCAGACGTAGGAAGCAAACTAGTGGTTACCAGTGGCAAGAGGGAAAGTAGACACAGGAGTAGAAGAAAAAGATGTGCAAGCTGGTAGGCATAAAATCAGCTCCAGGGATATCCTGAGTAAAGTGCGGAATATAGCAAATATTTTAAAATAATTACTAATGAGGTGTAACCATTTGTAATTATTTTAAAATAATTAAAAATTGTAATTACTACATTGCACACATGTAACATATAATATTGTATCTCAACTATACTTCAATAAGAAAAAAATTGCCCTACCCAATTTCAGGGTCCTGCTTCCACCCAACTCTACCCCCGCAACTACAGGCTTTGTCCCGGCTTTGCACCTGTCATTCTTTCTCCTGACCAAAGCGAATTCCTTCACTGGTGACAGACTGTGCTGGGCTCCAGGAAAAATGAAAATCCCAGGTAGGGAAGTCCGTCTGTCCTCTGGCCCACTGCCTCGGTCCCCAGTGGAGAGGTGACTCCTGAGTAGCTGAAGCCTCCCTGATGGAGTGCACTCAGCACCCGGGCTGGCAGTGGTTGAGAGTCCTTTATGGCATCATCCACTGAGAAAGTTCTGGTGCTTCCAGCCTGGGTCAGAGCTGGCCACCACCTTGCCCTGCCCAAGACTCTGTGGGGCAGGCCTCTGCTGGGACAAGAGGGTGATGGCGGTGAACAGGGCTTTCCCAACCCAGCCCCATCACTGCCTTGTGGGATGGACAGGCAGAAGCCAGGAGGCACTTGGGACCCCCGTGGGCAGCTGAGAATCCATCCCAGGGATGCGGGACAGCTTGTTTTTCTCCAATATATGCTCTGCTTTCAAAACAGAAAACCAAAGATAAAGCTATTTAGAATTTAAAGGCAGAAACCTCAGTGCTGTTGCTGTATAACACAGGGAGCTTAAGACCTGGTGCTTGTGATGGCCTGGAGGGGTGGGATGGGGATGGTGGGAGAGAAGCTCAAGAGAGAGGGGACATATGTATAATTACTGCTGATTCACGTTGTTGTATGGCAGAAACCAACACAGCATTGCAAAACAATGATCCTCCAATTAAAAAAATAAAGCATTGTTGATGTATGGCAAAACCAATATAATATTGCAAAGTAAAAAAAAAAAAAGCATAAGAAGTATTAAAGTTAAAAATAAATCCAAACAAGCAAACTAACAAAAAACTCCTTTGCTCTCATTGAGACCAAAGGTCAGTTTTCAATTTCTTTGACCAAAGATAAGCTATTTGACAATGTTGAGAATGTCTCCTCTTGGTGTCCATGAACATCTCTCTTTTGGCTCCTTCTCCTGTGTTCTGGAGACCAGAGGTCTGATAGCAAGATGATGGCAGGGCCATGCACCCCCTGAAGCCTCTAGAGTGAGATCATACCTCGCTTTTCCAGCTTCTGTGGCCCCAGGCATTCACTGGCTGTGGGAGCATCACTCCAATCTCTGTCCTCACATGGCCATCTTCTCTCTGCATATCCTTCTGTCTTTACATGGCATTATTTTATGTGGATTCCAGTCTATTAGATCAGACACCCACTCTACCTTAGTATGACCTCATTTACACACTTTGCAACCCTGTGAACTGTAGCCCACTAGGCTTCTCTGTCCATGGGATTTTCTAGGCAAGAATATTGGAGTGGGCTGCCATATTCTACTCAAGGGGGTCCTCCCGACCCAGAGATCGAACTCATGTCTCTTACATCTTCATTGGCAGATGGATTCTTTACCATTAGCACCACCTAGTAAACCCAGTATGATCTCAAATTACTTTAAATTACATCTGTAATGACCTTATTTCCCAATAAGGTCACATTCTGAAAAACTGGGGGTTCGGTCTTCAATCTACCTGTTTTGAGAGATTACCATTCAAGCCATAACATGTAAAAGTAAAGTGATATTGATCAAAAAATGCACATCATTTAATTTCTCCAGCCGCAGTTTATTCATTTATATAATGGCTAGAATGATACTCACCCTTCTTACCCTGTGTCTAAAGAACCTATTAATAATGGATATAGAAATCATTAGGAACTCAAGTCCTTCACTGCAAGTACTGTTGCTGAAGCTGAAGCCCCAGTACTTTGGTCATCTGATGGGAATCGCCAATGCATTGAAAAGGACCCTGATGCTGGGGAAGATTGAAGGCAGGAGGAGAAGGAAGCAACAGAGTATGAGGTGGTTGGATGGCATCACCGACTCAATGGACATAGGTTTGAGCAAAGTCCAGAAGATAGTGAAAGGAAGCCTGGTGTGCTGCAATCCATGTGGTCATAAAGTGTCAGACATGACTGAGTGACTGAACAACAGCAAGGAACTCAAGCACACTTTGCAAGTATGAGGGTTTATCTTGATTATGATCTGATCCACTTTTATACTTTTGTGATTGCTGGGCTGTGCATTCTCAGACACGCTGTGCCTCTCCTCTCAGTTTGGAAGGCGTGGCTTAGGGATTGAAGCACAATTGCTTCTTCAGAATGTCTTGGCAACACCATGTTTCCTAATTCTGATTACATTTTCTCAGCCAGCAGGTACTGCAGGACTGTGAAACGGGGTGAGATTTTATGCCACGTGGAAGCACACATTAGAGGGGCAGCAGGAAAGGTGATCAGAGGGACCATGGCTCCAGGAAGTCAGGGAATACAGGAGCTGGAGCCCACTGGCTCCCTGCCCCCACCACCGCCTGCTCTCACAACTCAAGTCACTTGACCACCCAGTCCTGGTTCTGGTCCTTGGAAGTGTCAGACCCTTGGGCAATCAAATTTGAGCTGCTTTAAGAGCCTACATTGGGCTTTCCAGGTGGCTAAGTGGTAAAGAATCCACCTGCCAACGCAGAAGACGCAAGAGACATGGGTTCAATCCCTGGGTCAGGAAAACCCCCTGGAGTAGGAAATGGCAACCCACTCTCACTCTTGCCTGGGAAATCCAGACTAGTTTTATCAGCCACAGAGGCCACAGCTTGCTCACTTTGGCTCCTGAGCAGTCTATGTAGTGCAGCAACGTCCATCCAGAGTTACCCATGGAGCAATAAACAAAGGTATTCTGAGAGGATAAAGCTCTCTCCACAAGCAATTCTGTGGGAAAGCACAGCTTTCCCGGCTTGTATCACTCAACTGAGTCAATCAAGGTCTTAATCTTGGTTTCCTTTTCTGTAAAACAGAGATTTTCTAACTGTAGCAGAGCTTAGTGAACCATACGGAACAAATGGGATCAAGGACACTAGATATTTTTAGTCTGTGGCATGCCTAAGGGTGGTGGTTCAAAGGCAAAGAATCTGCCCGCCAGCACAGGAGATGGAGGTTCGATTTCTGAGTTGGGAAGATCCCCTGGAGAAGGAAATGGCAACCCACTCTAATGTCCTTTCCTGGAGAATCCCATGGACAGAAGGAACCTCGCCAGCTACTGTTCCCGGCATTGTGAAAGAGCTGGACATGACTTAGTGACTAAACAACAAAACATGCATGGGCATATGTGCACACACACAAGTTCAACGGTCTGTGGACCTGCACATACAAAGCAACATATTCATCACTTTTAAAAGAGCCAAGTGGAAATAAAGCTGCTTGTCCAGCACTCTTCTCCCCATGTCTAATCCCTTTATTCCTCATCGTTTAAGACTATCTTTCTGCTGCTGATCTGTTCTCAGATGTACATATGCTCTCTAGGACAACTGGGTTTTTAGTTGGCTTAATACAAGGAGGACTCTTCTGTGGCCCGAGCTTCTTAGTGATGGAGTGGAATGCCTCACAAAATGGCCATTATTATAAGGGATGTGTTAGCAAGAGCCTGGATAACCACTTGGCAGAAATGTCCATTTTTAGTTATTTATTTGACAAATATTTACTGTACATTCACTATATACCAGGCATTGTATTAAGCACTGCAGAAACAAAAACAAATAAAACCCGTGGGTCTAAATGTTTGGCTGGAATTTTAGACTGGGGCTGTAGCTAACTGCAACCCACACCAGTATTCTTGCCTGGAGAATCCCCATGGGCAGCGGAGCTTGGCGGGCTACAGTCCACAGGGTCACAAAGAGTCGGACACGGCTGAAGAGCCGCCTAAGCACGTACAGCACATAGCTAACGGCTCAGCACACGTCACGCTGCTTCTCACTCCTGTGCCTGTTTACACGTTTTTTTCCTGCCTTATTCTGTTTATAGCTTAGTGCAGGCGTCCCTCTCCCTAGAAAGAGATACCTAAGTTGCACTGGTTTGGGTTCAGTCCCTTTTCCATGTGTGCCCAGAGTTCCTGGTTTTATCACTGTGGTTTATGATTCTTGATATGCTGTAGATTTTTTGTGGTCCATTGGGATGATATTTTATTAATCTTAGTGTCTCAGCAGCTAGCAACAATGCTTGACATAGGGTGGATACAGCAGTATTTGTTAATTAAAAGTGAAATGAGGACACATCTGCCCAAATGATGACCAGATTAGGAGGGTTATTTTCTTTTATCCTTATGGCATCCCACTTTTTAAAAAGTTTCTCTTCCTTTAAGTGATTTCTTAAATTATAAAATCAACATACATTCCTTAGAGGGACTTCCCAGGTGGTTCAGTGGTAAAGAATCTGCCTGTCAAGGCAGGAGATGCAGAACACATGGGTTTGATCCCTGGGTTGGGAAAATCCCTTGGAGGAGTAAATGGCAACAAAGTTCAATATTTTTACCTGGAGAATCTCATGGGCAGAGGAACCTGGAGGACTACTGTCCGTGGGGTTGCAAAGAGACACAACTGAGCAACTGAGTATGCATGTACATTCTCTAGAGAAGATTTGAAAAATCCAAAATAAGGAGATGATTAAGAAAATGAAAATAGACTTGTAGTCCCTAAACACACTGAAAACATTTCTTTCTGACTATATTTTAAAATATCCTTTGTACATGGATTAAAAAAATTATTACATATTAATTAATGTAGGTTATATGATATAATAGAGAAAACTTCAATAGGTTGGCACATTAATTTTTTTTTTCTCCTTTATGTAAAGTTCAAATGAGTGCTTCTGCCTGGAAGGTGTTTCTTACCGGAGGGTGTCTCTCCTCCCAGTGATGATTCAGAGGCTCCTGCCCTCTTGTGTCTCTGCCATCTTTGATCCAGGGCTTCCAGGAGTGTTGACTTGAAGAAAAAGTACTGTGAGATCTTCAAGGGAACTTCTTACCAGAAGACAAGGAAGTAGCCATGACACTTTCTCATTGTCTAGAATTTAGTTATAAGTTAGTAATCTTAAGTAATGAGTTAGTAATAATGGTCACTGCTAAATCCAAGAATGTCTACGCAATGGAGTATGGTTGAGAGCCCAGAAGGAAAAGGACATGCATTTGATGAACTTTTAGCAGCAAATTCAAATACTTCTCTAAATACATATTTTATAGGCTATATTTTTAGTAAAAGTAATAATAAGCCTTGTCTCATTTTATTACATAATCCTTCTAAAAGGGGATAAATATTATGTTCCTGATGTTACAGATGAAGAATGGGAGGTGACGCCACTTGCTCGAGGCCCCTCATCCAGTGTGTGACAGAACCTGTCCTCTCTCTCATCTTCAGACTTTTCTTGCAGTGCTTTGGGATGACGTGCCTTCAGAACCACAAAGAGAAAGGGGGTGAGAAAACCACTGCCATGATAGAAACCAAGAAGATAATTTAGAGACTATCTTATAGCTTGACTGGGTAAGGAGACCACGGACCAGATATCTTAAGACATTTTATATACATAAAAGTGGGAAAATAAACCAAAAAACTCCCAGCAAAAAGGCAGTATGGAGGAGGCTTGTGGGCTGCAAGTGCTCAGAGTGTTCATCACTTATAATAAGTGGTTGGTTTGGCCCATGGCCACTGTTCTTTGAGTTAGCGTTGACCCTTGACAACTTAGATGACTTATTGGCAACATGCAAGACCCATGCCTGAGATTTCCAAGGAAAGAGAACTGGCTTTGCTTGTTTGTGAATGACAGCACTGACTCTTGAAACCAAGAAAATGTTTTGTTAGGCTGACTATTTCTCTTTCTCACAATATCCCATTGAGGGTCATGTGTTCTTGACATGTGAAAATACCTGGGAACATTCAGAATTCAACTAATATGTATTCGCTGCATTCTGTAGGGTTGTGGAAGCTGGGAACATGTTTGTCAACACACAGGGCCAAGCTGCATTCTGCCTGTAAAACGATCTCTAGATGTAATATATATATATTGAGTGTCCTGCTGTGATTAAGAGCTATCTAAAAAAGAAAAAATACAGCCACCTCCTGAAGCATGTATAAATTGCTTTTTTAGACCCTATAAAATTTTAGCTCGCACCAAACATAGAACTTCATTCATCATCCTACAAGTGAGGACTGCCAAGGGAAGCCGGCTCTTCCTGAGTCGAAAGTGGCAACACTCCAGGATTGGCAGAAATCAAATGAATCATTTCCTGCTTTTAGTTTTAGATAAATAATCAGAAAAGATTGTCTAGATTATGATCCAAAAGCCATTTTTCATAACTCTGAGGACCGAGAATCCTTAAGAACTTCATGTGGACGCCCCCTTTTCTAATTAACTCATTGCACAGTGTTGAAGAGATGGCAGATAAATCCCCCAAGTCCAAGTTAAACTTTTTACTGCAGTGAAGGCATATGATCTCAGTGTGGAGACTATATGAAGTGGGTCTTTTTCTTTCTGCATTTTGATGCTCTGACACTGGGGCTTGGACCCTGAAGGGACCGTCCCTCCCAGGGTTAACATTCCCTGATATAGGAAGCAACTCCACTTGGGAGGGCATTTTTCATATGTAAATTGACTGATCTAGAGCTTGTATCCCCAGTCACTTCCTCTATAGGATCTCATACTCTGGTCCATTATCTACCTGTCTACTCACTCCAGAGCCAGGTCCAGACAGCTAAGGACAGCACCTATGATCCAGGTCAATCCAAAACCTGCTTACTCTGCCTCATCTGTTCATTTCTATGGAAATCACAACACAGGCTATTGCATCTCTGTCTCCTGCCCAGACCTGGTGCTCCCCTGGAGACCTCCTATGCTATGGCATGCCCCCTCCTCTTCAGATCTGTGATGGCCTCAGACTGTCTTTACAATGGCAGTTGTTTCCATATCTGTTGGTCTCACCATACCTAAATTATAATAAAATCTACATTGCAAAACAATGAGGTGAAAGAGCATAAAAACAGGAATCAAGAAGTTGGCCTCCAGCCCTGATTCTATAGCTGCTTTCCGGGGAGGTCTTGAATAAGTCTTCTAATTTCTCTGGGCCTCAGTTTTCTCATCTCTAAAATGAAGTCCCTGGATTCTCTGGATGAATCCTGAAGTTTTTTTTAAATGTCCAGATCCTGTGAATTTATTCTTTTAACATGTGGTAGGCTATTTATTACACAGACTTGCCAATGATGTGATTTCTTCATGGGAGCATTTACTGAGTACCTGCCATTTCATTGGCACCAAGTTGGGTCCAAAGATGGATAAGGTTAAAATCCTGCTTTTGAATGCATCATGCTACTTTCACACCTATAGAGTTCCAAGAAACAGGCCTGCTGGCTCCCCCGAGAAGACCTGCTATGCCCCAAGGCACTGGAAAGCACACATGTTAAAAGATTACACATCAGCTGAGAAAATACAGAATTAGCCTTGAATATATAGACTAGATATGATGATGAAATACCCTCAACTTCCTTTTTCCATTGCATGTATGCAAACATTCATAAGCTGCATAGTCAAATAAGAGTTACAGGGTGTCATTTGGCCTCAGAGGTTTCCATTTTGCCAAGTTTCTTTCTGATTTGGGGGGTTCTTAATGACTGAGTCTCTACAGTTGTTCTCATTGCTCAGGCATTCCAGTTTCCTTAGGGAGATGCTTTTCATATTGATAGTACCTCCTGCCTATTGCTTCCACAAAGTATCATATGTTCTTTCAGCACTATATTGGAGGAGATTTTCTGGGATTTCTGGTTTCTCAGTTTTTTTTTTTTTTTTTTTTTTGGCAAGAGGAGAACAAATTCCATTCTGAATTCCACTTTTCAGAGTTTTCATCCATTGCATTCACCTCCTCCTGGGTTTATGTTTTCTTTATCTTCTGTGGCCTCCCCACTGGCATTAGCCACAGTTAAAACTTTCTATTGCTCCCTCACTGGGATTTTGCTGTTTCTTCTTTTCAGGTATACTTTCCTATGCCTCTAGCAGGGATAATATTTTCAAAAAATATTACAACAAGGTATTTTTCCTTCCCCATAAACTATGTTGCCTAGCAATTCCCTCTGCTCAATGAATCAATGCCATTCATTGCTTTGGGGAGATTGTGGCTACCAACTAGAACAAAGAATTCATTGCTCAATTTTGAGTTTCATACTAGATTTTTTTAAAGTGCACAGAGAGATAATAGTCTCGACAGCCTACCTTTCATGGAGAGAGATTTTTTCTTTCCTTTACTATAAATTCCCCAAACTTCCATTGACATATAAAAAAACAAGGCTGAGTGTCTGAGCTATATTTGCCCTAAGCCATCATGTAGAGAAGACAGGGCAGAATATGTAAGTTTGTTTCAACGTGCGCGCTCAGCGGTCTCTGACTCTTTGCGACCCTGTGGACTGTAGCCCACCAGTCTTCTATGTCCATGGGATTCTCCAGACAAGAATAGCAGAGTAGGTTGCCATGTCCTCCTCCAGGGAATTCTCCCAACCCAGGGATCGAACCTGTGTCCCTTGTATATCCTGCATTGTGCAGCGAAGCCCCAAGTTTGTTTCAAAGGAAGAGGAAAAATTATGCTGATGTGGGGAGGAGAAGCAAGAGGCGAGGATGAACATACTCCCTGGGGCTTGTTGAAAGCAGACCAGAGTGTGCACTCTCTGAATCTCCACTCTTATCAGTGAAGGTGGATGCACTGGGCGAATCACTGATAGGCTGAGGGAGAAGCCCAAAAGGCAGAGGGCTTGTTTCAATTTCCATTTCAACTTCTGGAAGGAGACGGTTTAAGTGTTCAACATGCACGTAAAGCGACTGCAGTCAAGCAGCAGTGGGGCTTGGCTGAGGGCCGAGGGGGAATTCTGGAAGTTCCACGGTGACCCTCTGTAGGATGGGGAAGGTGGGAGGAAGTGAGAGAGACTAGAGGTTCTTGTAGGCATGGGCACAGGGCTCTGTAGGAGCTGTGGGATGGAAGAGCCCAGATAACCCAGCGGAGTAGATAAGGCAGTGGGTCAGAGGGTCCAGCTTGCCAGCGAGGACAGAGATGGGGAACATGCCACCAGCGGAGGGTGGGAGAGCTTCCCAGGGCAGTCAGTCCAGAGAAAAGTTCAACAGTGAAGTCGCTCAGTCGTGTCCAACTCTTCGTGACCCCATGGACTGCAGCCCACCAGGCTCCTTGGGTCAGAGGGTCCAGCTTGCCAGCGAGGACAGAGATGGGGAACATGCCACCAGCGGAGGGTGGGAGAGCTTCCCAGGGCAATCAGTCCAGAGAAAAGTTCAACAGTGAAGTCGCTCAGTCGTGTCCAACTCTTCGTGACCCCATGGACTGCAGCCCACCAGGCTCCTCCGTCCATGGGATTTTCCAGGCAAGAGTACTGGAGTGGGTTGCAGCGGGAATTCCCCTGCAGAAGCTCTGAAGGCAGAATTTCAAATAACCTTGAACCAGAAAGTCTGAACTCCCCTTAAACCAGAGGTTAGTCAACGAAGGGTGGCAACACAGAGCCCAGACCCCTCTCTCCTGCTTTCATAGCTTTACAAAGGTTCCTAGGCATCCATCTATATGGAGAGGTGGGAGAAGCAGAAAAGCTCTGAGCGAGTGGCACTAAAACTCAGCATTTACCCCAAAGGGTTCAAGTTTACCTACATGATACCTGTCTTATGTTCATTAATTGACTATCACTTGTAGCATAAATACTTCTTAAATCTTGTATTTAGTGGAAGACATAAGAGTCTGAAAGAACACATGGAAATACACATCCATACTGATAATTGCAATGAGGCCATATAGTCCAAGGGCATCATTCTACAGGCACGAAAAGCTATAGGCATGACTTGATAGCTGTGCTTTAACAAGTATTCCAGGTGATCCTGGACAACAAAGTTTTAAAAATTCTCTATATTATACTGTAATCAGCAATGTATACAGGAATTTATCTATTTTCTTCTTAAGGGTCATAAAGAAGATTCATTTACATACCTTTAAAACAGAGCTATGACTGCCTGTAAAATTAGGTAGATAAAAAGAGCATTTCTATGTCTAGTCTTTTCCTCAAAACCTACTGAAAACCATAAAAGAAGGTAAAACAGAGGGAAAAAAAAATGCAAGCTTAAGTGGAAGCATATAGACTAACTGCTGGGAAATGTGGATGGGGTCAAGAAGGGTCCTGAGCTAAGGGAGACACATCCATTCTCACAATTTGAGCAAGAGAAAGATTCCCCCAGAGGTCAGTGTCAAGGTCTTGGAAAGTCCAGCCAATGAATTTCTCACTGGTGCAATGCACTGCAGGGCTGTAGATGGAGGAGTTCCCTGTTTGAGTCTAATGAAACAGCAGGGAATAAAACAGACAAAAGCCAAGGCGCTCATGACCTAGTTGGAAGAGAGAGACAGGAAAATGAATTAATAAATATACTCTGCTGATAAAGGTCCATATAGTCAAGGCTATAGTCTTCCCAGTGGTCACATATGGTTGTGAGAGCTGGACCCTAAAGAAAGCAGAATGCCAAAAAAATTATGCCTTCAAACTGTGATGCTAGAGAAGACTCCTGGAAGTCCCATGGACAGCAAAGAAATCAAACCAGTCAATCTTAAGGGAAATCAACCCTGAGTACTTGTTGGAAGGACTGATGATGAAGCTGAAGCTTGAGTATTTTGATCATCTGACTCGAATAGCCGACTCATTGGAAAAGTCCTTGATGTTGTGAAAGATTGAAGGCAGAAAGAGAAGAGGGCATCAGAGGATGAAGTGGCTGGATGGCATCACTGATGAAATGAACATGAACGTGGGCAAACTTCAGGAGATGGTGGGGACCAGGGAGGCCTGACGTGCTGCAGTCCATGGGGTTGCGAAGAGTTAGAGATGACTGAATGACTGACAACAACAATACGTGATATTGTGTGTGTGTGTTAGTTGCTTAGTTGCGTCCAACTCTTTGTGACCCCATGGATTGTAGTCCGCTAGGCTCTTCCTCTCTCCATGCAATTCTCCAAATATTCTCCAAGAATACTGGAGTGAGTTGCCATTTCCTTCTCCAGAGGATCTTCCCGACCCAGGGACTAAAACCAGGTCTCCTTCATTGCAGGCAGATTCTTTATCATATGAGCCACCAAGGAAGCTTAGAAAATAAGAAATGAGATGGAGAAAAGTAAACCAGAGAAGGAAGACAGGGAGTATTAAGGGTACACGTGTGCACGTATTCAGTTGTGACTCCATGGTCTGTAGCACGCCAGGCTCCTCTGTCCATGGAATTTTCCAGGCAAGAATACTGGAGGGGGTTTTCATTTCCTACTCCAATTAATGGTGAAGCATTTCCAAAATTGTACATGGGATAATTAATAACATTATCTTAGTCTGTTTGGGTTGCTATAACAAAATACTAGAAACTAGGTTACTTTTAAATAAAGGGAACTTGTTTCTCGTACTGCTAAGAGCCTGGATGTTCAAGATCAAGGTGCTGGCAGGAAAGGGTGAGGGTCTTCTTCTGGGTCACAGACTTCTTATATCCCCCAGGGCTTTTTCAGGAGCCCTGATTCTATTCACAAGGCCCCACTCTCATGATCTAAGCTCCTCCCAAAGGGCCCTCCTGCCTTCAATACTATCTCATGGTTAAGACTGCAGCATATACATTTTAGAGGGACACAAAGATTCAGACCATAGCAGATGTCTTCACTTAACAGGATATTATTTTTAAAAAGACTAGAAGAAGGTGGGAAACATCTGGGGAATGAACATTTCAGCAGCAATGAACAGCATGTGCAAATGGCCTGTGGTGCCTGGGCATATGCCTGCTGTGCAGAGGCTACAAGGAGGCCAGGGGGGCCAGGTGGTCTGAGCAAGGAGGACAGAGCCAGAGTGAGTCACAGGAGTGAAGAGGGCAGGTCCTGTAGGCCCTGCAGCTCACTAAGGGCTTTGATAGGTATTGAGTGACCTGGGGTCTCTAGATGGTTCTGAGCAGAGATGGACACGATGCAGTTACAATGTTGAGAAGAGAAGGTAGAGACTGATTCAGAGACCACTGCAACAATCCAGGTGAGAGACAATGGCACAAGCGGAGAAGGTGATGAGAAGGGATAAGATTGCGGATATTCAGTCTCACCATCAGTTCAGTTCAGTTCAGCTGGTCAATTGTGTCTGACCCTTTGTGACCCCATGGACTGCAGCACACCAGGCTTCTCTATCCATCAGCAACTCCCGGAGCTTACTCAAACTCATGTCCATTGAGCTGATGATGCCATCCAACCATCTCATCCTCTGTCATTCCCTTCTCCTCTTTAATCTTTCCCAGCATCAGGGTCTTTTCCAGTGAGTCAGTTCTTCACATCAGGTGGCCAAAGTATTGGAGTTTCAGCTTCAGCATCAGTCCTTCCAATAAGTATTCAGGACTGATTTCCTTTAGGATGGACTGGTTGGATCTCCTTGCTGTCCAAGGGACTCTCAAGAGTCTTCTCCAAAACCTTACAGTAAGTCTCACTTTACAGTGTGAATATTCAGTGTACAAATAACACTGTAAAAGCTCTTGATAAAGAATCTCATTTTTTAAAATGTGTTGTGAGTAGTGATATTGACACATTACATTTCAGGCAAAGGCAGCTAAGTATTTACTGAGCCAGCAGTCTCTAATCAAGATTGACCTTCATGTGTGTGAACAAAAGAGAGGAGTTAAGGATGGATCCAAGGCTTGCACACTGAAAGAATGGAGTTGACATCAAGTGAGATGGAAAGGGCTGTAAAGGAAGAGGGGGAACATGGGCATGGAGGTACCATAGGGCCTCAGTTATGGAAGTGTTGGGCCTCAAACATAGATAGATGGGTGGGAAGATGGTCAGCTAGGTAGATTAGGATATATGTTGAGAGGATGGTTGGATAAGTAGTCTAGAGTTAAGGGAATTAGTCTAAACTAGAGACATAAATTTTGATGTCATCAAGTTTAGATTAAAGCTATGAATCTGGATGGAAGTAGAGAAAAGCAACTTTTAATGAGCCTTGATGAAGAGGTTGGGGAGATACAGAGGATAAAGCAAAAGTAGAGCTATCATATTATCCAGCAATCTCACTCCTGGGCATATGTCAGGAGAGAACCATAATTTGAAAGGATGCATGCATCTCACTGTTCATTGCAGCACTGTTTACAATAGCCAGAACATGGAAAAAACCTAGATGTCCATCAACAGAGGAATGGATGAAGAAGATGGGGTATGTGTGCTTGTGTGTATGTGTATATATATATATATATATATATATATATATGTATGTATATGCAGAAAAATATATATATATACTTGCAAAAAAAATGAATGGACCTAGAGATTTTCATATAGAGTGAAGTAATTTAGAAAGAGAAAGACAACTATTGTATAATATTGATTATACGTGGAATCTAGAAAAATGGTACAAATGTATTTATTTGCAAAGCAGAAACAGAGTCATGGACATAGAAGACAAACATGATTACCAAGCGGGGAAGGGAGAGGGGATGAACTGGGAGGCTGGGACTGACATCTGTACACTGCTGTGTATAAAACAGATCGCTGACGATGACCTACTGTGTAGCACAGGGAACTCTGCTCGTGCATGTGGTGATCTAAATGGGAAGGGAATCTAAAAAAGAAGAGATATGTGTATATGTATGGCTGATTCACTTTGCTGTACAGAAGAAACTAACATGATACTATCAAGCACATATACTCCAATATAAATAAGTAAAAAGAGACAGCAAATGAGACCAGGGAGCTGCAGTCGGTGAGGCAGGAGGAAATCACAGGCATATGGGAAACAGGGAAGGAAGATGGCTCCAGAAGACGGGAATGCCCAATGGTGTGGATGGGTCAAGAAAGCCAAGGACTGAGATTTAAGCATCAGATCTAACAATCAGGAGAACAGATGACACTGTGCTCAGAAGTCGCTCAGTCATGTCTGACTCTTTGCAACCATGTGGACTGTAGCCTACCAGGCTCCTCCATCCATGGGATTCTCCAGGCAAGAATACTGGAGTAGGTTGCCATTTCCTTCTCTGGGGGATCTTCCCAACCCAGGGATCGAACCCGAGTCTCCCACACTGCAGACAAACGCTTTACTATCTAAGCCAGCAGTGAAGCTTGATGACACTTCAACAGGTTCTATCTGGAGACAGGGTTGGGGGTGAAAGTGGACCAAAGCAAAGATTATGAAAGTGTGCCACTCAGTCGTGTCTGAGTTCTTGAAACCCCAGGGACTGTAGCCCACCAGCTTCTTCTGTCCATGGGATTCCCTAGGCTAGAATGGTGGAGTGGGTTGCCATTTCCTCCTCTAGGAAAGACTATGAAGACATACTCAAAAGAGTACAAATGCTCCGATTCTATTTATACGACATTCTAGAAAAGGTACGTCTATAGAGACAGATCACAGGTTGCTAGCCTAGGGGCAGGGGGGAGAGATGACTGCAAAGGGGAATGAGGGAATTTTGGGGGGTGATGGAGCTACTATATATCTTGATATGGTAATAGTTTTACAGTTATCCCCATATGCCAAACTCACAGAAAGCCACCCCCCCAAAAGTGAATTTTTCTGTGTGTTATTTATAAATTATTATAAATTATAAGTAGGAGATAACATGAATGGTCATAAAAAAGATAACAGAATAAATACTGAGGTATGCATGTCTTTTTCAATGATAACTTCCTGAGGGTATATGGGCAGTAGTGGGATTGCTAGATCATATGACAGTTTTATTCCTAGTTTTTAAGAGAATCTCCATATTGCTCTCCATAAGCCATCACAATATTGTAATTATCCTCCAATTAAAAATAAAATAAAAAAAAAGATAGCAGAAGTAGAGAACCTAGAAACAGCGAGCACAGACACCTCTTTAAAGGGTTTTGCTCTAAAGATGAGCAGAGAACTGAGGTCAAAGCATGAAAAGAAAGAAAGTAAATTCAAGTCTGGTTTTCTTTCAGTTAGAAAAAGGAAGCCTGTGGAGAAATTTGAAGTCAATGGGAATAAGCCAATAAAGACAAGGCTTTGATGATGTGGGAGAGAGGAGGGGACTTGCTAGAGTGATGTCCTTGCTCAGTTCAGTTCAGTTCAGTCGCTCAGTCATGTCCAACTCTTTGCCACCCTGTGGACTGCAGCACACCGGGCCTCCATGTCCATTACCAACTCTCAGAGCTTGCTCAAACTCATGTCCATTGAGTTGGTGATGCCATCCAACCATCTTATCCTCTGTCATCCCCTTCTCCTCCTGCCTTCAATCTTTCCTAGCATCAGAGTCTTTACTAAGGAGTCAGTTCTTCACATCAGGTGGCCAAAGTATAGGAGCTTCGGCTTCAGCATCAGTCCTTCTAATGAATATTCAGGACTGACTTCCATTATGATCGACTGGTTGGATCTCCTTGCAGTCCAAGGAACTGTCAAGAATCTTCTCCAACACCACAGTTCAAAAGCATCAATTCTTCCATGTTCAGCTTTCTTTATGGTCCAACACTCACATCCATACGTGGCTGAATGTTGACTTTTAAGCCAGCTTGCTAGAGGATCCTAGAAGGATGAGTTCCAGATTCAGAAGGAGCAGAGGCTGGCCGATGGCTATTTATCCTTAATGGTGAATGCTGGGATTGGGTAGATGTGGTGAGAGGCGGGAAAGTGCACAAATTCTCTTCTGACTGCTTTTATTTTCTCCATGAAGTAGGATGCCAGAGAATGAGAAAGGGGGGAGGTATTGGGATTTTGGGAGAAGGAGAAGGTGAAGATAGGCAACATGGGAGGGCAGAAAGTGGATGGTGGGAAAGTGTACCGTGATCCCCAGGGGACTGGAGCTAGGAGCTAAAGTGAGTTCAGAGGACATGATTCTGTGGTTTTATCCAGCCACTGAGGAAGAGGAGAGCTGGACAGAACCTGGGTTGAGTTTTCGCCAGATAAGTACAAAATATAGTGAGATGGGTAAGGATTGAGGGTGACTTCAAGGGGGTGATTTTAGTGACTGGTCTCACCAACTCCAACTGTACTAGTCTAATGCTATGGGCCGAATTATGCTCCCCAAGAGTTATATGTTGAAGCTCCAGCCCTTCAATGTAATGGTATTTGGAAGGGGAGTCTTAGGATGGTAACTAGCTTTAGATGAGTTTCCTTGTGATGGAATTAGTGCCATTTCCAGAAGAGACACCAGAGAGCCTGTCATGTGTGGACATAGTGAGAAGGCGCTGTCTGCAAGCCAGGAAGAAAACTCTCTTCAGAAATTAAATCTGCTGGCACCTTGATCTTGAACTTCTAGCCTCTAGAACTATGAGGAAATAAATTCCTATTGGAATACCAGACCACCTGACCTGCCTCTTGAGAAATCTGTATGCAGGTCAGGAAGCGACAGTTAGAACTGGACATGGAACAACAGACTGGTTCCAAATAGGAAAAGGAGTCCGTCAAGGCTGTATATTGTCACCCTGCTTATTTAACTTATATGCAGAGTACATTATGAGAAACGCTGGACTGGAAGAAACACAAGCTGGAATCAAGATTGCCGGGAGAAATATCAATCACCTCAGATATGCAGATGACACCACCCTTATGGCAGAAAGTGAAGAGGAACTAAAAAGCCTCTTGATGAAAGTGAAAGAGGAGAGCGAAAAAGTTGGCTTAAAGCTCAACATTCAGAAAATGAAGATCATGGCATCTGGTCCCATCACTTCTTGGGAAATAGATGGGGAAACAGTGGAAACAGTGTCAGGCTTTATTTTTGGGGGCTCCAAAATNTGCAGATGACACCACCCTTATGGCAGAAAGTGAAGAGGAACTAAAAAGCCTCTTGATGAAAGTGAAAGAGGAGAGCGAAAAAGTTGGCTTAAAGCTCAACATTCAGAAAATGAAGATCATGGCATCCAGTCCCATCACTTCATGGGAAATAGATGGGGAAACAGTGGAAACAGTGTCAGACTTTATTTTTTTAGGCTCCAAAATCACTGCAGGTGGTGATTGCAGCCATGAAATTATTATTATTTTTTTTATGTGCACATATGTGTGCATTCTCTTATGTGCCATGTTTGCTCAAGTACACATGTGCTGCGGGAAACTGCTTGGAAGCCTGATTACTAAATCAACAAGCCAGGTTTACTGGACTCTTAGCACATACCTTAAATGCAGTTTTTAAATTGGAAAAAAATTGCCTTTCCATTTTTCAAAGGTGCTTAGGGTCCTTAAGTTTATGAAGAACTTAATTTGCTTCCCAGGCAGCCATGAAATTAAAAGACGCTTACTCCTTGGAAGAAAAGTGATGACCAACCTAGATAGCATATTCAAAAGCAGAGACATTACTTTGCCAACAAAGGTCCGTCTAGTCGAGGCTATGGTTTTTCCTGTGGTCATGTATGGATGTGAGAGTTGGACTGTGAAGAAGGCTGAGCACGGAAGAATTGATACTTTTGAACTGCTATATTGTAAGGACTGCTTAAAAAACTTAAGTGGTGAGTATAGGTAAGCTCTGTTGACTTAATTTCACGCAAGTCTAAGAGAAATTAAAGTAAACCCAGTAAGTGAATTTCAGTTGTTAATTTGAAAAAAAAAAAGTGTATAAATGATTACAATGTGTTAAGCACTTTATTGTGTTTGTGTGTGTCAAGAACTTTAAAACATTATGTTAACTCATTTAAGAGTGGTAATTCTATAAACAGCTTCCCAGACAGCTCAGTTAGTAAAGAATTCGCCTGCAGTGCAGGAGACCAGGGTTCAGTTCCTGGGTCTGCAAGATCCCCTGGAGAAAGGATAGGCTACCCACTCCAGTACTCTTGCCTGGAAAATTCCATGGACTGAGGAGCCTGGTAGGCTACAGTCCATGGGGTCGCAAATAGTCGGACACGACTGAGTTACTTCACTTTCACTTTCTTTTCATCCACTCCAGTATTCCTGGGCTTCCCTTGTGGCTCAGTTGGTAAAGAATCTGCCTACAATGTGGGAGATCTGGGTTCAATCCCTGGGTTGGGAAGGTCCCCTGGAACTATTATTATTCCAGTTTTCACAGATGAGAAAGGTGAAGCACAGATGTGTGAAGTCATTTGCCTAAAAAGTAACTGAATTTATAGGTGCCAAGTTGGGGGTTACCCCTAGACACTCTGGCTCCAGACTTTGTGTTTTGATCACCCACAAGATTTTCCAAAGAAAATTAAGAATGACTCAGTCTTCCTTATTCGACTAACTGGAAGACCATCCTCAGTTACCGAAAAGTTGAGATCATAGAGGACCTCTTTAAAATACCGTTTAAATAATTTCAAGTACTACCATTATTATTATTAGAGCTAGTCAAAGTTGAAACCAATTAAGTCCTTCAGATTCATTTTAATGTATATTCATTTAATTCATTTTAATATAAACATCCTTAATACATGAAGTAGTTGTGTATATAAAAGGTGGTATAAAATGCTAGATGCTAGGTTAAAACCTTTCCTTCTTTTCTTTTTAAAAATAATTTTCTTTGTTTATTTTTGGCTGTACTGGCCCTGCATTGCCGCCTGGGCTTTGCTCTAGTTGTGGTGTACAGGCCTCTCAGTGTGTTGCCTTCTCTCGTGAAGCACGGGCTCTCGAGGGCTCGGGCTTGAATAGTTGTGGCCCACGGTCTCAGTAGTTGTGGTTTCCAGGCTTACTTGCTCTTCTGCATGTGGAATCTTCCCAGATCAGGAATCGAACCTGTGTTTCCTGCATTGGCCACTGAGCCACCAGAGAAGCCCCCTTCTTTTATTTTTAAAGACTATAAAGAGAAATATGACCGTCTTTATATCTCTTGGTGGAATTCCAAAAATTAAAAATGAATGGAATCTGAATTTACATTTAGTTTGCACCTTCCTAGAAAGAACAGAGAAAGCAGAAGGGGCATATGCTATATATTTCTTTTTTAGTTGCTGTTTTACAAACACTGTTTTTGCTGATTTGTGTGGAAAACTGAAGCTTTGTATATCCAAAATAAATTTGATGTGGTCTTTCCAGCTTGCTGGCTTAGGCAAACTTAATGCTGTACAAGCAATGGGATTATTTTGCTAGCACTCTGCAATGTGGGATGGCTATATAAATAATCTGAAGAAAATACTACAGACCAAATTTTGCACCATGGTTAAATCTGAATATACTAGTAAAGACAGCAGACTGTGTGTCTGTAGTTCTAAGCCTTTTGAAGGAAGTCATGATTTCGTGGAGTGACTGTATATGGGCAACTTGGGGTTTCTCAGATAATTTTGGATTATTTGTGGGACACGTGTAAATGCAGAGTATGAAAATGAAGCCACATATTTACAATAGAAGCTGTTATGAAACTTTGAGATGGATGTAGGAAGCATCTGTATACAGTCACAGGATGGAATCTGACATCACAACCTGATGTCTGTCCCAACTCTAGTTTCTATAATTACCTGGTGGTGTGGTGGTTTAGTCGTTAAGCCATGTCCAACTCTCGTGACCATATGGACTGTAGCCTGCCAGGTTCCTCTGTCCATGGGATTCTCCAGGCAAGAACACTGGAGGAGGTTGCCATTTCCTTCTCCAGGGGATCTTCCCGACCCAGGGATCAAATCCGGGTCTCCTGCACTGCAAGTGGATTCTTTACTGACTGAGCCACCAGGGAAGCCCCTTCTGTAATTACCTACAGATGGTCAAATCCACTAATGGCTATTGAGGTAAACCTCTCACCAAAAAATAAACCCTGCAGTTCTCATTATAACTTTTCTTGGGAAGGGTCAGATATTCTCCTGTCAAAACTAATAGTCATATCATTTATTTTTTCTCTGAGATGGTTACCAGGTGGTTTTTTTTTTTTTTTGAAGGTTAAAAAATATATTTAGTTACACTGATGGGTGCCTATTAGCTCTTTCTACTATACATTGTGGAAGGGAGGCTAAGCCTATGGATAAACACCTACATGAACACAGCTGATATGAGCTAAGCTGTTTAGACATTGCATTCATCAGATGTTGTGTCTATTTAGATGAGGTAGGTTGGTAAGCCATTCTTCTTAAATACCATTTGGCAAGATTTACTGGAAACATTTACTTCTTTTATATTTCCGTTTTGTGGTGGACATTTTGGAGGTCAGTGCTAGTGTTGCAAAGAAGCAGCAAAATAATTCTGACTCCATGTTGGAACTGTTTCTTTGACAAGCTTTTCATTGTTTTTGTTATAATCATACATAATGGCTTGCTTAGAAGGACCCCGCCCCTCTGCCAGACAGTTAAACTAAAGTGCCTCTGTTCAGAACCTTGTCCACCTATAGATGGCAGGAAGGAAGAAATTAACACACCCCCTCCCTGAGGCTTGCCATTCTAGAAATGTTTGCAAGATTAATGGCCTTTTTACTTTGCTTATTCA
This sequence comes from Cephalophus harveyi, assembly GCA_006410635.1. Lineage (NCBI taxonomy): Eukaryota > Metazoa > Chordata > Mammalia > Artiodactyla > Bovidae > Cephalophus > Cephalophus harveyi. The sequence continues at coordinate 189,956 of SJYT01052370.1, read as the reverse complement.
CCTCCCCCATCTCTGATCTAAAAAAGAATCTGGCATCCAGACCCCGATAAGATGGTTATTTTGAGGTGCTAGCCTGCCATCTTCTTGGTCAGCTGCTTTCCAATAAAGTCATTTTCCTTGCCTCAACACCTCCTGTCATGCAGCGAGCAGAGAAAGCTTGGACTCCTTAACACTAGTGGCTTTATTTAACACGGATAAATGGGAAAGGGGAATAACAGACAGTTGTGATGCTGCCAAACTACACACAAATATTCAAATGCTTTTGGTTCAAACACAATGTACAACTAAAGAAGAAATCCTGTGTGAATTTACTTTAAGAAAGTAAAACTGACTTAAATCTGGTAATAATATTCAAAAGAATTGATCAGATACGGCTGTACCTTTATAGGATTTGTAATCAAAACATGTTTTTCTTTGTTCCTTTAAGAAATTTATTAATTAACTAGAAGAGACTTTACTGTCAAACAATGGGAAAGAAGAGAATCAATTATAGATAGTGCTCCCTGTCAAAGTACTCCATATGCTCCCTTCTCCCAACACAATGTAAAATTTAACAGCCCTAGGTGATGAGCTCATTCTTGGGGACTTCCCCATTATGGAAATAGGAAATCACATCCACAATGAAAATGTCTTTTGAGGTCAGTGGATAGGAAAAGTGAGAAGGCTGGGATTCCTTACAGGGCTTTTGTTTATAAACTATGCCATTTGTGATGGTACAATTCACAGTTTGAAAATCCCATCCACAGGAAGACCATTAAAAAATAAATGTGTGGTTCAAGACTTTAAAAATTATTAGAAATGAAGAATTTAAGTGGCCTTAGCTTGACTCTTGTTATCTACTCATTGTAACTATTTATTCCACCCCCAAAATAATTCTAACTATTGTCTTTGGAAATAGTATGAGACCAGTTTTTACATAAACAGCCACACTTTTTTCTTGTTATGATGTCACACTTTCATTTGCTGTGGTGGATATGTTCACATATGATGTAAAAGAGTGACCTTTGCCAGCTTTCTTTAGAATGAAGTTAGGTTTGAAGACTAAGTTATATCAATGAACTTTGTATTTCCATAACATCACCAGATGATTTGTTAATTATCTACTTCATGTAGCCTGTTTTGGTCCAATTATAATTGAAAATATGCAGGATGCCCTACCTTTTTTCCCTACAAAATCTAAAAAATTTGTGGCATATCCTGTGCTTTCTAAAATCTAACAGGTACTTGCAATAGTTGACTATAACCGGAGTCTGAAATTTTAATTTAGTCTAGAGTATCTGTTTTTATATGTGATAATTTTATACAATTAAAAATCTCTTTAATAGAGGGAGAATCAAGATGGTGGAGTAGGAGTACATGGGACTCACTTCCCCCTACAAACACATTAAAAATACCCCTACAAGTGAGACAGTTCTCACACACAAAAAAATTGGAAACTGGCGGAAGATCTACACAACCAAAGCTGCAAGAAATATCTCTATATAACCAGGAAGGACAGAAAAAATATTTAAAAGGCATCAGGACAGGCTGAACACCCTGGGAGAGATATATAACAGAGAGAAACTTTAAAGGAACCTTGCAAGGCGAGTGCAGAGAAAAAGAGACCAAGCCGGGCAGTCAGGCGAGAAAAGGGAAATTTACTAGAGGGAAGAGAGAGGGTGACTGGCTCTTAAGGAGAACCAGCGTCCTCCCTTTCTGACGGAGTCCTTCTTATACCGCACCAATGAAAAATTCTCTGAAGGGATGGTCACATAGCCAGAGGTCTTGAATCTGGTGGTCTCGCAGCTTTGAGAAGACAGACACCAGTGAGAAAACAGGATACAATTTGGGCAATTTGATCAGTCTCAAGGATCACTGTGATTTTATTCTTTGTGAGGTTGACATAATGAGCCATCTTATCAATGAGACTCCATGTGGGCCCTATCATGCCAGCCTTTTTTGATTTAGGATAACGGTTGAAGGACAATCTTCTATAACTTCTTCCTGTGGGACGAGGGTGTTGTGGGGGTGAGATAAGAGAAGGCTGGAATGTGGGTCAAGGGGATTTGTGTGGAGTCGAAGTTTTTGATAATCTGAGTGAGTTAGAAGTAGCTCCTGGATAGTTCCGTTGGTGAAGGCTTGTAAACCATCCTGAAGAAATTTGAAAAAAGACACATTAAACATGGACCAAAAGTTAGAATAAGGGTAAGAAGAAGGTTAGAAATAAGGGTAGTTTCCAGTTTATGCCAAGGGATTGAAGAGGAAAAGTTAAAATCTTACCTAACCTCCTCCTGCTTCTGCCTCGGTAACTCAGCTTGCCCCTTGCAAAGCATAGATCATGTAGGTCACATAGTCACAGAACGTGGGAACTTGCAATACTAGAAACTGGAGTTTATCTCACTCACCCTTGTCCTGCTCTTTGCAATTGCCCAGCCCCTGCAAACCTGCTTAATCATGCCTGTCCAGACCAGGCATCCCCCTCCCCATCTTGACTGCTGTTCCTGTGTTCATGAAACCCCGTAGTTTAAACCAGCCTATTAACAGCTAGTGCTGCCTACTACAGCCTGTCTATAAGAACTCTAATCCCCTTGTTCAGGGCTCAGAGCTTGGAGTGTTAACGCCTCTGGGCCCACTGGCATATAAACCTGAGTTCTCCCACTCTCCAAGTGTGGTGCTTGGTTTCTCCAGTACTGGTTTCTGTAACAGGATTGGGCTACTTGTTGAGTAATTTAGGAGATAAAAGCTGGCTCATTATTGGATTGGAGAGAGAGTGGGAGGCCAAAGCAAGGGATGATTTCTCATATGAGAAACTGTGTTACCTCTGAGGCAGTTTCTGATCTCATAGGAAAAGCCTCAATCCACCCTGAAAAAGTGTCTACTAGAGTGAACATGAGTTTTATTTTTTCTGTTGGAGGCATGTGAGTGAAGTCAATTTGCCACTCGTCTTCTGGGATATGTCCTCAAGCTTGGTGTGTTGGGAATGAGGGAATAGGCTTTAAGGCTCCCTGTGGTGAGACTGAGGAACAGATAATGCAAGAGTGAGTGATTTGTTGTAGGAGTGAAAGAAGGTTAGGATAGGTGATAAGCCATCTTAAGAGATGATTGGGCTTCCCTCGTAGCTTAGTCGGTAAAGAATCTGCCTGCAATACAAGAGTTAAGTCGCTCAGTCGTGTCTGACTCTTTGCGACCCCATGGACTGTAGCCTACCAGGCTTCTCTGTCCATGGGGTTTTCCAGGCAATAGTACTGGAGTGGATTGCCATTTACTTCTCCAGGGGGTCTTCCCAACCCAGGGATTGAACCTGGGTCTCCCGCATTGTAGACAGATGCTTTACCATCTGAACCACCAGGGAAGTCCAACCCAGGTTCAATTCCTGGGTCAGGAAGATCCCCTGGAGAAGGAAATGGCAACCCACTGCAGCATTCTTGCCTGGAAAATCCCAAGGACAAAGGAGCCTGGCGGGCTACAGCCCATGGGGCCGCAAAGAGTCGGACACGACTGAGCGACTTCACCTCACCTCACCTAGTGACTAAACCACCACCACCAAGAGATGATAAAGAGGTTTAGTACCTAAGTATAGGACCTGATGAATGTCTGTAAGAATCTGTGTGGCCTGAGATTGGTGAAGGACATAGCGACCCTGTTTTTGTAGCCAGTTTCTTTGTGGTTGTGCTTCCTCTTGTAATAATCGTATTTCTTCAGGGAGGTAAAGGGGCTTTATGTTGGGGATTACTATAAATTGTTGAGCTGGCGATTGGAGTGAGGCTTGTTTTGCTTCTCTGTCTGTGGCATCACTGCCCCATGAAATGGGTCTGAGGCCACCTGGTGACCTCGGCAAAGTATGATGCCTACTTCAGTTTGCATGTTAGCTGCTTTTAAAAGTTGGAGTATAAGCAGGGCGTTAGTTGTGGGGGAGCCTTTAGTAGGTAGGCCTCGTCCCTTCCAGATGGCAGCATGTGAGTGCCTGATGTGGAAGCATGTGTAGAATCAGGGTGTATTTGCTCTCTTGTTAGCTGGGAGGGTAAGGGCTCTAGTTAGTGCAACAAATTCTGCCTTTTGGGAAGAGGTTCCTGAGGGGAGAGGCTGGGAGTCGATAATTTCGGTGTCAGAGACCACTGCATATCCAGCTACTTTTTTCCCTTCTGACGTCGTAGAGGAGCTGCCACCAATATACCAAGTAAAGTCAGTATTAGTTAAAGGGGTTGAGGAAATGTGGGAGAAATGGGGCATCAGGTCTTCTAATGCCTCTTTGTAAGTGTGGATGGGGGGCTCAGAAGAATTAGGGATAAGGGTGGCAGGGTTGAGAGTAGGACAGCGTTCAAAAGGAGAACTCGGGAGATTCGAGAAGGGTGACATGAATTAGGTGAATGCATGGAGATAGAAGGGTCATGGATTTGTGAGAAAGTCCGTAAAGTCATGTGGTGAACGAATGACAGTGGGTGTTCCAAAAGTAAGTTTGTTACTTTCTTGAGTGAGGAGTGCAACTGCTGCCAGAGCACGTAGGCAGGCGGGCCATCCTTGAGTTGTGGTATCTAATTGCTTTGATAGATAAACGACAGGGGTGAAGGAGGGACCCTGATTTTGTCTCAAAACTCCTAGGGCAATTTTGTGTCTCTCAGTAGTGTAGAGTACAAAGGGGTGAGAAAGGTCAGGAAATGTTAGAGCTTGGGCTGAGAGAATGGGGCTAAGAATGGCTTAAGGGTGTTAAAGGCTGAAAGGGTATTTGATTTTAGCTCTAGGGGTTCTGAAAGATCTCCTCGGGTAGTTTGATATAGGGGTTGTGCCAAGAGGATGAAATTAGGAATCCAGAGGTGTAAATATTCAGCTAACCCTAAGAAGGACTGGATCTCTGTTTTTGATGTAGGGAGCGGTAGGGTAGATATAAGGAACTTTCTATTGGTAGTAATATATCTCTTTGTTGGTGTTAAAAGGACTCCGAGATAGGTCACTCTAGGAAGAGAGAGCTGAACCTTGGTAGGAGATACTCGATAGCCTCAATCAGCTAGAAAATTGAGGAGTTGTATAGTGTGTTGTTAAGAGTGTGTAAGCGAAGGACTACAAGGGAGGAGATCATCCACATATTGGAGGACACTACTTGGTCAAGAGAGGTTAGGTCTGATGCTAGAGTTGGGCCAAAGAAATGAGGGCTATCACGAAAGCCTTGAGGAAGAACTGTCCATGTCAGCTGTTGAGAGTGATGATTGTCTGGATCAGTCCAGGTAAAGGCAAAGACGTCTTGAGAGTCTGGGTGTAAAGGAATAGTAAAGAAGGCATCTCTGAGGTCTGGAACAGTGAAGTGGGTAGTGGAAGAGGGAATGAGAGAGAGAAGTATAGGGTTTTGGAACTCCTGGGTGTATGGAAATAACAGCTGCAATGATAAGTCTCAGGTCCTGGACCAGGCGATAGGAACCATTTGGCTTTTTGACAGGTAAGATAGGGGTGTTATAGGGAAAGAGAGTTGGGCACAAGAGGCCCTGATGTAGGAGTTTAGTGACGATAGGCTTTAACCCTTGTTGATGTTTTTGGGAGATGGGGTATTGTGGTTGATTGGGGAATTTAGAGGGGTCTTTGAGACAGATATGAATTGGAGCATGGTGAGAGGCAACAGATGGGTTATCTGTCTCCCAAACTATGGGGTTTATAGACGAGGAGGGCAATGGGGTAGGGGAAGAGGAGGTGGGGTTGAGGAGCAGTTGCCAGGCTAGATCAGAGGGTGGACTTGGGATAGTAACAGAGGCTTTGAATTTTGAGAGAAGGTCTCTCCCAAGAATAGGAGTGGGGCATTTTGGGAGAAATCGTATGAGAAAAGAATGGGAAAATGGGTATCTTGAAATGTGCAACGTAGAGGCTCAGTTATTTGTGGTGTAGATATAAAACCGTCAACCCTCTCTCTGAGAGACCTTGGTTTTTTGGAGTAGGCAGACATAACAGAGTAAACGGCCCCCATGTCAATGAGAAAGGAGATCGGCTTACCTGCCACTGTGAGAGTTAACCTGGGCTCCGTACAGGTGATGAGAGTCAGGGCCTGGGGCCCTGGGTACCTTCAGTCTTCAGCGGCGAGTCTGAGAAGGCTTGGCAGAGCTGGGTTGGAAGACTCCTGCTCGACACCAGGAGGAGATGTCTGGACCCCTAAAGCAGGATTTGGTTGGTTGACCTTCCAATGTCCCTTTTATGACACAGCTGGGACATGGACCTGGAGGGGGCCTTGGCTTTAGGCATGAGCGGGCCCAGTGGCCTTCTTCGCTGCATTTGAAGCAGGGCCCAGGTGGCTTCCTTTGTTGGTTGATGGAGGCTTGGAGCCATGTAGGCCAGTGGCTAAAAGGTGGTATTTGGCCTAATCTCATTGGGCCTTCTCTAGTTTTGACTGTTCTTCCTGTTTTTTTAAAATCTTAAAATTTAAATTTAAAAGGTCTCATTGAGGGGTTTGAGGGCTGCCTTCTGCCTTTTTTAGTTTCTTTTGTCTATCTGGGAAGAACTGGGAGATAAAATGCATTTTAAGGACAAGGGTACCCTCTGCTGAAGTAGGGTCTAATTTTATATATTTTTGTAGGGCTTTTGTTTTGTAGGGGCGCAGAGGTTAAAGCGTCTGCCTGCAATGTGGGAGACCTGGGTTCGATCCCTGGGTCAGGAAGATCCCCTGGAGAAGGAAATGGCAACCCACTCCAGTATTCTTGCCTGGAGAATCCCATGGACGGAGGAGCTTGGTGGGCTACAGTGCACGGGTCGCAAAGAGTCGGACACGACTGAGCGACTTCACTTTCACTTTGTTTTGTAGGGCTAGAAATTGTGCTGGGGTTTTCGTCTAGTCTTTGAGTTATTTCCTGGAGTTTATCAAAGGTGATAGCTTTGTGCTCTGCCTTTTGAAGGCCCAGAATGAGGCAAGCAATAGTATGATTACGGGCTGCTCATCCAGGTCTCCCTGCCTGATAATCCCAGTTGGGATCATCTCGGGGGACAGCTGTTGCCCCCACAGGCTTAGTGTCGTCTGTCCTGCGTATCTCATCAGCATGCGCCTGAGAGTCTTGTCATACTTGTTCCTTCTCTTCTGGGAGAAGAGTGGAGGAAAGGATGATGTAAATATCATGCCAGGTTAAGTTGTAAGACTGCATGACGTACTTGAAATCTTTTACGTAATTATCAAGGTCTGAGGAGAAGGAGCCAAGATGCTTTTTAATCTGAGATAGCTTGGTGAGGGAGAATGGGACAGGGACCCGAACAATGTCTTCTGCTCCAGCTACTTCCCCTAAAGGAGCAGGGCAGCCGGGGAAGGAGTGGGGTCCTACGGTGAGATTTCCTGTTTTAAGTTTGTTTGGGACCAGGTTTGGGGAGAGGATCAAGGGAGGTCAGGATAAAGCCTTGGGACCCTCAGGGTATAGGGTGGGGCTGAGGTCTCAGAGCTTCTCTCAGGCACTGGCTGGGGAGGGGTGGGAGCTTTGGAGTCGCAGGTGCTTGAGAAGGAGGGAGAGAGGAGGGGACGTAAGGTGGAGGTTGTGGAACTGTATCTGGGGTGGCTGCAAATGGATTGGGAGTGATAGGGGGTGGGCTGCAGTAGGAAGGGTCGAAGGAAGAAGAAGAAAAGTTTGAACAGGGATCAGGAGACATTGCATTAGGAGGATGTGGCCCAGAGTGGGCTCAGAGTATTTGAGAAGTAGAACAGGATTCACAGAGAGGTCAAGAGCGGAGGGCGAAGAAAACCTGAACTTAAGGGATTTCTAACCACTTGCCATTTGGCGGCAGAAGTTATCGAGGTCCAGTAGAGTATTATATGGAGAAGGCAATGGCACCCCACTCCAGTACTCTTGCCTGGAAAATCCCACGGACAGAGGAGCGTAGTAGGGGTCGCAACGAGCCAGACACGACTGAGCGACTTCACTTCACTTCAGAGTATTATAATCAAGAGTTCCTTTTTCAGGCTATCAGGAGCTGTTATCAAGTCTGCATTGCGGCCAGACAGTGTTAGAATAGTAAATAAGTCTTTTTGGTCTTATCTCCCCTTGGAAGCCCAAAGCGTTTTGGTTTTGGAGAAGGCATCCTAGAGGAGTAGATTTTGAGGGCTGGGATTGAGACTTTCCCACAGTGCCTGAATAGGGAGGTTAGACAGGGCTAGGGAAAGCGAGGAGAAAGCTCCAAGAGAGAAGGTAGCCCCATTCTCAGGTCTTTCTCAGAGAGTAATAATAGTCTGCTTTGAAATGCGCGTCCCCTATTTCAAAGTCAGACCCGGCACAAGGCCGGCCGAGGAGTGTGGGGATCCTTCCGCCTAGTGCTAGGACTTGGAAATGAGGCAAGAGAGAGGGGATCCAAGAGAATGGGATTTCACTCAGCGTTGTAATGACTGATGAGATGTGGGCCGGTGTGTGGATGTCAGTCCAGCAAGGCAAGTAGAGTCCCGTCCTGGATCTCATCTCAGTTTCTCAGCAAGGTCCAAGAGAGGGGACTACCGGAGGCGGGCCTGTGAGAGGAGCCCACCCACTTGCGGGGGATCTTCCCTCCCAGGTTTCAACACCAGAATGTAAGGCGAGTGCAGAGAAAAAGAGATCAAGCCGGGCAGTCAAGCGAGAAAAGGGAAATTTATTAGAGGGAAAAGAGAGGGTGACTGGCTCTTAAGGAGAACCAGCGTCCTCCCTTTCTGACAGAGTCCTTCTTATACCCCACCAATGACAAATTCTCTGAAGGGACAGTCGACGACATAACGAGCCATCTTATCAGTGAGACCCCATGTGGGCCCTATCAATGACAAACCTAGACAGCATATTAGAAAGCCAAGACATCACTTTGCCAACAACGGTCCATCTAGTCAAAGCTATGGTTTTTCCAGTAGTCATGGGATATGAAAGTTGGAACATAAAGGCTGGGCATCAAAGAATTGATGCCTTCGAACTGTGGTGTTGGAGAAGATTCTTTAGAGTCCCTTGGACTGCGAGGAGATCAAACCAGTCAATTCTAAAGGAAATCAACCCTGAATAGTCATTGGAAGGACTGATGCTAAAGCTGAAACTCCAATACTTTGGCCACCTGATGCAAAGAGTCGACTAATTGGAAAAGACCGTGATGCTGGGAAAGATTTAAAGCAAAAGAAGAGGGCAGCAGAGGATGAGATGGTTAAATAGCATCACCAACTCAATGAACTTGAATATGAGCAAACTCAGGAAGATAGTGAAGGACAGGGAAGCCTGATGTGCTGCAGTCCAGGAGGTCACAAAGAGTTAGACACAACTTAGTGGCTGAATAACAACAACAACTTATAACTTCATTAATTACTGCTATATATGTTTTCGAAGATATGTTATCAGGTGAATATAAGTTCCGAATTTTTATCTTTTTAATACCTTTTATGATTAGATAATAGCTTTCTTTATTGCAATTACTTGATGTCTATTTTGCCTAATATTAATACAAATTAACCACCTTTCAGTTTAGTTGGTCAGTTTACTGGTCATTGTTTGTCTTTTTATCATCATTTTATTTTCATCCTTTCTGACAGTCAACTGTACCTGTTTCGTGGCCTGCTGAAACACGTTCATAATGCCTGTATTAGACTGTTCAGACTGCCACACAAAAATGCCACAGACTAAGGAGCTTAACAACAGAAATCTGGTTCTCACGGCTCTGGAGGCTAGAAGTAGAAGACCAAGGTATGAACAGGTTTGTTTTTTCCTAAGGCTTCTCTCCTTGGCTTGAAGATGACCATCTTCTTGCTGCTTTTCCCATGGTTGTCTCTCTGTGTATATACACTTCTGTGTCTCTCTGTGTGTTCTAAACTCCTCTTCTTATAAGGACACTGGTCAGATTGGATTAGCGTATACCTTCACAGCCTTAATTTAACGTAATCACCCTTTAAAGGCCCTGTCTCCAAATCCAGTCACATTCTGTTGTTGTTGTTCAATTTTTCCATGGAGCGGTAGTGCTAAGTTGCTTTAGTTGTGTCTGACTTTTCGCGACCCCATGGACAGTAGGCCCACCAGGCTCCTCTGTCTAACTATTTCCCGGTTGCCATTCCCTTCTCCAGGGAAATCTTCCCAATCCAGGGATTGAACCCACTTCTCCTGCATTACAAGCAGATTCTTTACCAGTGAGCCATCAAGGAAGCCCATGTAATCAGGGCTTCAGTATATGGATATTGGGAGAACACAGTTCAGTCAATAATAAAACCTAATGTTAAGATGACATTATCATAGAAGACAAGAGAGCAAAGTCAAGAACAATGGCGCAGAGCAGGCAGGGAGATGGCATGTTAGGCTTTCATTATTCTATGGCTTCTCCAGCTCATGAAATTCCCTATTTTCCAGTGAATCTCAGACAATTGACTGAGAAATTTGTATTGCTACTACCTTAGCCTGTACCTAAAGGATGGGAACTAGTATTCCATACTGGTTACTAGCACACCACTTAGAATCTAACACTTTCCTATTATTAATAGTTCTGCTATTTTTTTCCAAGATACTTGACCTTTCTTAACCTCAGCTTCTTGGATTAGATACAGAGACAAGATCATTAGTCATATAACTCCAATTGTAAGAATTAAATGAAATTCACATATATTTTTGTGCGTAGTAAGGGCTGTTTACAAGGTTTAGAAGGCTGGTTACTCAGCTATTATTTACACAATGGTCATGCCATTCTGCATGTCTGGGGTTTGAACTGGGGTTAGACCTTTTGTGGGCCCAATTATCTCACCAAATACCTCCCTTGCTATTTAGCAACCAGAGCGCCTTGCAGTTCTCTATATAGATTCCTAACCTTCAGGGAGACAGGAACATTGTGTGGATTTTTTCATTGTCCTATTTTCCCTTTTTGGCACTAAGCTTGACATGTAGAGGTGCGTGAATGAAGGAATAAGTAAATGAATGAATGAAAGTTATATTCTAGACATATGTCTTTCTTCTCTAACAGTTAATAGTCCCTGGCAGACCAGAACCTTAGCCTTGCAGCCAGTGCTTTTAAGTGATTCATCAGAAATTTAGAAAAGGGAAGGCTAGACTTACCTCTAACTTGATGAGCCTTTGCAGGGACATTCTGGAAATCTTGGTATTTGTATCTTCAGACAACTTCTATACACACTCCTTGAGCATCTTATGTAGTTGGTTTGAGAGATAGCTAAAGATCAAGTGAAACTTCTGATGGTGATCTAGCTATAGGGCAAAGCAGTCAAAATGGAAAGTCCTGGGGATATGGGTCATCATGAGGTTGACTTGGTTGCTCATTTCCACTACTCAAGTAAAGAACTGGAAGTAAAACCTTATTCAGTGATGTAGGCTCACCTCTTAGAAGGATTCCAGCTCCAGCTTTCCAAATATCTCCTCAAGGCCATAGAACGGCATGTGGTTGATGACTAGTATCCTATAGCAGAGACACGGAAGCCTTGGTTCTCCTCAAATTTCTGAAATATATAAAAAAGAAACTCAGACAGCTGACTGTGAGAAATCAAATAAACCACCTACAGAAAGGTCCATGTTTATTTCCACAGGTTCTAAGTTATACTGAGGGGAAGGGAAGGGGAGAGAAGGGATTGGCAATGAGCTGGTCTGCCTCTGGCTCTTCGTTTCTCTTCTCTGTGCTGAAATCCATTGCCCACCCTGCAACCAATGATAAATCTAACCATGAAACCATGCAAGGTGCCTTTTATTGACATCTTTGGAGAAACAAAGAAGAGGTACCCTGGCACACTGTGCAGCAAAACCTCATCAAACTTCTTGCATTAGACAACCCTGCCTCCTTTCCCAACAGCCAAATGAGATGAACAAGCGTTATCACCTGCCCTTCTTGAATAATTTCCTTCTCTCCAAATCTGTCCTAAGTGGAACCATTTACCTCTCTCAGTTTCTCACAATGGAATCCTCACGTATATCACCCTGTTCAGCATACAGAGGATTCTTCTTTATACCCCTCCTCTTTTAAACAGGGGGGAGTTTTATATAATGTTTTTTTTTCACTCTCATATTGACTTTTGTATTTCCTTCTCATAACTCCCAATATAGCTCCTCCTCATCACAAGAATTTTTAGTCATGGACCACAGTGTCTCTTTTCAACAGATTATACAGCTGTGGTTCCTGCCCTGAGCCAACAATTCTAGCAAGTCCCTCTTTTTTTGTCCATGAAACAGCAAGGATGTTCAGTGCTGCCTGGTCTTGGCAAAATAAGAGCTGCTTGTCTAAAAAGCATTTTATTTCACATCAATTTTTATTAAGGTTCAGGGTGGAGCTGTGTTTTTCCACACAAAAAATAAAGGTAGAGGGTGCAGCCATGTTTTTTAAGCCCATTCCTAAGACCCAGAGAGTCAAAGGCCTCGTTTCTGCATTGTGAAACAAGGAGCAGAGAATGTGCATTTGGGGCAGATTTCTGGGGAATGACAGTCCTGGGTTATATATTCATTATTTTATCCAACTGACAATTATTTTAACAGATTTTCTAATGCATAATTGACATGTAATCAACTGTATATATTTAAATTTTACAACTTAAGTTTTGACATATGCATGAACCTATGATATCATAACCACTATAAAAATAACCCCTCAATTTCTCATGCTTCTTTGTAACTCCAACTCCTCCTCATTCCTTCCTTCATCCCCATCACCATCCCCCATGCCCAGACAACTAGTTTGTATATTCTAGTTCAGTTCAGTTCAGTTGCTCAGTCGTGTCCGACTCTTTGCGACCCTATAAATCACAGCTCGCCAGGCCTCCCTGTTCATCACCATCTCCCGGAGTTCACTCAGACTCACGTCCATCGAGTCAGTGATGCCATCCAGCCATCTCATCCTCGGTCGGCCCCTTCTCTGCCTGCCCCCAATCCCTCCCAGCATCAGAGTCTTTTCCAATGAGTCAAGTCTTCGCATGAGGTGGCCAAAGTACTGGAGTTTCAGCTTTAGCATCATTCCTTCCAAAGAAATCCCAGGGCTGATCTCCTTCAGAATGGACTGGTTGGATCTCCTTGCAGTCCGTGGGACTC